>VWYE01008290.1:36910-49175 GCA_013398995.1 Alaudala cheleensis | reverse complement strand
CGCACGCGCCCCCCGCCGCCCCGCGCGCACGGGAAACGCGGCGCCGCCGCCTTGCCATATATGGGCACGGCCGGAAGCGCGCGCGTCACGGCGCTGGCTCGCGGCGTCCCCGCGGGGAGCGGGACGTCACGTCACGGTCCCGGCGCGNGGGGGCCGCGCAAAGGAGCGTGGCGGGGCTGTGGCCGCTGTCAGCGCGGAGATCCGCAACACCCTCCTGTACCCGGGTACTGCCGTGCTGTGCGGCCCTCCTGTAATCTGCCCATAAACGCGTTCCAGCAGCTTCACACTGTTTCACATCTCTACTTTCTGTAATTCGCAACAACGATTCCACTGTGCCTCGCGTTGCAGTTGCATTTCTAAGAATTAATTACACTACTGCCCTCAAAGGGATCAAGAGCGCAGGAGGCATCAGAAATAACACGAGCGTTCCCTACGTGTCTTATCTCGTTCCATTGTTGTGTTTCACTAAGCTTTGTGCTGATATCAGTGTGATGTATCAGATACGGCTTGTAATTGAAGCACATGCTTGTAACACATTGCAGGCAGAGATTGCTGCATTATTCCTCAGCTGAAGATAGTGGCAAGATTCCCCCTGTTTTAAGTGCGACTTCACTACATAGTTCTCAAATGCCAGGAAGCAGATAAATCACGTCCATAATACAGCATAAATTTTATGCAGCACATCCTGAATTCTAGGTTGTTTGTGGCTGAAGGCAAGGAGTAAGGCTGAAGTATGTCTCATATAGTGCCGCCCCTGAATCTGACATCTTTGCATAACAAATGCAAAAGCTGACACTTAGACTTGGCACTTGCTATCGCTTCTGTTAAAAAGAGAGGCCTTGGTTAGGCTTGCAAGAGTGCTGTCTCTCTGAGTTTAGCTCTAGATTTTGCTTTAGTCTGTCCAGTGATCATAAGAGATGATGGGGCCAGGATCACTCCACCTACTTTGGGGGAACTGTGTGATATTTTGGACTTCGTGGACCCCTGTTCCTTTCTGCCTCTGCTGAATGTCTGGTGATTTCAGTAGCATGCATGGGCTCCCAGAGACCTGAACTGTTAAGCTCTGAACTCTATGGTCTTTCAGCAAGACAGCACATTGTGATTCCAGATTTACTGACTTCACAGGGTTACCTGCCACATAAGTCTGACTCTCTTGTAGCATCACCTCCCACCTACATGACTGCTTCATGGTTCAGTGCTACTGTGCATTTGCTGCATCTGGGTGTTGCCTGTATAAACTCAAGTGGCAACGTGAAAGTAGCTGCTTCTCAGTAGCAAGTGGGATTAGTCTTCATCACTTGTCAGCTCTGCCTACAGATTAGTGTTGAAAGATGGGAAACTGCGCTTGTAATATTTGCTTTTAAACAGGGCAGGCCTTGTTAAGCAAGTCATGGAGCTGCAATACTCACTGAGATGAGATACATCCTGTGTGTGTTCTGATTAGGGAAGGGGTGGAAAAAAGCAGAGCCTGCTCCAGTGACCAGGAAATGTGGACTTGCAGAAACCCAACCCTGAATGCCAGCCTACAGAGATTCCCAAAGACCATGGTGTCAAGATAGCCTTTGGCTGGGCACACATGCTAGCACAGGTGACATCTTTGCTTTCACCTTGAGAAAGGAGTTCTCAAATTGGAGTGACAGAGCTGGAGGCTGTCAGGGACACCTTGCCACTCTCAGGGGACCCTTCATATGTAGCCATCAGGGAGGGAGCAGACCACTATTCTGCATGCAGGGATAACCTGGCCCAGCTGCTATCATGGCAGCAGAGCACTGTTCACTGCACAAGCAGCTGGGGGGACAGAGGGTAGCAGCCCCTCTCAGCTAACTCAGCAGGAGAAACCACATTTTCAGAGACCCCAAGGAGGCAGCACATTCCCAGAATGTGTGTGCCACTTGCAATAACTCATTCATTAAAGGACTGGGCTGTCATGAATAGAAACTGAAGAGACAGTAGTTTGCCTTATACCACTCAGCCCAGATTGAGGAGTGCACGAGCCTTGTTCCTCCCCTCATGTCCAAGAAGATAGGCCATAACTACTCCTAGAGGAACCAGACCACATCCAGGGACATCCAAAGCCAGGGAGAAGGAAGTTGGGCTACTGGGCAGGTGGAAATGATCATGTAGGCCCCAGCTTAGACATGCCCTTTCACCACCTTTCCAGCAAGCCCTCTAGCTAGCTGGTGAAAGGCCCCAGCAGGTAACACAGAGAGAGACACAGAAGGAGACCAGATCCAGACAGAGCAGCTGGGAAAGGCCATAGGGAGTGACCCTGCTGCCTACTAGGATGGGTGTAACCACAGCCAGCCCTGACTAGCACCAGGACAAGGACAAATGATATTCCCACCCTGAGCCTCAGGCAGATTGCAGTTGTCTGCACTTTATAAAGCCCAGACAAAATTAGAGGTTAGGGAACCCCTTTGAGGTCGCAGGGAAGCAAGTGCAAAAGGTAACACAAAGACAGCTCCAGCAGTCAACTTAAATGCTTTTATTGACAATGTCTCTGAACAATAATAAGCAAACAATGCTTAAGTTTCATCCAAATTCACTTTCCACATGTCAAAAAAGACCTCAAGGTAGAAAAAAATAAAATAAAAATATAAATATCTGAGAATCCATCTTAATAAATAAATCAAAAACACAATAAAAACGTTTTCATGGAAAACTTATGTCAGAACATTCAGACCACCTCAACAATGCATGATCAGTAAAGTTACAATGAACATCAATGTAGAACTACAGTACATGGATATAGCTATTTATCTACCTACCAGAAAATAAAATAGAGTCTCTTTCCCCCCACATAAGATGGGTCATTGCTAAGTCATCAGAACACGATATTGCCAGGAACACAGTAGTTATTGTTAATCAGCTGCACTAGATACGAGTTGGAGATACCCAGCACCAGGTTAAATTCCAATCATTTAAAACCAAGAGATTAATTAGTTAATGCTAGTGATACTAAGGAGGGGAGGGAGTCACCTACCCAGCCATGTGGGACATGCTACAGACTACCAGCTCTCATGGATGGGCCACTGGGGACAAGACAAACTCCATGCGATTTGCTACATCTCTGGAAGAGGTAAGAGACCTCGGTGCATGACGCTCTGTGAGGCCCCGGGCACCAGGCCAAACAGGGGGTGGTGGTGGCAGGGCCCTCCCCAAGCCTGGGGAGCCTCATGGGGCACAGCTGCAAGTCCGTGGGGGTGCGTGGGCAGGGGAGGGGGCCCAGCAGGTCAGTCAATGCTGGAGCCCTTCACAAGGCCAGGAGGGTGGGGGAGCTGAGGGAGTCAGACGAGGGCTCATTGCTGCTGCTGCCCTTCCGGTGCGCGGCAGCGCAGCTGGGGAAGGCGTCTGCCTCGGGGTAGGTGAAGACGAAGGTGGAGGTGTAGGTGCTGGGACACGGGGTGCAGGTCACCACAGGGGTGCAGAGGGGCTCCAGCTCCCCGCTGGTCCCGGCAGTCAGCGACTCCCAGTCCGACGGGTAGAAGGAGGAGGCCCCAGGCAGGTCCATGTCGGGCACAGAGCGGGAGGCCTCCCGCGGTCCCGTGGAGAAGAGTAGCTCGTCGAAGGGCTCAGCCTTGAGCTCCAGCCCGCTGCTGGTGGTCTCCTTGGGCGGCACGGCCGGCGGCGCTTCAGGCATCAGCGGCAGAGCAAAGGCAGCCTCCTCGGTCATGGAGGGGCTGGGGGTGCCGAGGTCCAGCGCGGTAGCAGCACTGGCAGCTGCCAGCTCCTCGGAGAAACACAGCTCCTCGGGCATCTTGCAGGCGGGCCGGTGGGCCGCCAGGATAAACTCCAGCTTCTCCTTCTCCTTCAGCAGGTTAGCAATCTCCGCCTGCAGCGCGGACTTCTCCTCCTCCAGCTGGTCGGTCTCCTGCAGAGAGAGCAGGCTGTCAGCCAGGGCCGGCATCACTCCCAGCTGGAGTCGCCTTCCTCCTGTCATCCCCGCCCCGGGTACTCCCTCTTCCCCCGCCACCTCCCAGGCAGCACTTACCGCCTGCAGTGTGTCGGTGAGCTCCCGCCGCCGGTTGCGGCACTTGGCCGCTGCCATCTTGTTCCGTTCCCGGCGAATCCTCCTCTTTTCCTCCTCCTCCGGGGACAGCTGCGGGCAGAGAGAGACAGCTCAGTCTCGCTGCCAGCCCGGTTTGCCCCGGCCAGGGCAACCCCCTGGCGGCCCGTCCCCGCAATACCCCCAATAACTTCAATCCCCAGTCACCTGTTCGACTTTGCCCCGGCGGCCGATGCTCTGCCCGCGGCCGCCCGGCGCCTTCAGCACTGCGGGGCGGGAGTAGGTGGTGGGGGCGGGTGCCGAGACGCCGTAGGGGTGCCCGCGGCTCTGGGAGGGGGCCACCGAAGAGATGAGAGTGGGTTGCACCAGCCACTGCAGGTCGGGGCTGGTGGAGATAGCTGTCACCGTAGGCACGAAGCTGGCGCTGGAGGCGGCCAGGTCGGTGCAGAAGTCCTGTAGGTCAGAGGAAGGGGGGCTGCCGTCAGCGGAACGCTCGGGCCGCTCCCCGCCGTCCCCGGGGCCGCGGCGCCGCGCTGCCAGCGCCGGCTCCACACGAGAGCGGCCTGTTATAAATATCTCTGACGTCCGCGCTGACGCAGACGCTGCTCCGGAGTCTCCTCAATGAACTCGCGTTTTATCAATGAAGCCGCTTTACACACCCGTCGCAGAGCGCGGCCCGGGCTACGGCACCCCCCGACCGCCACGCCTCGGCACCGGGGCCGCTCCCCATGCCAGTCCCCGGCCTGACCTCCTCCGAGGACACGGCCAGCCCCGCGCCACCCGCTCCCGTCCCGTCCCCTCCTGAGTGCTCCTGCCCCGGCTAGGAGCACAGCCGGCACGCTCGGCGACTCACCTGGGGGTTGACAGGCGAGCCCATGCTTGAGAACGAGTCCGCTGGGGAGGGGTAATAGGTGAGGCTGTCCCCGGCCGGGGAAGCGCTGCTGCAGCGGGAGGACGGCGCCTCGTACTCTCCGGCGAAGCCCTGGTACATCATGTCGGCTCGGTGCGCGCAAGCCGGAGGTGAGAGGTGATGCGACGGTAGCGAAGCGTCCTTGGGGATGAAGCTAGGAGGGGTCGGCTGCGTGCGTCCCTATGCCCGGTCCGCGCCGCGCGTCTATCCGCTCCGCCGCCGGGGCTGCCTGAGCTGCTGGAGTACCGCGCCGTGCCTCCCTTTTATACCCTCCCGCCGACGTCACCGGGGACGCGCCACCCGCACCCACGGGGGGGGCCGCCCGCTCCGAGCCCGTCCCGCGCCTCCCCGGGGCCGCCCCGCGCGCCGTCTGCCACCGCCCCCCTCGGAAGAGTCCCGCGGCACGGGGCGGGGACCGCCCGCATGGGCGGGGGGGGGCTCGGGGCAGAGCAGAAGGGAGCGGCCGAGGAGCTTCCCCCCCCGCGCGGAGCGGTACGGCCGGGCTCGGGAACCCACTGACGCAGATATCCTTATATGGGATACATCCTGTGCGAGGGGGCGTGACTGACGGGAAGCGCTCCAGGCTGCAGCCAAGTGCAGCGGGCGGCGCGCGGGACAGGACGGGACGGTTCGGGACGCGACGGCCCCTCCCCCACCTCGCCTGGCGGGACCCTGTGAGGGCTCTGGGGCACCGACTCTGCTCTTGGGGCTGCCGTCCCGCCCCCAGGTGACCCCTTCCCCTCAGCGGGGCCCCTACAGCCTTGCCGCGGAGCAAGGTGCTCCAAGGAAGGCGGAGAAGAAGGGATCCGGCCGGTCGGGGGTGCGCTTTGCGCTGCAAGTCAAGCCCCATCGCTAGCAAGGGCCGGGGTCTGCCCGTAGGTGGGCATAGGCCCTCGGCGGGCCCCATTTACACGCCTCCCTGCAGCGAGGAGCGCGTTACGCTCATGTGTCACTATTGACTTGCTTATTATGTATGTTTGTAATTGTCGAGAGTGAGGGTAATGGCACAGGGCGGTGGGAAACCCTGCAGGGAAGCCTGAGGGGCCGCGGCCCCCCGGGAAGGTTGGGAGAGTTTGGGAGAAAGTGCTCGGAGGAAGTTGGGATAGCCGCCAAGAGCATGGGCAAGAGGCCACCGGGAAACCACCGACGAGGAGAGAAAGGGGCGAGGCTCGTCCTTTCCTCCAGTTTGGGTTTTGTTTTGATCCGTGTTGCAGCGAAGCCCGGAGACACCCACCCACGACGGAGATGTCAGGCAGCCCTGGCTCAGGTCAGGCTAAGGTGGGAGCCAGACCGCAGACTCGCCTTGCACGGGAGCCAAGAGATCGCGGCTATAGATAGTAACAGGGAAGCTGCAGCAGGGAGCGTGTTTACAGCAACAAACAGAGCCTGCAGCGCAGTCTCCAGGCAGGAGCGTCACCCAGCCAGGCTGGGATCCTGCTGGCAGCCTCTCCCTCTGTTTGAGCTCATGGGCTAAATGCAGCGCTTGATGCTGCTGCTGTTGCTGTTGCTGCGCGAGCAACCTCCGTTCTTAGAGATCTGGGCCACGGGGGCGGGAGAACTGGGCCAGCTGCTATTTCTGATCTGCCCGTCAGAGCAGAGGGGACAGCCAAGGACTGCCGCAGCTCACGGCCCATACCGCTCCCTGGGAAAGGACCTGCGGGGGCCCCTGCTGCTCTCATCAGCTCAGTGCTGGCCCGTAGGCTAGTCCCATCTCGGCAGGCATCTATCACCCCAGGTTCCTGTGCTGCCAAGGGTTCTTTGCTCCAGCCAGCATTCCCCCCGTGCCAGCTACTGAAATAGTGGGGCAAGTGTGGTCTCTTTGGCAGCCTCAGGCTATAGGTGAGGAGGCCCTCAGCACTGCCCAGAGGAGGGATGTGCCAGCAAATTAGCAAAGCCATGACCCTGCCATCCCTGCCAGTGGTGAGCAACAGGCCAAACCTCTGCAGCCACAACCCCAGCAGGGCCTAGGTCGACATATCGGTGCCCAGTATGGGCAAGAGCCTCTGACACAGTTTGCAGTCTCAGGCATTTACCAGGCACATTTCAGAAAAACACTGTTTAGCCCTGCTGTCTAGAAGCTGTCCCAGGGTTTCTCTAGCCAAACAGCCTTCCCCAAAAGAAGCATCTGGAAATCAGGGCGGGGGGAAATCCACTTCACCAAACCCCACTATATTTTTGTGGTGCCCATGCAAACCACCTGTTGCCATCTCCTTGTGACCAAGCATGATCTGTTTGTACCAATCGGAAAGTGCACAGATGCTGCACATTTCTAACACGTGGAGGCAACGAAACAGAGAAAGCGAAAACACATGACGTGGGTTTGTTGTTTGCTCCAAACACAGGGTGCACACGTTTTACCACAGTATGTGTGAGAACATAAAAAGGAAGCAGGCGGTACCACAGGAACAAAACAGAGTCAGAGCATGAATCCTCCTGCCTGGGTGAGAGGGTTGCCCTCACCAACATGCCAGGCTGACTGAGGTTGCTCACCTCCCTTGCCTGCCAGGAACGGGAAGAGGCATTAGACTCACAAATCAGTGCAATCTGTGGACCATGCGTTCAGTGAACACTACAACATTAATTAACCTGTACAACCAGGGCCAGCAGTGTTTTGCCAGGCTCTGGTGGTACTTGGCTGGGCCTCATCTGCAGGGACACACCCCTCTAGGGACTTTTGACTACCACCACCAGGGAGATGGCTCTTTCCACATGCCCTGCCAGACAGAAGAGGCCATGCCCACTGCACTTCTTGGGCATCACAACGGTGCCAGCAGGGCAGAAGGACAGCATCTATCCAACGTGGATCTTGTTCTGCATACCAACAGAACCCCTCCATCTTCCTGGCCTCCACTTTTCCTCCCATCAAGCAGGGAGATGGGAAAGCTTGCGGAGGCTTACAACAGAACAGCGAGCTCCTAAGCCTCAGAGTGCAGAACTGGAATTTGGCTTTCACACCCCTCCTTCATCTGAGTTTGCAACTCAGGCTGGCCTTGGAAAACCACAGCAGAAAAGCACCTGAGACATGTGGACCAGTGCAACTGCACAGCCAAAACCCACTTCAGGAGCAAGAGATGGCTGTGCCTAGATTTGGCCATGCAGTAGGGGATAGTTCATGCCAGCAACATGGCCCTTTGGTAGTCTCATGACTGTCTCAACCCTCTCTCTGTCAGTAGCACTGACTATAGCACAGTTCCATGTTCCCTCTCTAGACGCACAATATGATGGACATCTGCCTCCAGCCAACCAGGGACTGTTAGGGTCATTGGGAAGGAGACCAGACAGCCAAAGTTCAGCAGCAGAGCTGTCATGCAGGGGGCACTGCTGTGGCCTCAAAGAAATACCTCCCCTGCACTGAGAAGTCATCACTGCCTGGCCAAGCATCCTGTCCATACTATCAGAGGATCCACACAATAACCTGAGCACCTGTTGCTTTACAGACTTTATGGGCAGGATCTAGGGGCATTTGTGAAATTCTTCCTGCCCACACCTGCACACTCACTGCTCCTGGTGTCCCCCAATGCATTCACTTCCAGCAGGCGCAAGAGATCCCATCCCTCCCCTTGGCCCCAGAGAGGCTTGTAAAGCCAGTCCGAGGCTGCAGTGCTCAGAAGAAAACAGGACAGAAAAGAAGAAAAGGGGGTTGCAAAACCAGTGGTGGGAGCCTGCCCCCTCTGTTGATGTGGCTGGGGAGCAAAGGGTGGCGGAAGGACTCATAGCATGTTATCCAAGTGGCCTGAATTCCCCCAAGACCCACTGCAGCTGTCACCCTCCTACCTAGCCTGGGAGCCTCCAGGAGGGCAGGGTTCCCACCTCTGCTGGTCTTAAAGGTACAGTGCATACCCAAAGCAAAGTATAAATAGTAATTAATAATCACAGCAGTTGGGTGTGTGACAGAGACATCCTAAAGAATAAACACCACAAACAGAGACATCCCGGCATCTCGTGGTTGCACAGCTGCATGTCATGGGCCGCCAATTACTGCGGATGATACTGACAAGCCATCCCACTCATTCTTACCACCTTTTGCCTGCACCATGGTGGATATTAACTCCCCATGCACAGCTGGACCTTGCTGCACACACTGAGGAACCCGTTCACCCCTCACAGCCAGCAGGTGTAAAAGAGCTTCATCCATTGGAGCGCTTCCTCCACACCCTGTTGCCCCAAGGGCAGGCTGTCAGCCATCACTCCACTAGCCAGGGTTCATAACCCGGAGTAATTCAAGCCCAAAGTTCTCCAGATAAAACTCCAAAACTCCTGCTGCTGCCACCACCAGTGTGCCGTGTGTGGCAGTGCGACAAAGCCAGAACACCATAGCCAAGCCGGCCCCTTATCTCCCCACCAGCTCCAGCACCATAAGCCCATCCCAGGTGTTATGCATGCTCTCAGTTACAGTCCCAGGGCAATGATCAGCTGGGAGGAGAGGAAAATGTGCTTGGTGAAAGGCAGCATGTTCAAACCCAGTGACAGGATGAAGCAGGACTTTTCTGATTATCAGACAAGATCCAAACAAGGCGAGCACAGCTGTGATTTATTTCCTTGATGGAAACCCACAAGATGCCTGCAATAAAAACCCACACAATCAAGAGAAAGCTTGGGCTTCCTGTTGTGTCCAAGAACTTTCTGAAGGTGGGAGCTAGATGGTCACATTGCACAAGCTATCACTTTCCTGTGTGGCTGGGCAGCGTACTGATGCTTCTGCTGGGGGCTGGGTAAAGGGCTCCTGCTCCTCTCTTGGTGCAGTGGCTCTTGAGTAAAATGGGTCAAAGGTAGCAAAAGAGGAAGTGCTGAGAAGAAGGAGGAAAATATCACTGTGCTTAGCTAAGGAGATTTTGTTACAGATGGAGAACAAAGCAGCTGAAGTGAAGGGACAGGATGTTGAAGATTATTTAGCACGGGACAAAAAGAGCCTTTCTAGTTGTTGTGATTGGGAAGTGCTCTGGGGAAAGAAAGGCTCAAGAGGACTCAGGATAAACAAAGGATCGCAAAGGATAGTCTGGGAGGAAGAAGGACACTCTGAGCCTTTGTCACTGTCTGGAGAAACAACACTGCTTCACGGGAGATAGTGCCCAGGTCACCTTTCTCCTGTGTCTTTGTGTCAGGCACCAGCATGCCAGGTGGGCTGGCTGCCCTGAAGGACAGTCATAAATACAAGTAAGGTCTCCCTTTTTGAGTCCTCAACCCTTGTAGTGATGAGGCTGTTACAGGGTCTCACAGAGACTCAGCCTGCCCTGGCCCACGGGCAAGTCACATTCAGTTGCTGCTGCTTGAAAGGAAATGGCAAGACTTGAAAGCAAGGTGTTTGCACCCTTCTCCAACTGAGCCATGCTTCAGGCTGCACTCAGGGCAGAGACAAAGGGAGCAGTCATCTCAGTGCAAAGGTGCTGCCACTGCAGGAATAGAGACTCCAGTTATGAAGAAAGAGAATAAATAAGGCTACACAGAGGGTTGGCCTTCTCTGCCCTAGGAACAAACAGTGGGAATACCCCAGGAAGCTGAGGTTCCTTAGATGGTATTTAAGAAATGTAACAAATACAAAATTCAATATTATTAAATTGTCTGGGGTGAACAGTGCCATGAATATGTAAACATGTAAACAGTGCAGAGCACTGCCAGCTCAGCCCTGAGGCTTTGATCCTCCCCATGCATCCAGATCTGCCAAGCAATTTGGTTTGGCAGGGGTTAGCTGCTGGAAGAGAGAACATCTTTTGTGTTAACTCATTCCTAAGTATCTGTGCAACCAGAGTTAAGCATATGCCTGTGCAGAAGGACCTGGGAGTAGGACATTTACAGATGATCTGTGTGTTCTGCTCCACCTCTGCACAGTGAACAGAGTCTGGAGGAGAGTCTGTCTTGTTCACTGCTAGCAGCTCACAGCTCATCCCAAGTTGAGAAAAGCTCTTGCCATCATCCAGGCTCACACCAACCTCTGGAGAGATTGTCCATTTTCTTCCCAGTCAAGGTCATATGTTGAACATGTAGACAATAAACATATCAGAATCTAGGCCTGGAAACTCAAGGACTTCTCACAGAAGAGATACAGCAGTCCAGGTTGGGACTATTTGACTTGGTGATTGCACAAGGAGAATGTGTCCGCTGTAGTTTCCTTCCAGGAGCCTGTCTGCCAGGAGTGCAACTGCCAAGCCAGTGGAGTCAAGTTAACTTGCTTTGTCAGTGTTTGCTTTAGGATCTCAGTAGAGCCCAGTGGTCTGCAAAACTGGCACCTCTCACCCATGTGAGACACCACTTGATGGTGCTGGCCTCCCTGGGCACCGAGTGCCAGTGCGGATATGGGCAGGCACCAGCCTAGAGAGAAAGGCGCCCTGTGCTTCAACACAGAGTCCCAGTAAGGTAGCCTGGAGGGGCCCCCATCCCACTTCCTCTAAACAGGGCTTCCCTCATGCCTTCTCCAGGCCAACCCAGCATCTCCCAGGAAGCTGGAGACAGCCTGGATACAATGGCTTGGTGCTGGTGAGGAACTGGAGTATGGAGCTGTGAGTTTGGGCTCATGCAGCTGGATTGGAGCACCACGCATGTGGCCCCATCCAGCACACACCACCCTCTCAGGGCCCACTGTCTCCCTCCTGCCATGCAGCACAGCTGTGCAGGACCCCTCCAGGTTGCCAGGCCCACCTGGACTAGACACTGGAGTTTTGGGATGCTTGCTGATGCCAACATCCCAGCCAGACTTCCAGATCTCCTTACCCTGACAGCCTGCAGGTTCAGAGTGGCAGGTAGTGTGTGTGGGATTGTATGAATAAGTAGGTAGGGCAGTAGACACATTCAGTGTGTTTGCACCTTCCTCCCAGACAAGTGCAGAATCCAGAAAAAACAATAAAATATTGTTAAAAACTGTGCTGTCAACCTGGCAACCCCAGAGAGACACAAATCACTGTGATGTACTGGGGTCTGGCATTGGCCAGTGGTGGTGAGCATTTGTATTGTGTATCACTTGTTTGGTTTTATCTCCTTTCCCTTTTATTATCACTATTATTACTATTATTTGCCATTGTAATTGCAAATTTGTTTTCAATTATTATACTGTTCTTATCTCAACCTACAAGTTTTACCTCCTTCCCAAGTTTTACCTCCTCCCCATTTCACTGGGGTGACGGGGAGAAAACGGAGTTGAGCGAGGGTGCTTGATTTCCAGCCGGGTTTAAGTCCCGGCAGTCCTTTTTGTCCCCGCGGGGCCCCNCGGCTGTTGTTTGTTTGGGAGGCGGCAGCCGAGGGCGGGCGGGGCCTGCGGCGGCTCCGGCCTCCCCGCCGCCGTCCTGCCCACGCGGCTGCTGGCGAGGCAACTCTGCCCCGCCGGGCCCGGGCAGGCCCGCCGCCGCGGATTACCCGCG
>VWYE01008290.1:0-36775 GCA_013398995.1 Alaudala cheleensis | reverse complement strand
GCATTGGCCAGTGGTGGTGAGCATTTGTATTGTGTATCACTTGTTTGGTTTTATCTCCTTTCCCTTTTATTATCACTATTATTACTATTATTTGCCATTGTAATTGCAAATTTGTTTTCAATTATTATACTGTTCTTATCTCAACCTACAAGTTTTACCTCCTTCCCAAGTTTTACCTCCTCCCCATTTCACTGGGGTGACGGGGAGAAAACGGAGTTGAGCGAGGGTGCTTGATTTCCAGCCGGGTTTAAGTCCCGGCAGTCCTTTTTGTCCCCGCGGGGCCCCTCAGGCCCGGGGCCATGGGAGGCGCAGCCCCGGCCCGGCGCGGCTCCAGGCGCGGACACGGCGCGCGGAGCGGGGANCCCGGCCGGGCCCGGGCAGCCCCGCAGCCGAGGATTCCCCGCGGGCAGAAGGCAGCGGTGTGCGGTGCGGGTTAGCAGGGGTCCCTCCAGCCGGCCGCACCACGGGCGGCTTTGCCTGCTGGGCGCCCCTCCGCCGGGTGGGCGTGGGCTGGTAATCTGAGCAGGGAGATGGGCCCAGGGTTCAAAAATAATGCCGCTGAGAAGGAGGGTTTATTTTTAACTGGGATCAGCGGTGCAGCCCTCTGAACCGAGAAGGCTGGCCGGCAGTGCGAACAGCCCAGCTGTGGGAAGAGCCCGGAGCTGGGAGGTTCAAATGGATGGATAGATGGGCCGCAGAGGCCACTATGCAGGCACAGCTCTGAGAGAAGTGCACAGGAGCTCTTGCACTGCTGCAGGTACTGGCTCAGCACCCCCAGCACATGTGCCACAGGTCTGCTGTGCCCGTCATCCAGGTTGCTGAGTGGAGTGTGGATGTAAATTCCAGCAAACCTGAGACATCTAGCCTTGAAACAAGTGGAAAGAAACGAAGAAGTGAACCACAGATGTTGCAGTGTTTACTGGTCCATCCCTTGAAGAATGGCCTGATCCCTCAGCATCCTTTGCCAGCTGCACCCTCTGAAAGCCTGCTCTGCCCGGCAGACCATCCAGTGCCATCCATGCTCCCGTCACCATCAGCGGGGGTGCCCAGCAGAGGCCAGACAGACCAAGTACTCCTCCCTGCATTCCGAGGCTGCTCCAAAGAGCCCTGCTCCTGGCACACTATTTCCTCCCCGGCAGCCGGCCTTTGAGTGTTCCTTCGGGCGTCTTTCTGTCTGACATCAGCTTCCTCCCTTACAAAGTGTGGCGTCCAGAGCCCTTCTAGGTGAAACACCCGACGGAGAGAGCGGCTGGCGGAGGGATCCACCCACCGGCATCCCCGGTTTCCCCCTGCCAGGACCGGCTGGGTGGCTCCCTGAAATCCCAAAAGCTGTCTTTGCACCGGGGGTTGCGCAGGCGCTGCTGGCAGGCGGGAGAGGAGGGAACCTCGGGGCTGCCCCGGCCTCGGCCGCTGAGCCGGGTGCCTGCGGAGTGGGAACTCCCAGCGACTGTTCCCGCCGCCGCCATCTGCTGAGGCCAGCAAACTGGAAACCAGCTGCTTGCCCAACCCTCGCCAGCAGCCAGGCTGTTGTCATTGCTGTTTGCTTTACATCAGCTCTGTTTAGTTTGGCAGGCTGAGGGCAGCAGGTTCAATCCGGGCGATTTTACGAGGGCTGGTTCCTGTCCCACACCCCTCGGTGGGGAACACGGCGTACATTGAGGATACCCTCGCCCTGCAGCCTCAGGGCAGGAAAGGGCGCGGCTGAAATTAGTGTTTGCTTCTCAAGGGCAAGCCTGAAGTGCCGGTGTTTAGGAAGGTAATCAGCGGGCGTGAGAAAAGGCTTTCCGCACGGTCACGGCAGCTCCGCGCATTCCGCGAGTACCCGGTCACCTGCTCCCGGAGACCGCTGGCCGTGTGGGAAAGTGTGGGTGGGTGGTCAAAGGCAGGGATCACGCCTGGGGTTTGGGGCTGCAATGCAGAGCATGTTCAAAGTCACTTGCCAGGGCTGGAAAGGTGTCCCATCAGGACACGTGTACCTTTGCCCCGGGCAGTGCCTGCTACTGACACCCGCACAGGGGGGATGCTCCTGATGCATCCAGGCATCTGGTGCCCACGGTTTGAGGGCTTTTTCTCCATGTTTCGTGTTGACATGAGAAAGGAAAAATATCACCAATTACTCAAATTATTCTTGCTGCTCCCCTTATCCCAAAACAGGCTCTCAGCCCTCTGGCCCCATCCCATCCCATCCCATCCCAGGGCACAGGCAACAGTGCTGCTAGCACAGGCGCTCACAGCTCCTGGGCTGCAGGGAGCCACATAGACCAATTAGCCCACAGTGTCCTTCTCATTTGCTCATGCCTCAGTCCACTGGATATTTTTAGTGTCCTATCCTGCCAGCCAGGGCCACCACTGGGTTGACACCCTGTCTACTACAGGACCTCACCTGCAGGAAGGGAGGGAGCAGTGGGGCAGAGGACAGGGAATGACCAGCCGGGCAGAGGACAGAGTTCAACACCCAGAAGTGCATCTGCCCAACCCTGCCCCTGCTTCTCCATCTCATATCTGTCCTGCCCTTTGTCACACAGGCCTGGCTGAGTGATGCTGTGGGACAAAAGCAAGCAGCTGGACACCGGAGGTGTCAGGGGGGCGGCAATGTAGCCCTGTGGTGGTCCTAGTCCCCTCCTGCTTGAGTAATGTATTTCATTTCTTTGCATTAGACATAGGAGCACATAGACATGTGGCAAGACAGTTCAGAGAGCTGACCTGGATGGAAACAGAATACTTTATTTCAGCAGGTTTTATTTCAGAAGGTCAGCTCAGGCCACTTGCGGCTCAGGCTTGCCATGGGCTGAACTGCCAGGTCCCCCCCCGGGGGACCTCCCACTCCTTGCGAGGTCCAGTTCTCAGCTGTGGGGTGGGGAATTTGCCCTCTTGTGCTACCCCAAGAGAAAAACCTTTGTTGTCTTTTGTCAATCTGTCCTCTGCCATTTCATTACATGATTGAGAGCAGAGTCAGGAGTCAGCCAGTGCATGGAGAAGGCTAGGTCCCATGCCAGGAGGAGAGGGAAAAGCCAGCCTACGGCAGCTTGGCATTGCTGCAGAGCTATAACTTGAGTGAATGGGCACTTGCCTGTGCTGGCACGACACAGGGTGTGGTGTTGGCAGCTGCCCAATTTCCTCTATATCAGCTGATTCCAATCTGGGAGGCACAGCCAGCACCTTCTGAGCCAAGCCGGGGTGCACAGTGCTGCTCGGGAGCCTTGCAATGAGCTGTGCTGGAAGACAACTAACCCACAAAGACAAAAGATGATGGCTCCTCTGCCAGAACAGCTCCTGGATCTGGTTTGCCAAGCAGCTGTGTGTAGTGTTGCGCTGGCACAACAGGGAGGATCTGAGCGAGCTCTGTGGAGTTGGTATTGCTTACACCACTTCAAATAGCCTCAGCACCACAAAAGTATAAGCATGGCCACAGAGGCAACTTCAAGCTAATAGAGCTCCAGTTATCAGCAGAGTCTCTGAGTCTAAGCCTGGGGCACATCTTTACTGAATTGCTGCACTAGGAAAGGAGAGCTGGAGCTGAGCTCCTGCAGGAGAGCTTGTCCTTTCACACAATATTTGAATATATTTGCACTTCTCTGCAGAACTGAGAGGAGGCTACTTGGCTGCTCTCCCATTCCAGTTTATTCCAAGTCTATAACATTTTCACTCCCTGAAGTATTTTAGTTTCTTCGTGCATTTCTTGTTTGCTGTGGTGCCAGTTCTGGCAGGTTTAGTGACCTTTGCCCCCGGGCAGCATTCCACATCAGTGGAGGGGGCTGCGTTACTGCATTACTGTGCAATAGCTCTCCTGCGTCCACACCCCATCTGTCGGGGCTTACAGAACTGCTGCACTCTCCACACAAATACTCTCCCTCCACACACACTCGCATGGTCTTTGGGATGCTCCCCCGTATCCTACACTCCTCCTCTCGGCTCTGATTATCCTCTCCCTCCCTAGCAAAAAGGAGCACTCTGGAGTGAACTACTCACTGCGATCGTGACTGTTGTGAAACAGTTTATCTTCCTACGGGAGCGGCAGCCCTTGCCTGTCAGCTTGTGCCTGGCGCTCACAACGCCTCCAGCACTCACAACCCCGCTTCCTTCTCCCTGACGTGCACATATGCACGCTCCTGCACGCACACCCGGCCCTCCTCCGGCATGCCTTTTGCGCCCGCCGCTTTCCCCGGGGATCGTGCCAGCAGGGGGGATGCGGTGATGTGCTGAGGGGGCTGGGGCTCCTGGCGCCAGTGGGGGATGCGTGAGGAAGACAGATACGGCTCCTGTTGGGAACACCCCAAGGATGTAGTTCTCCCATCCCAGCCAGTCGCAGGTCGGGTGGGTGGGTGGTGGTTGCACATGGACCACAGCCCCCTTGTCCTGCGGGTTATCCCTCACCCAGCAGTGCCTCCTCGGGAGCAGCCAGACAGAAGGTATGGGCGTTCAGGCAGGCACATGCCCGGAGGGGGAGGGAGTCGGATGCCGTGGCCACCGCAGAGGCTCGGCGGTGTTCCCAGGAGGTGACTCTTTAGGAAGTGGGTGCGTCCTGCCGGTGCCACGGCGGGAGGCCCAGCGGGAACTGCGTGGGAGCGAGGAGAACCACGGAGCAGGCTGGGTCCTAGCCTGACCTTGGTCATTAGGGAGAAGGCGGCTTTGACATGAGTCAGCAGGAGAGCTGAGCACAGGGTAAGCAGTGCCCAGAGACTGGAGGAGCAGGGAGGTGCCAATCAACATCGTGACACGTCCTTATTACT
This sequence comes from Alaudala cheleensis, assembly GCA_013398995.1. NCBI lineage: Eukaryota > Metazoa > Chordata > Aves > Passeriformes > Alaudidae > Alaudala > Alaudala cheleensis. The sequence goes on along the minus strand of VWYE01008290.1, from coordinate 32,045 downwards.
TTAGCTTGTGCTATTAAATTTGCTTGCTTGTACAAGAAACAAAAGCAGGAGGCATTCCCCAAAACTCCCTCCAGGCAGTGGGCTCTAGCATCTTACCCAGATGTAGGCAGACTCTTCCTATGTCAGACAGAGAAAGGAGTCCTGGTCATGCCGTCTCTTGCCAGAAATTCCCAAGCCGGCAAGTCCAAAGCTTGCTGCCCTGCCTCGCTAGCCCGGGACCAAGCACCGGAGCATTGCTGACGAATACACCACCCGTGAGGGCCAGGCGTGGAGGAGCCCACACGGGCGAGAAGCCCTGCGTAATGCCTCCTCTCGCCGTAGTTGGGCAATGGCCATAGCGGAGGCTGGGCGCTGGGCTCAGCTAGCACGGGACAGGATCTCCAGCGGCTGCTTACCACGCGGTGCCTTACGTGCGGGAGCTCAGCCCCGGGAGCAGCACCTGCGGTGTCACAGCGCCTCGGCCAATGTCAGACACAGGGTACCCCAGAGTACCAAGGAACCACAGGTAGCTAGAGCAAGAGCCCCCCACATCTCCTGCATCCAATGGCAGCAAGCTACCCAGCATCCAGTGCCAGTGCTTGCCCGGCTCTGCCAGGCACCTGTGTGGCCCCGTGGGCCTCCTGCACACCCGCACAGGTCCCACCGGGACAGCAGCCTCCTCCTGCTGCGGCTGCTGCTGCTGCCACCTAATGGAGCAGCTCCTCTTGCCCGGGTGAGATGAAAACGGCAGTGCTCTGCGGCGGCTGGCCAGAGCTGGCACACCCCGGGCAGCCCGCTGCCCGCTTGTGCCCGTGCCCGCTGTGCTGCCGTGCTGCACGTATGATGTGCTGGCGCTGGAGCGGGTGAGTGTATGTCACACCGCACGGCCAGGAGGAGAGCCAGTCTCTGCCTGTAGATGGTCGCCGCTGAATGTCATTGACACACTCTTCCGTACGCACGCACAAACGGCACACACACGGCACACACCCACGGCACACCGGGCCCACGCAGCCGCACGGAGGTCTTGGCTGCCGGCACCGAGCGTCCGAGCCTCTGTAGCGGCTGAAAGCAAAGCAGCTCCCAAGCGACGCGGGTCATGGCAAGATGCTTTATATAACCCACCGCCACAGAGAAAACCAAAATAGCTGCCTCCCTGCTGCTCAGTTCGTCTCTCCCATCAAACACGGATAAAATTAGAGCAGGCCGTGACGTGCACCTACGTCTGCGCAGGGACTCCAGGGAGACGGAGGGAGCCGGCTCAGGGCTCTGCCATTAGTGGCACAGCCTGCCAGAGCTTTCAAGCAAGATCTGTCAGCAAGGCTGGTGTGTGGCCGCAGGAGATAGATGTGTGGAAGAGGAGGCGGCAGGGGGGAGCACGGCTGCCGAAGGCTCACGGGGATGGCTCCATGCCTCATCGCTGCCTTTGGGAATGCAGGCTGAGCGCTCACACACAAGCTGGGCTTCAGCGGTGCTCTGACCGTCGCTTTTCCAGCATGAATACCATCGTGGGCGGAGCAGGGCTTCTCTCAAGGCTCTGGATTCACAGTGTCTGCGGCCAAACTCCTGAGCAGAGAAGTACTGGAATAGGAATTCTTTTGCCAGAGCTTTCTAGCAAACTTGCTCCTGTGGGCTGGAACCCAGAGCTGCTGCTGTCCCCTGGGAGGTGACCTGCAGAGCTGGCCAGCTCCCCTTGTCTGATGACTTTGCAACTTGGTAGAGCCATAGGCTGTGAAGTACTGAAAGGAGGTAAAAAACTGACTCAGAAAACATTGTGTGGAGACTCTTTTACGAAAACAAACTAACAAACAAACAGAAAAATAAAGCCAGGAGAAAAGCCTAGAAAGAAGCTGGAAAACAATCCCTCACACTCCTGCACACGCACATAGATTAGGTCTGAGACTTTCTCTGCTGACATGAGAAATCTCAATTCCTCAAAGCTCCTCGTTACTAGGTAAAAGTAATAGTGTCATTGTCCAAAGCACACACAGATGAAGGTGTCTAACTTCTCTTTTGGATGTCTTTGCTTTGATATTTTTTGCCTGGTTTACTAGTCTGAACAGAGGAGAGGAGCCAGGAATGTGGCAATCCATTATTCTATGACACTGCTCTGCTGTGTAACTTTGGGCACAACTTTCCCTGATATCTGTGTGTCTGTGTGGTGCTTTGGTGTCCCATCCTGAATTCTGGGGCTAATGTTCTCCATCCTCATTCAGCTGACAGGTTGAAGACTTGTGAAGGAGAGAAAATCAGTATAATGTCAAACACTAAAGATGACTAAAGAGCTCTGGAGAAAATTGCTATGTTTTTCCTTATTTATGGAAAAACAACAACAACAACAAAGAACAAGAGGTTTAAAACTGTTTTCCTATCCTGAGGAGCATGTGCCCATTTGTGAAGGTAATATATACTGCATCCCTTGGACCTCTGCCACCTTCTCCCTCCACCTCTGTCATATGACAGTGCTGAATACATCTCCTTTTGGAGAGGTGGCTTGGATCCCAGATAGATCCTGGAGACAGGAATCACTGATATATATGTATATATAGCAGCATGGCAAGAGGTGAGTGAGGCAGCCACAGGAGCAGTTCCTCATGCTGGGCTCAAAAATAAACCAAACTCCAAACTACTCAGAACAAATGAAGTCTGTTCATCTTCCCCATGAGTTCCTGGAGGTGAAAGCTCAACAGGAGCAAAGTGGCTGGATGAGAGGAGGAATATCTCTGTCACATGGTATATCTGTGTCACACCTCCTCACTCAGTCCTGCCCTCAGCCTGGCAAGGCCAGCTGGAAGTTGCTTGCATATCCTTGGGGACATTGTTTGCTGAGTATCCATTGATTACTGTTATTGCACTGGTTTCTGAGGAATTGCCCTGCTGTAATCCAAATGTCAACCCTATGGTGCAGAACACTTGGTGTGTCCCCTGTGTCTTCTGTTATCTTCTTCTCCTTTGGCCCATGACAATTCCATGGGATATGGGGTGCCTGGAGTGGCACAGACTAGTATTGTGTATTCAGTGACGCAGTTCAGAAAGTGTGTTTGGGAATCAAAGGACTGTACAGCAAAATCCATCTTCCCACGGTTGGTACCAAAGTCTGTGTGACTCCCCTGGCCACAACCTCCTCAATGCACAACTCAGTGTAGCCTCATGCCCCTGCAATGCTAATCCCAGCAGATCCTGCCCAGTGCTGCCCTTGACAATGACCCCACGTGCAGGCAGAGCTCCTGGTGCTTCCTGGCACTAGGCAGGGGGCATTCATCTTCTGGCTGCCCAGATTGCCAGGTTCTTTCATTCCACTGAAATGGATTGTTTATTTGCAGAAGAAAGCCTCTGAGAGAGCAGAGAAGACAGAAGTGGAAAGGACCAGCAAGGATGGGACAGACCAGGAGGGGCCACAAAACATGTCCTTTCCCCACAAGCCTCAAGTCAGCCCTGCTCAGGCCAGGCTGGCTGTTGCTGAAGAGTTATGAGACACCAAAGGCAGGTGAGGCAGACAGGGACCAGCTGCTGGGAAAGTGGAGAGAGGGTCACACATCTCCACAGCCCAGAATATTGTAAGCCTTTTGTATTTCCACTGCACTCACACCTTCCCTGTGCCTTCTCCTACAAATCAGCTCTCAAGGACTGGAAGATGTAACACATGCACGTGAAATATCAGGGAATATTTGTTGCAGGAAAGGGCAGGAGAGCATTGTGATACGGTCTGGGATTTCCCTGAGGCTGTTGGAGGACTGGTTTTACTAGCGGGATCTCTGCTGGGATGAGATGAATGGGAAGCAGGATTAATTTGCAATCCCTCTTACGTCAACACTTGACAGAAGACTTAATGACTGGGATTTCCCTCCTATTATCCTGGGGGAAATGGAGATCATTCTACGAGCTCTCGCCCAGTGTCAGGCAAAGAGCCATTCTCAGGCTATTTGAGTCTCTTTAGATGTCAGGAATAAAAATTGTTTCCTGTGAGCAGCAGCAATGAGTGTCCTGGCACAACTGTGCTCTGAAAAGGATACTTACAACAGGAGCATCTTTTTCCTCAACCCCTCAGCATATTCCTCTTTCGTAACTGTTCTGTAGCTCAAAATAACCTATCCTGGCAGCTGGTGTTACTTGCATAAAAGAGGAAGCTGAGGTCCTCAATGAGGTCAAAGGGAAGAGCACCCTGTCTAGACCAACATCCCTGGGGATTTCAGCCCCTGCCTCCTGGAAAACCCCCTGGTCAAGAATTGCCCTGTTGAGTCAGAGCCACTTGCACAAAGCCAGCATTGAGACAAACTCCAGAGCTATCCAATCACTCTGACACCTCTGGGGAAGGCTTCTGCAGGGCAAAGGAAATTTCCACTTTGCTCTTACCACTTGATCCTCATCAGTCTTCATAGCCATGCTGCAAGATGTGTGAGAACCTGTGATTACCCATCCTATCCATCTTTACCATGTGTTTTTCCATTCCCTCCAGCTAGAATGCATTCCTTGTGCAGCTCTCCAAAAGGTCTGTCTACTGATACTGTCCATATCAGACATTGCAATGGCCAGCCAGTTCTTTGGTGCACACTGACACAGGCACACTGGCAAGACTTACATCGTCCACTAGCCTTGGGTATGATGCTTAGGAGTGACTTAGTGACTTGTTGCCTATGGGCAACAGTGAGCAAAGCAGTATCTCCAAAGTACTTCTTCCCTGGGTTTGGGGTGCCTCCTGCACCCCACCCAGCCCAGCAGCTCAGTTTGCCTTTGCAGAAGGAACTCCTCAATGCAGAAGTTGCCCATCTGCACCCAGTGGCCATGGAGGCTGTGGTTTGGGTGAGCCATCCTGCTCCCAGATATCTTGCTGTAGAGGAGTTATTAATATTCCAATTGCCCACGTGCCATGCTGACTAGCTTCCAGAGATAAGTGCTCTGCTCATGTGCCTGTGGAGAGAGGGGACTTCCCAAGCCTAATTCAATGCTTCCCATTCCTGCTTTTTTACACACCAGTCTCTGCCGAGGCTATGAATATGTCCTGCTGAATCAGTGTTCATCCAGCCAACTTCCCTTTTTCACAAGGGGAAATATTTATAATCTAACAGTCAAGCCACCACGCAGTGCAGCTGGTGGAAGACATCCAATAAACATCCCATCTAACTGCTGCCTTTGCTGCCAAGCCTCCTCTCAAGCACTGGTGACTTGAGCAGCATTCAGCTGCGCTGTTGTTGATATACAAAAGCTAATATTCATTATGCCCTTTGTTAGATGCTGGTCATCCTGACGAGTCACAGGAAGAAGTGGTCTTCATGTTAATCTTCAAATAATCAGCAAGGCTGTTCTGAGTTGAAAAAAATATGTCAGTCTGGAAGAATTCATTAAGCATTCTCTCCAGTGGGGAACTGGGCTTGGTGCTTTCCATTAAATCTAGCATGAAGATATCTTTGAAATGGAGAGTGTTGCTGTGCATAGATGTCCTCTTTTTATTCTTACTAGGTGATATGAGGATAATATAATTCAGAAATCATAGCTTCATAGCTACAGTTGAGATTAATTTTGTGTTTCAGATTAGAAATTTGAGCTCTCTATTGGCTTGGTATTTCCTCCTCAGTGTTCTTGCACTTAATCTCAGTGTATAAGAAGGAAAGATCTGAGAACAGACAGATAAAAAATGCTAAATATCTGAAAAGTTAAAAATAATTAAACTTAGGCCTTGAAGAAATACAGCCTGTAGTAACAAAATGTTTCAACATTTAATCATCACTGTCGTAGAATAATAACAAGACTTCAGGCTTTCTACCCAATAGAAGCTTCTTGCTGTCATGTGCAAAGCCTACACAAGAGTGTTTACTTTTTTAATTCCTGAGTATTTTTCACATTACTTTTGACAAGTTAAAGTCTCTCTGGATGGTTACATTAAGTATTCAGTTCCGAATTTTTCTTTTAAAAATGCCACTGAAGTCACAGCTTGTTTTAACTGGGAATCATTTGGAAGAGTTGCCCTTAGACACTCTGGTACTCAAGCCTTTCCTGGTACCTAACCTGGTACTTTTCCTCATCTATTTCCTTCAGTTACTGTCTCCTTTCAGCTTAGGCAGCCACCTCCCTTGAGAGTGAAATTTACTATGTTTCCATCAGGTACAACTGGAGGATAGGTTCTGTGACAGGCCTGCAGTTACCAAAATCTGAAACTGATTTTAAGGAAATACCTTTACAGGCATTGGACAGCAGCTCTGGAAAGCATCTGATTGAAGAGTCCAGCAATACTAAAAAGCATTGAAATTTATATGGCTGGCAGAAAGATCCAAATTTTTAAAAATGAGTGTATGTTCTAAAAAGGATAGTGTGTCTTCTTCTGAGGGCCTCTGGTTAGGTCTAGCTCAGTTGTTTGATGCTGGAGTAAATATGTCCTGTCTTTCTGCTGTGGACTTCTCCATTGTCCGCTGCTATATCCATCTCTAGCCTTTATCAGAGAGAGAACAGTGGAGGAGCTGGTCTGAGTGGTCTGGAAGCTGGCCTGGGGGTCCCCATCAGGTGGCAGGGATGAGGTGAATGAGGACTTGAGCTGAGCTGCAGGCAGGTGGACCTGGCCAATCACCTCTTATTTAAGATGTTGTACACACTGGGTAAGGACACAGCTCAGTCAGACTTCTGCAGAGCATCAATACACAGTGTAACTACTAATTAGACCTTGATTTCAGCATAAATTCAGTTTGAAGAAACCTGGAGTGAGATTCATCTCACCAGATTTAGATGTCTGGCTCAGGGTGAGAAGACCTCTCAAGAATAACTTCTTTCTCTCCATTGGTTTGAAAGGGGATGCAGCCCCCATGGCCCATGAGATGCAGAGATATGCATTTATCAGATGGTTCTCAGCTGTAGTCTTTTAAGAAAAAGTACCATAAAAGTTATACCCCAAACATCAAATGTACTCTCTGCTGTGTTGTTTTGAGCCGGCACTGTGATTCACAATGGAAAGAAAAATGATGGTATGACTTAACACTGGAGAGTTTGCCTGTTGAGACAAGACAATACCCCAAGCTTCTATTTTTTTAGAGCTGTGGCTTAGGTAACAAAACGTCTTTTGTAGAGATTCTTGAAAGCCTGTGTAAACAGTAATTTGTTACCCTCCCTGAGCAGAGGCATGTTTATCACAAAGGTCAGAGGAGGAGGACAGGGGCTTGAGAGGTGGTAATAAGTCAGCTGCTTCTTGCAGAGGTTGGGGGTGTCTAGGTGAACTTAGTATTAGTTTGTGCTGGAAAAGTTAATCCCAACACTGTTGCTGGTGAGCAGGAAAGGCCAGCAGGCCTCTGCTGACAGGGAACTGGCTATGGTTCATGCTACTGGGGCTGTGGTAGAAGCAAGGCTTTGCCTGGAGCCATCTGCTGGGAATGGAAAGGGATATGGGCTTCCCTTGGGCTCCAGGTGAAAGCTGCAGGGAAGTGAAGTGGAAGGTTTCCTCAAAAAGATGGGAGGGCTATCAGGCTACTACTTAAAAGCTGAAAACCTGCCTGGCGCAGGAAAAGCTCTGAGGAGAGATGAGAGAAGAATCATGAATGCTTGCTTCCTCAAAGTGGTTTGTTTGTGATTGAATCTGGGCTGTCTTTGATGAAGGATGTTTTGTTTCCCTAAATGAACTCATAATTTAGATTAAGCCCCATACACCTGATTTCAAGCAATTCACATCTATGCAGGATTTTGAAGTACTTTGTAATAATAACTTTAGTCACTTGATGAAATGGAAGCAGATAGATATAAATATACTGTAACAGTTTGTCTCCTCAAGGATGCAACTTAAATGATTCTTGATATCTAAGGTTGTTTTGTTCCATGCCTCTTACACTATAAATTTTAGCTATATGGCCAGCACACAGTACAAGTGGTCTCTGGGACAGATTACAGGAGAGACAAAGCAGTGCAATGCTGTTTTATCGCTGTTTAGCCACTGATTTATTTTTAGTTGATTGAATAACGTCTCTATCTGGATTGTGATCACGATGATGACTCTGAGAGTTAGGTCCCAGCAATGAGTTCAAATATAGCCCCTGAAAAGAAGTGGCCTTGCACTTTCTAGAAGTGGTGGATGGATAATTTTGCATGGTTAGTAAAAACACTGATTAGCATTGTAAAGCATGTGTAATTTTTATAGAATTTTCTCAGTAGCTTGTAGTGGAATGCCAGGTGCAAGGCAGAATGCAAAAGGATTAGAGCATAAAATCATTAGAGCATAAAAAGTAATTCTAGAATAGTTTTTAAGAGGAACATTGTTTCAACTTTTTATTGTCCAAAAGAAGAAAACGCAAAAATGCCACAGCAGGCTGACGCAGAAGCAGTAAAAAAAAAAAAAAAAGTCTAATTATGTAATTCATATACATTCATACACATTGTTTCACAATGTGTAGAGAGCAAATTAGTGTTGTTTTCTGCCATTTACCATAGATAAAAGATACATTTTGGTGTGGCAGGAATTGACTACTGCTAACGTTCTGTGAACTTTGTCAGTTGGGAAAAATTAGAAATTTGATGGGAAAAGGCATATTTTCATCAATGGCCTTTGCTGTCTCAGACTATAGAGACATCCAAAGGTTTCCATTGCTCTTTTGCTAAAACAGAACTGAAAGCTGAATAATTCATTGCTCTCTTCATCATTTTCAAGACAGCAATAAAACTGCATAAGGATATTTGGAAAGATAAAAGATACCTTTTATCACATGAACAAAATGGTTTGAATTTTTTCAGTGTGTCATGATTGGCAGCTGATGTTAATGTTTACTTTGGGGATACACCTATTTGTCTATGGATTGGTGGCAGTGAGAATGAATTCCTGCTTCCATCTGACTGCCGAGCTCCCACAACGCTTAGCACAGCAGATTAAGCTAAAATAGGTCATTGCTTCATCTGGAAAGTTGTGTAACAAGTTATCAATCTCTCCTTCACCTCTGTTCAGGGTTTTTGAATTACAGGAAGCATTTCATTTTGTTAGCCTCCACTATGTGGAAACATTAAGGCATGTCCCTGCAAGACTGTTATTTCCTAACCTGCAGCTGAAAGAATCTTCAAGTGCTTTCCCTCTGCTGCAAGTTACTCTGCACACTCAAGGGAGGTTGCCCCATTGCATATTTAAGTGCTTTAAAGAGCCAAAAGCTGGGGATTGTGAAGAGACTCATAGCAGCTCTGTATAATTTTATTTCATAACACACTGAAGCACTAAAGGATCTCTGAGGGGGTTTTACAATTAGATATGAACTTGCCTATGTGGCAGTTGCTAGAATAACGCGTCTACAGGAGGAGACTACAACAGAAAGCAGGGGATGAATTTGCTGGTCATAAATGTAACTCATCTTAAAATGTACCATGACAGAATGGCCACAATAGAAAGGGACTGTAGTCAGTCATATATATGCTTTTGGATGCTTGAGTTCACACTTTGATTTCAGAAATGAGGCTACCTTGACATGAATGAACCACTTTATCTGGAAAATAAGGAATTATTGAATGTTTTAAACATGTTACAAGGCTGGATACATATAATTGATTTGAGGAATGTTCTGCATGAAGAAATTTGTCATGCTGTGCCTGTTTCGTTAGGAATTTTATGGTACAACATTTCATATCTTTGTATTCTAGTAATCTGTGTTTCTTAAATTTTGTGAAATAATAGCTATTTCTGCCTTAAGTGCTGCAATGGAAAGAATGTTTTCATTTGCCAATATACTTTGACATATTGCAGAAAGAGCAAAATATTTATTTCATTATAGTTACAGTTCCAAATAATTTACTTGTCCAAGTAAGGGAAGGTTTGTGTATTGATAAGAGAAATAAAAAATTATTGAAATATCCATCAAGTGACTGTAAATCCCATTTTAAACAATAAAATGGAGCTTAAAGTAAGGGCAAAAGCCTAGTGCTGGGAGGTTTTTGTTGTTTTGGGGTTTTGTTTTGTGAAGGGTTTTTTTTTGTGAAGGTTCTTTCTATTTCCCTCCAAGCATGGAGGTCACTCCACCACTGAACATTGGGCTTAGTGCCTGTTCTTGCAGGAGAGCTTCATCATATTTTCTCAGTAAGTATGAGCACAAGCAGGTAAAAGTGCTGAACTGTTCTTTAAAATGCTCAGCAGGTGAACATCCAGGCATGAAATTTGTCATTTAAAGCCTCTTTAGATTGAAGTTTGTACCGACTCCTTGCTATTGCTTGTCATTAAAGACATGTTTTGACCAGAGAGCGAACACAGCTGGTGATGTTTAAAGAATAAAAGTGAAACAATGGTGTAATTTTTTTTTACTCAAGCTAAAAGAAATAAAAAAAACATATTTTGCTTTCTAGCAATGTTACTATCCAGATCTTTCTTCCTGCTTTTTCTTTCATCTTAGCACACCCAAACATTTGCAGCTGATCACAGGAGCTGACTACACCTGGGCAATTTTCCTCCTCCCTGTTTGCAGGTTGTGCTGCAGAACAAGTCACTGCTCCCACTTGTGCTCTTCCTGGCAGCTCCACTACCAGGCCAGGAGGCAGGGAATGGAGATGATGTGGTGCCAGGGGAAGCAGCAGCCCAAAGTTAGTCAGTAGTTACTCGATGCTATCTTCCTAAAGAGTAAAATACATCAAGAGGGGAAAAAAACGTAGATCTGAGTATATGCTGGAAAAGGAGAGAAAAAAAGTAATGCTCTGTCTTCAAAAATCATCATCATTTTATTTGCTGCTAAAAACACTTGGATACTCCTATTGAATGGTATTCGCAAGGCATTGATGCAAAGAAGCAAGACATCTGATAAAATACAATTTTCTTGTGTGAAGAAGTCAAGAGGGAAGTTACTCCTCAAAAATGATAAAACCCCATACAATAAATAGCAANCGGAGCCGCCGCCATGCCGCTGCCGCCGCTGCCCGGCCGCCCCCGCCCCGGGCGGGCCCCGCTCCTGTCGCTGTTCCTGCTGCTCCTGCTGGTGGGCCCGGCGCGGCCCATCTCCTTCCAGCTGCCGGGCAAGGCGCGGAAGTGCCTGCGGGAGGAGATCCACCGCGACACGCTGGTCACGNTGACTGTAAATCCCATTTTAAACAATAAAATGGAGCTTAAAGTAAGGGCAAAGGCCTAGTGCTGGGAGGTTTTTGTTGTTTTGGGGTTTTGTTTTGTGAAGGGTTTTTTTTGTGAAGGTTCTTTCTATTTCCCTCCAAGCAATGAGGTCACTCCACCACTGAACATTGGGCTTAGTGCCTGTTCTTGCAGGAGAGCTTCATCATATTTTCTCAGTAAGTATGAGCACAAGCAGGTAAAAGTGCTGAACTGTTCTTTAAAATGCTCAGCAGGTGAACATCCAGGCATGAAATTTGTCATTTAAAGCCTCTTTAGATTGAAGTTTGTACCGACTCCTTGCTATTGCTTGTCATTAAAGACATGTTTTGACCAGAGAGCGAACACAGCTGGTGATGTTTAAAGAATAAAAGTGAAACAATGGTGTAATTTTTTTTTACTCAAGCTAAAAGAAATAAAAAAAACATATTTTGCTTTCTAGCAATGTTACTATCCAGATCTTTCTTCCTGCTTTTTCTTTCATCTTAGCACACCCAAACATTTGCAGCTGATCACAGGAGCTGACTACACCTGGGCAATTTTCCTCCTCCCTGTTTGCAGGTTGTGCTGCAGAACAAGTCACTGCTCCCACTTGTGCTCTTCCTGGCAGCTCCACTACCAGGCCAGGAGGCAGGGAATGGAGATGATGTGGTGCCAGGGGAAGCAGCAGCCCAAAGTTAGTCAGTAGTTACTCGATGCTATCTTCCTAAAGAGTAAAATACATCAAGAGGGGAAAAAAACGTAGATCTGAGTATATGCTGGAAAAGGAGAGAAAAAAAGTAATGCTCTGTCTTCAAAAATCATCATCATTTTATTTGCTGCTAAAAACACTTGGATACTCCTATTGAATGGTATTCGCAAGGCATTGATGCAAAGAAGCAAGACATCTGATAAAATTCAATTTTCTTGTGTGAAGAAGTCAAGAGGGAAGTTACTCCTCAAAAATGATAAAACCCCATACAATAAATAGCAAGCGTCCCTGCCAGTGAAGGACTTCAGCCTCGAGGCAGTGACATCGAAATTCGGACTGCTTGACCCCCCCAGAATGCTCCTCTGCCTCAAAGCATGGTTCGGTTTTGTTTCAATTTTCCAATTCTTTAATTGAAACCCTTATTACTCGTTCCCATCCGTTATTACTGGCTTAACTTCATTACTCATTTGTTTCATAACGAAACAGCCTCCCCGGAGGGTCACGCCTGGGCCGCCAGGCCCTCACCCCTCAGCCCGTGAGGCNGGCGAGTACGAGATCGGCGCCCCGCCGGGCTCCTCCACCGGACCCTCGGCCAACCTCAAGGTGCGGCCCCGGCCGGCCGGGGGGGCGGGGGTGGCCGGGGCGGGCGGTGCGGCCCCGCCTCCCCTCGCCGGCCTTGCGGGGCGGGGAAGGAAGGAAGGAAAGGGTGACGTGTTCCACGCGTGACACCGGCCCACGCGTGAGCCGACCGCTGCCCGGCCCCGGCCTGCGCCGCACCGCGGGACTCGCCCTGTGCGAGGGGCTGCCAGCCCGCCCTGGAGCTGCGGGCGCTGAGCACTGAGTGACCAGGACAGCGTTTTAGCTTGAGCTAAAGAGGGGCTTTTTCTCCCCAAAGATCGAGTTGCAGCGGCCCGTCCCGCAGTCTGCCATTTAATCCGCCACGATGCAGATTATCCGGCGGCTGGCGAGATGGGCCGCTGCGATAGAGCTGCACCAAGGCTGCTGACACCGTGTGAGCAGGAAAGAGTTATGGTGACGTGGCTTTCCGAGGGCTCCCTCCATGCCTAGGGCCTGGCCCAACAGGATCCTGGCATAGTGGAATGGGGGCTGAGGAACCAGGTTCTGGTACACAAAATGGCTATTCTCATCTTGCTGTGTCCTGGCCTGTATGGATTTTAGGTAGGCAGATATTTGCTGCAGGGAAGAAAATGATCCTGAAGGATCTTCAGGAAGTACAGGGTTAGCAGAATATACGTGACTAATACACCAGTGTGACATGCAGCTATTAAACTTCAACAGCTTCACTTTAATTCAACAATTTCTCTTTAATGCTGCCCACGATCTGCCTTTCCTAGGCTTTCTTCAAAATTCCAACCTAGCTGAATAAGGTCTGTTGCTACACAGTTCATAACAGCCTTCTGTCCTCTTTTTTGTTTCTGTCTACATTCCCAAAGGTTTTAATAGTAAGCATGCAAACAGAGACAGAATGGTCTGCTCAGGAGTTTCTAAACTTGGTGTTCTTGAGTATTTTAGACCTCCTGAAATCCGGTTGCCTTTCCAGCATCTGCCTACCAATGCCTGAAGGCCCTGGCATTATTGGCAGGTGTGCTTGGTTATGGCTGGAGAAGGCTTCTTCTGGAGTCTTATTTCTTAAAAAATGCTATTCTTCTGTTCTTGCATCATTTGTAAGAGGAAACTTATCTGTGTATAGGCAGAGACAAGCAGCATTAAGGCTTTAAAATGTAGATGTAGTATTTCAGATGGAGTGCCGTGTTCCTATCCGTCTCTTACTGCGTGGTAACCAAGCCTCCTGGTTCTCAGGTTGCCCACTCTTAGGTCAGTTGACCCGAAGGTCTCTTCCAAAACTCATTTACATGACCCAGAACTTATCTAGGGAGGTGATGGGGAACCAGTGAATCCCATGTTTGAGGCTTGGTTGGCTTTGCTGATGAAGCTGATCTCTGGGTGGTACTGCTTATACTACTGGTTCTTTTTTGTTCAAACCATAAAATGAAATAGTTTTTAAAAGCCCTGTATGGTTTGAAAAGCTGCAAAGGAGAAAAAATAAAGTATGCAGTTCTTGTTTTCTTCCTTATTGTTCAGGTATGCCCAACATAGTGGGCTTGTTCTAAGTGGTGAAACCTCTCTGATAGGTGCCTGCTTTCTCTGTGGTCTGTGTGGGAAAGGTCGGTTCAGGACATGATGTCTGCAGGTACTCTCTGTTCTGCACTGCATGGTCTGCTTTGGGTCCTTGGGTTGGGCTACCGAGCAGAGGAGAGAGGAGGCTGGTAGTTAGTTCTGTGCAGGCTCAGTTCGGTTCCTGCCGGTGAGCTGGGATTTGTGTGTGTGATAGCCCAGCGCTAACAGTGGCACCCTCTGTTTGGGAGGAATCCGCGGGCTCTGCCAGCTGGCTGCTGCGCGGGGGGCGTCGGGCGTCTGAGCTCTCCTTTGGCAGCCACGTGCCTCTGCCCCTTTGTCGAGCCCGACGGTATCGGGCTGTTTGTCAAGGGCAAACAATGCCCTGTCTGTAGGGGCCTGCCTTACCGTAAATAACGTTAGAATAGCATGAAAAATCCCTTTCAAGTCGACTCCCCCACAAGTTCTGGCTGCGCTATTAGCAGCTTCTCCCGCCCTCGCACACCCGGCTGAATGGGCAGTGTATTTGGCTGATTTGGGTAATCCTATTCAGTTCTGATAGAAGCGGATAGCAGAGCTTTTACTGTCCAAAATGCTGTTCATGAGCTGCAAAGGGCAAAAATGGATCAAGCTGCATAAAGATTAGCTCTTGTGCCTACAAAGGCATAGGAAAATAGTGCTCAAAATAATCGGGGCATCTGAGAGCTATGTTGTTCTGACTACTTTTTGTGATGGAGAACCCAGTTCATGCAGAATGTATGGTGTTACACTGATGAGGCATCTTGGTTAATCAGGACTCCACTAACCAGCACGTGCCATGTGGTGGCCAGATCACAGGCTTTTACATTGTGCTGGCACGGTCAAATATACACAGTCCTCTGCTGCAGATGGACCTGCTCACGCAGTACAAGGTTCCCAGTGCCTCCCAGTGCCTGGTGGCTTATGGCAGGGGATGACAGCACAGCTGCCTGTGCCTGACTGCACAGGCGTGCTTTCATCTGCTTGCCACTTGAGAACAGGTACAGCTTTGAGCTGCTGCACGGAGAGCAGTGCCCTCATTGGCTCTCAGACACTGACAGCACGTGGTGCAGGGGCAGCTACAACAAATCCTCTGACTGGCCATTGTGGGATAATCTGTATATAGAAGAAGCTTGTTCCTCAAGTCTTGCCTGCTATGGTTTATACCATTAAGTATGTAAGAATTTATACTTGATTGTTTTCCCCACCTAATACAGCAACTCTCATCCATGAGTAGGTCCACACTTGTTTCAAATCCAGTGCCAGAGAGTTAATTAGGTGCTCTAATAAGAATAAAGAGTGTTTCCTTAGAATAGTTCTGGGTACACAGCCCTTTTGCATGGCCTTTGTACAGGGAAAAAGGCTGGAGTAAACTGGAATGTCTGACTTATGTTTTCCATGCCACAAATTATTTTGTGTACTTTAGTCTTTTATATCTTTAAAACTATTCCCAAGCTTTTTACTTTCTTCATCTCTAAGACTTTCCAAGACCCCTAGTAACTGCAGTGTCTGTGCTGTTTCAGACATACCTGTTAAAAATTAGTGTCGAGGGAAAATGGGAACCATTCCAGTGGAATATACACTGTTCATTTTCATGCAGTGTTGTAACACCTTCCGTTTTTTTTCACCCCTCTCCCTAGTCAGAGTGTTTCAGCTGGATTGAGCCTTTAATTGAGCACAATTTTTCCTCAAGTTTACGTCATGAAATGCGTGTCCTTTCTTTTTATACTCCTTGTTAAAGCATTTTTGTAGACCTTCCACAGTTTTTGCCTATTCTTAGTGGTTTTATAGGGTTAATGCAAAGCAGTCATTATTCTGTCTGTGTAGTCTGAATTGTCCTCTGAACTGGCCACTTTTATGGGTCTTGGCACTCAAACTTTGTGTAACTCAGGGCTACACTCATGGTTCATTTCTAGAGGAATAGATGTACTCTTCTCCATTTCATCTTCTGGGTAATGTGACTCTTTTGTCCCATAAGCCTTCTCCCTATCTCTGTTGCTATGGGAATTCATTAATTTTGCTTGCAAAATAAAGGCAATGAATGACAGTTTGGTTTAGCTATAGTTCTTACATGTACTCTGTATTTGGGATTCATAAGAGGAAGAGAAATTAGTGCAGGCTTCAGTTTGGGATTTTTTTTTGATTTGTTGGTCAATTGCTCTTTGGTGGGGTTTTTTGGGGGGGTGGGTTTTTTTGGTTGGTTGGTGGTTTTTTTGGATCTAAGAGTCAATAATTACTTTATAGTCACTCTGTCAGCTCCTGGTGTGTGGATGAGGAGGGGAGGAATATGATGAAGTCACAAAGAAGGAGGGAAACTATGGAAAGGAGAAAGCAGCAGATCCAAAGGGGAGGCTAGGATTACTCTTGCTGCACAGGCAGTATGAGCTCATGGCAGCAAAGTACTGTGTTTGTTACCTTCATTGTTCCTCTTACAGATAACTGACTCGGCTGGGCACATCCTGTATGCCAAGGAGGATGCCACCAAGGGCAAGTTTGCCTTCACCACTGAAGACTATGATATGTTTGAGGCCTGCTTTGAGAGCAAGCTTCCTGTGGGTAAGTGAAAGGAAAGGTGTGCTGGCTTCTGATCAAGTTTGTGTCGCTATGTGAATTAGAAATACGAGTAAAGTGATCCTGAATGTGGTCCACAGAACACTTTTGACTTTTAAAGCTGATCTTCAGGAGGTTGTGGCAGTCTTGCTGCAGAACATCTGCTCTGTGTGTTGCATTTGAAGCAATCCTCTGTGGCTGTTGTGTAGAGCACTTGGGTTTCCTCTTGAAAGGGGAATTGGGTATTTCTTCTGCAGAGGTCACGACAGTTGCAATGAGTGGCAGTGCAGGGAGCAAACCACACTTCTTGTGCCAGTTTCATGCTTCTCCCCATCTTGCAGTTGAGCCAGGACAGAGCTGGGTGCCATCATATCCAGGATCTCTCATTTACCCTAGCAGGCCATTTCTTCCCCACTTGTTGGAACATGATCTCTACCCAGTGTGTTCTTGGCAGCTGTCCTGCAATAGGTTGACAACTATTTAGTGAGGTTGGATTGTGTGTGTGTGTATAGGGAATGTGTCCTTGATTTGCACCCACAACTGCTCTTGAAATGGTCAATAAAGGGAAGGGGAAATGAGCAGTATGTCAGCTTTGCATCTGTGCTACAAGGATGGTTGCCTAACGAATGCTGAGGCTTGTTTCCTGTGAGTGTGACGCATGTGCTGCTTTGAATGCCCGAGCTCAACTTCAGGACCAATGTGCTGAAAGTGGCCAACATATGGGCTCTAGTCTCATCAGTGCTGCTGTGAGCACATGCAAGTTTGTAGGTGCTACATCTTTTCATGGTTACTGTCAAAGTTCTGCTTCTTGGGCCAAGTTTTTCTTAGGTCTTATCCTAAAAGATACCAGTGTTTCACAGAGCATTCTCTAGCAGCATTCCTCAAATCAATTGAAAGGCAGCTGCTGTTTTGCTGTTTCTGCTCCATATATAAGATGCAGATAGCTTGCAAGTTGAAAACTTCGCAGAAAGAGAAGGCTATATTCTTTGCTGGGATTGGTCTGGCTAGTAACACCTCTTCTATGGTATTTTACCGATAAAATAGTGACCCCTAATGCTCAGGACTATGTTTTTATTTTACTCCAAAGGTAGGACTTCCAAATGTTACTTAACGCATTGAGACATGCAGGCACTAGTGACTCATCTGGGAGTCACTCATGCTATTTACTTTCCAACACCTGGGTATTTGAGAAGTCTCCAGACAGTCCTGCAGATCTTTTCATAGCTTCCATGTGATCTCACACTGAAGTGGGAAAGGTTTCTTTCTTTAGTTGTGTCTAGACTCTTAGTTTGGTGCTTTTGAGCAGAGGTTTCTTGCCTAGACCAAGCCCCTCACAATTTTTTTGTTAGTAGCAAATGTTTGTTCCCTGACTGCCTTGTTGAAATTTTTTTTAAAGCTTTCAGTATGGTTGCGGATTAAGTATTTCTAAATGCGGTTTCTGCCTTGATGAGCTGTGGAGCACTGAGCTGCCAAAATTATCATCTGAGCAACTGGAGCCCCTTCTGGAGGCTTTCTTTTTGGACCCAGGTGCCCCAAATTCCACCTAGAATATCTCCAGACTTCCTATGTCTGTGCTGGAAGTCAAGGATGTATTAAAGTAAGGGACATGACTCTCTGAGGCTTGATCATCTGCAGGACTTTGTTAAGGTACTTGGAAAGAAGTAACCACGTCACAAGGAAGTACCTTGTTTCCTCTATAAGGTCAGCATGGGAGTGGGGCAATTTACCAAGTCTGTTTAATTCCCATGTTTCTCTTTAAAGGTTAGGGTCTTTTTCACAGTCTCATCAATAAGTAATCAGGACTTATGGCAGCAGCCAAGGAGGATGTTTGTGGAGTATTGAGAGAGACAAACTGTTGGTAGAGGAAACCTAGAGCTGTTGGATCTGAGGGGTCCAAGCAACTGGGATTTCTCAATCCCTAACCACAGAAATGAGGAAGTGAGAAAGATATCTTATATCAAAGGTCACCTTATCAGAATGGAGGAGCTCTTAGGGTGCTTCTTGGAGCTGTGGGTATTTGCATGATGGACTTTTTACCCTCTTGTAGAATGATCCTGTCTTCCTGACTCGTGCTCTGCTCCCAGGCATATTTACTCTCCCACAATATGCTAATCTCAGGTGGACAGCCTGGCCTCACTGCATTCTCCCTCTAGGGCTCTTCTGTGTGCTAATCTTTAACTGTATGCTCCTTCTGTAATCCTTCTCTTCCCAAACCTTCTTAAGAGTGTTAGGGCTCATTTTTTCTGGAATTCCTATGGGAAAACTTTTTGATGTTCAGTTCAGTCATCCTGCTTTTACACTGACTTTGCAAATTAAGAGCTCCCCTAATTTCCCAGGAAACAGTTCAGATGAGATGAACCCTTGAAGAACTGAGGAATGTAGGTATCAGTTTAGTTCATGATCTCTAAATCTTGACTGTTGTTCTCTTTGCTGCTCTGGTGAGCCTTGGCTGCAGAAGCAAGGGATTTCTGAGGATCTGGTGAGTGTGAAGAGAGCTACCTTGGGCTTTAGTAAACTTACAGGAGGACAGCTTGAGTTTTCCCCTGCCAGTTCTTGACAATGTTAACCTCTTGCAAAATGTCTGCTCTCCATCCCTTTGCACCTGGCAGCTTTAAGGTTTCTGGTTTCTTACTGCCTCTTGGTGGCTCTCCCTTCCAGTCTAGCAAATTAATTCTTCTAGTTCTGTTCTTCTGTTCACTGGCCTTTTCATCTTTCTCGTTTCTTCCTGCAAACTTCAGCTCTCAACTCAAGTTGCTGTAAATTGAGTACCATTAAAAAAGACCTCTCACTAAACTGTGTGCTGTGAATTTTTTTCTGCAGCTGCTGCTGTCTGTCCTACCTGCCTGTCTCTGTGCATGCCAGTAACATGTGTGGCATAAGCAGTCAAAACTTGCGGTTGGGGAAAGGAGTACTGGGAGTAACTGGAGTTAAAGAACAGTGCTGGGACTTCAGGGGTTTCTGTAAGAAACTGGTATTTTATAAGGAAACAACAGAATTCCATAATAATAATAATTTATCTGCTGGGCTCTTCTATAGTGCATTCCCATAAGGAGATTTAAGAAGCAGTTTGTAGTTGATGTGCACCATCTTATCAGTAGATTATTCATTGTCCTGCTAGCAGTAGAAGGTGATTCTATGCTAGTGCTGAAGAGCTGTTCAGTGAGTGGGTAGAAAAAATTTTGGGGATGTTGTATTGAAGATCTGGAATGTCTTCCTAGCTCCAACTGGAGTGACCCAGTGTAACCTGTACATTGAATTTGTTTGTGGACTGAGGGAATGGCCACCTGGCAGCCTTCTGAGGCAAAATGTGAATATTGGATATGCTCCTGGATAGAGACTCTGAAATTCATAGTTTAAGTAAATTCAGACCTTGTGTTCTGCTGGCAGCCAGAGGAGGACAGCTGTATGTCCCAACATGCTGGGATTTGGGAATGTGTTACATACAGGCATTTTCTTGGTGGGTGGTATAGTAGAGAATGATACTCAGATATGCTGATTTGCAGCATTTTCGAGAGTATCTGATATGACTATCTTCTGTGTATTTTTTCTTCCTCTTGTGAATGTTCTCAGATGTGACAGTTTGTAGCAGTTGAAAGAAGCTATAAGCCACAGGTTTCCCTAGCCTGGGGGTTACAGCCTTGAAAGATACTTACTTTGCTGGTGACTGTAGCCTTATTTGCTGTTTGTGCAGCTCCAACTGGCAGCTCTCTGAGGCAGTGTTTTCCCAGCTTCAGAAGCCTCTTGCTCTCTTGGGGTTTGCATTAGCAGTGTGGTTCTTGGGTATCTGAGATGGCTGGTAAAGGGATTGCCTTGGCTTCTGCAGACATTCCAGCATGTGAGGGTCAGTACTCTTCATATGCTGTGTTCCTCAGTTGGAGCAGTTTATCATTTGCTCCTTTGAATGTAAAGCCATTTACAGCCCCAGTAACCTTGACAAGTTGCTGGTTCATTTCCTGTGAATGTGGGCTTCTGAGTCTAATATTTGCCCCTCTGCTGACTTGTCTTTCACTAGGCTGTCTCATAGCAGCTGGTGTTCATATTCTAATCCTCTGCAGTTTTTACAGTGATTTGCATCCTGTAGGCACTCAGTGCTTTTAGTTACAGCTTGTTCTCATTATCTTTGGGAGGCTCTCCTTCAGCCAGGATTTATTGTGAAGTCTCTGTATTTTTAGGCTGGACTGTGCTGCCTCCGCAGTTAGCTGCAGACATGGAGGGAGGGGAGGGGAGGGATTTGAGTTCTTCCTCACTGGTGGGAAGAGCTGGTGATTTCCTGGCAGGCTGAATGTTTCACACAAGGAATCCTTTCATTATGCTTCCAGGAACAGGGAGGATGCCGGACCAGCTCGTGACTCTGGATATGAAGCATGGCGTTGAAGCAAAGAACTACGAGGAGGTATAGCCCTTGGCTGCCTGCACTGCAGGCTCCCCTTTCCCAGCACTCACGTGATGTAGATCTGGGCTCCTGATGGGAAACTGTTTTCCCAGTGGTGATGAAAGCCTGTCTGCAAACTACAATTGCAGTGAAGCTTTGTGTGTTACAGGAGGAAAACAAACAAAAGAAAAAACATCAACTAGAATTGATTCGGTACTCTGGGAACTGGAGCCTAATGTGTGAATTTCTTTGCTAGGACAGCATGGCCCAGCTTCTGGGCATAGGCACTAGAGGCAATAAGACACTGAGAGGTGAAGTTTCCAGGAATCAGAGGCCTGCTGGGTTCCTCTCTGACCCCAGCAGCAGAGGTCATTTTAAGTTAACATCAGACCCTCTCTTAAAGGTCAGGTTTCAGTGTTACTGTTCTTACCTTCCTGCCTGTAAGATATATTGGCCTGAAATGGCTGTTGTGTGTTTCTGAGGACTGGCAGTGTATCCATGTAAAGGTGTTTGGCAGAGCAGTAGCTGCTGTGGAATGGGTATTTGGTTTGAAGGCGTGACATTGGAAATAGGCATAAAAGCCTAAACACTTCCATCTTAGGAGGACATAGCTTGCTTAGACCGAAGAGCCAGCTGTGTAAAGTAGCAGTTACTTTGTGGCTGAGACAGTCCTGATTCTGAGTTTTTATGGCAGCTATCATGCTTTTGGCTTGCTAGAATTTGGGATCTGTCATCTCCCAGTACAGAGCCTGTGCCTGAGAAAATGAGAATTACTGGTGGAGGAAGAGACCTGCAAATGATTGCTGTGTCCATTGTGCATAAGAGCATGGGACATGCCATAGAGAGGAGAGTGGGTAGCAGAGAAGGCTGTGCATAGTTCCAGATAGAAAATTAACAAATTTCTGAGATGGTCATGCTGGTGTTTTTGTATCCTTTCATACTTTGGGCTGTCTGGTCCTGTGTGATTTAAGTTGGTTGGAAGCACTTCCTGTGTGGACTGTAAGGAGGTGCTTGGGTCAGGGAAGAGCAGAGGAATCATAGCTTAAGTCAGTGTGGAGCACATCATACTTGGAGAGTAAAAATGTGCTTGGGCTCAGGGGAGTGGAGTACTCATAGGGCCAGCTGTCTGTCAGCCTGCTACTGAGGGATTGCAAGATATTGACATTTTATGGGGTGAATCCCTGAGAGCGTAACTGGGAGGATTATGTTTGCTATATTTTCAGAATCCCTTTAAAATATCCCCCACAGCATACTCTAGAGTTACATTACTCTAGTGCTACCTAGAAGCACTGTTGGTGTGCAGAAAGGTTCTCTTATGCCTGGGTATCTACATTCTCACTGGTTGTACTGATGAAACTGTCTTGGAATAAATGCATCCCTTATGGTCATTGAGGGAAAAGGTCCATGGACAAGTACAAGAAAAGAAGAATTTAGACTTGCAGTCCCACTTCATACCAAATGCAGATCTTGGCAGCCCCAGGAAGCCTCCTTGACTTGTGAGACCTCTCAGAGGGGTAGGCTATATTGAGCCTTGTTGAGTAGCATGTCTACAAAGGACTCAAACTGATTTATTATTTGAACAGCTGCTATAGATGTTTAACCATGCTGCCGTGTAGTGTGTTCTCTATTTTGGTTTTTTTTGTTTCACCATCTCCTTTCTCAGTTTGCTGTAGTGGTTGTGAGTTGTGACTTGACAGGTTGCTGTAAGGCCTCAGAGGGAGGAACATTTTTTGGGTTTCTCTCATGGAATTGCAGTCTTTTTGAGCCTTTTGCTTGTGATGTTCATCTGCTGTTGGGTACCAGTGACCTGTTGTACAGCCCTAGTTCTTCTTATTGAATTGCTGCAAGGAGACTTGATTCAGGGAGTTTAATGAGGGTAACTGATACTGCCTAAGTCTGGCTTCACAAGCTTTCATAGATGGAGATATGCTTGGAGAAAAGCAGCTGGAGTAGTGAGCTGGATTAGAAGATCTAACTGCAGTGTCATACCTTAGTTATCTGGCTATTGGGAGGAATAACTTTATCCATTCAAGAAGTAGAAAAGAAGATATGGAAAAGTGAAAAGATTTTTGATGGCACTAAGAATGCTTCATGATCTAGGTTTTTTTTCCACATCAACTACCCCTTGTCAATTCTTGGCTATAGTGTATCTCTTTCTATGCTAGGAAGGAAGTTAGGCTTTGGCAAATCTTTGTGACCCCTAGGAAGCTCATTGGAGTTGTTATCTTGGTGCTGGTGGTCCAGATGTTCTTTCTAGGATGATGATGTTCCACTATCACAGATGCTTGGTGAGCTTTTTTACAAAATCTCTTGAAGCAGCTGCGCATGGTGGGTTCATTAGGGGTAAAAGGTTCCAGGACTGCCAGGGAGGTTGTGGTGTTTGAGGAAATACTGGACATGGTACTTAGTGCCATGGTCTAGTTCTTGTGGTGGTATTAGGTCTGAGGTTGGACTCAATTTCAGAGGACTTTTCTAATTTAATTGCTTCTGTGATTCAGGATACACCTCTTGGAATACATGCAGGACTAAAAGTAGCTATTAGATGTTTGTAGCTACACCTGTTAAGAGCAGCTGAAGGGATGCAGGTGGAGCATATAAATCTTGGTTTTCCCAGTGGAAACCTTGTAGCCTTCTGTGAATGAGGAAATGATCCCTCAAGGAAGATAATGGAGCTGGTCAGTGCAAGGCTAGCTTGTCAGTACAGCTGCCCAAGACCTTGTGTGTGTTACATACCTGCTCCTCTAGCAGTGTCAGCAGAGTCTGGGTTCTAGGCATACAGACACTGGTGCCAGTTTTTCAGCAAAGCTCTTTGCTGGCAGGCCACAGGGTTTTGTCATTACAACCCATTGGCTAGAAAGCAGGAGGGGGTTAACCTACTCCTTCCTACCCCTCCTCTCAAACACACTCCAAACTGACACTGCTGTGCTGGCAGAGCTATAATATACAGCTTGTCTCAGCATAAAAATCCTCAGATGATTGTTTGAGGGCTTGCTGCTTGCCAGGATATGCATGTCATGTGGAGACCCTTCAGTGGAAGGGCTGATTAGCTAGCACTGCCTTGGTCACGAGCATCTCTTCAGCTCTGGCTCTGGTGTCCAGGCACCTGCCTCTGGAAGTGGTATTTTAGGGATACCTTCATGCTGGGTGCTCTGTTGCTTGCCTGTCAGGATGGATCACTGAGAGATGGCCATCATGCAGCTTATATCTGAATAATCCTGTGAGGCTGAGACTGGTAGTGAACTGCAGGTGCTTTGCATGTTTTCTGTAACTCATCTTTCTTCTGCTACCCACTTACGTGGGGGCACAGCATCTGGCCTTCAAGGCAGGGGCCTGTCACTTCTCGGTAATAGTGACAAATTCTATGCAAGAACCTCAGTTACCCAAACCCTACACTGGAGAAGTGTCAGGAATTGCAGTTAGCTTCCTTTGAGTGCCCTTGTATCAGAACTTTTATGTTATGCGTATGTCAGGTTATAGCCACAACTGGAGCAGACACACATGTCTACACATTCAACTTAAATAGCTGCTGTTGTGTGCTGTGCTTTCTAGCTGAATTTTGCCGTGGGTTTTTGGCGTGTGAGCCGTGATGCTGGGCGTTGTGCACAGAAGCGATGTCCAGCTTACCCAGCCTTCCCGGGGGAAGCGCGTTGTTCCCGCCGGGGGCCGGGCCCGGCAGCGGCCCCGCAGCGCCACCGGGTGGCTGCGGGGTCCCTGCCAAAGAGCCTCTGCTGCCCTGGAGCTTCCGTCTGAGGGATAAAAGCTCCGAGCTCGCCAGGGATAATCAAGCTGCTACAGGCTACTGGGAACCGGGCTGCCTGGGGCTTTCTGGGGCATTAGCGAAGTGAGTCTCAATGCTAACAGCCGTTGTGCCTATGGAACTGTATCGTACACGTATGTAAGTTCGTCACCTGTATCTCAGTCTGTGACTTACACTCACTGGAGGTTTAGTCATGTGGCAAGATCTTCTGCCCACTCCTCAGAAGCAAACTGAGAATAAGCTAACATTAAGCCGAATAAGGAAGACGTGTGCTTGTATGCATGCTGTGCTCCTCCATTGTGTAGGAGGAGTAGTAGGAAAGTGTGTTTCAGAAAACAGGTGGGAGAAGTGATAGTGTTTTATGCAATGGTAGTTTCTGGCTTGTAGAGGTATTTCCCAAGGGGAAGGATGCCCTAGATCTGTATCGTGTGGGGAGGAGTTGTTCCAACTGGCAGTAAAAACCCATGTGGGAGCTTCTGGTTTTGGTTCAGTGATTTGACTCTTCTGTTTTCTAGATTGCTAAAGTGGAGAAGTTGAAACCCTTGGAAGTAGAATTGAGGCGCTTGGAAGATCTTTCAGAGTCCATCGTTAATGACTTTGCCTATATGAAGAAACGGGAAGAGGAGATGAGGGACACAAATGGTGAGAGACTGTGTGCCTCTTCAGAGGGATGGAGCTCTAAACCCCCTCATTTCTGCTAAATGTGTTATTAGGGCAGCATTTGGAGATCAAGCAATTATAGTGGTCTCTGCCTGTTCTGTTCCTAGTAAGGGAAACCGGAAGCAGTCACTGACTCTTGTTGTTCTGTCTCTAGAAATCATTTCTTTCTGACTCCATTCCTAATGTGAATTACTCTGTTCCATTCAATGTTGCCCATTAACCGTAGCTTCACCTTGTTCCCTCTTGTTACCCTTCTTGTTGTTCCCTCTGCTTTTATTCTCAAGTGCTGCTGGTTCTCAGGTGCCCTTGCCTTCACACTATCTTGCCTTTGCATGGGGGAGGAGGAGAAGTCCCGGGAACTTTGCCATCTTGGGGTGCATCCTGTGATGCCAGACTCAGGTGCAATGGTTTGTTGTCTGTTCCAGAGTCGACAAACACGCGGGTTCTGTACTTCAGCATTTTCTCCATGTGCTGTCTCATCGGGCTGGCCACCTGGCAGGTTTTCTACCTGCGCCGCTTCTTCAAGGCCAAGAAGCTGATTGAGTAAAGGAGCAAATCTTCTTCCCCCTCCTCTCAGACCCAGCTGGACACCGCTGGGACGTAGCCATGGCCTCCTGGAGCCATCTTACAGATGATACTCACTGACTGGAGCTTTTCTGGAGGAACTTGGACCCTAAAGGGGAGGAGAGCCTGAACACTGGAGGCAATGGGGGACTTATGAAATCCTGTTGGATGTTGAGGGTGGGGGAGGTCATAATGGGTTTGGGTATTTTTGGGACAGCGATTAAATAAAAAAAAGATGTTTCCATGACAGCTGCAGCAAGTTTTTTTGCGCTGTCTATTCTCCTTTTATAATCATGGCTTGATGATGTCTCCCATCTGTCTGTGACTGCAGTGTTACTCAGAACCACCTGACCCTGCTGTCCTCTTTAGGTGGCATGCAGGTCACTCTGGGGCAGAGCAGGGGGATTCCCTGTCCTCACCAGCTGGGATCTAAGCCTCCAGCAAATGGAGATGAGTGCAAAGCAATAGGATTCATCATTCCAGCAGGGCCTGAGAATAGAGGGTCTTCCAAGGTTTGGTCCCTGTCGTGGACCTCTGTGTTTCTCCCTGTGGGAGCTGGTGTCCTTGTGCTGGCAGGTCAGAGCACTTGAGCATATGGTGATTCAGCCTGGAGGAAGGGTAGCCTTCTAAGGCAGGCTTGGAAGTGTGTTTGAGCTTGGAAAGAAGCCTGCTTTGCTCAAATAAGCTTGGTCCCACCCTTCCCCCACATGTTTGTCTTGGATTTGCCTCTCTTGTTTTGAAATGGTGCAGCAGCTTTTCTGTAAACCTTGGTCAGGAACAGCCTTTTGTGCAGGAGGCCTCGGTCAGATACAGTCACAGAGCAGATGGGAGCAGGTCATGCTAGGAAACTTCGTCTTACATTGAGCAGGAGTTTTCTCATTTATCCAGGCAGCTGGCTTAATGTCATTTTATGAGACCTCAAAGCAAGGTGAGCTGATGCTCACGTGAGGCATGAGGGCCTGTACCCTGTATTGAGGTCTGAGGTGCTGTGAAGAGTAGCAGAGGAGTTGGAAAATTGTGGATGAACTGAAAAAAAGGTAGTACGGGTTGGGAATAGGCTAATTCTACATCTAAGGGGGCAGTCTGAACTGTGCCCTCAACAGAACTGTTATTTTCCTGTGCAGTACTAGATAGCAAGAGCCAGCAGCTTCTCACCATTTCTCAGCTGTCCAGATGGTACTATGTTAAATAAACCAGGCTGGGAAAAAGCAGGCAGGTTAACTTCCTGGACTTGCTGGAGTTTTTAGGCAGTGATTACAATTCTTTCATCATCTCTGCATTCCTTCAGAACAAGTGGTTCAGCAGCACAGCATTCTGGTGTCCTGTGTCTAATTACTTCTGGGTAGGGATGGGGTTGTCATGGCCCTGGGCCCAGCCTAGCGGTTTTGAAAAAGCAGTTTTATGATTTCTGACCTGTGTCTGATCCATTACTAGGAAGGAAACAGTTGTCCAGGGTGAGGCAGTGGAAAAGAGGATGTAAAGATGATCTCCTGCCATCTAAATACATTAGTTCTTTGCCATTCCCAAGTTCCTGGAGTTGTTAGTTCCACTGCAAGTACTTTGCTTTTAATTTGTTTGATTTTTGATAAAGCCATATGAGGATCTGAAGTCCACTCCTCTGCCCTTGCATCCATTTTATCCTTGTATGTTTTTGAAAGCTGTTACAGTGCAGAACAGCAGCAGTGCCACAGGACTGAATTACAGAAGTCATTTGAAGGTAGTTTTAGGTCCTACAGTTTGAAGCCTGTAGATCTGTTAAAGTTTTGCTTTTGTTTTTATATAACGTGAGAAGACAGTACAAGAAAGGGGCTTTTCCGGTCTTGTATGTTTTGATATCCTCTCCCCATCCTTATCTGAGTACAAAGTTACCTTAAAAATGATGGTGAGGCCTTAAGTTCCCCAGTTGATTGTTACACTCTCGTCGTTCTTGTGTTACATTTTGATCTTCACTGTACTGATGCAGTTACTGGGGAGCAGGTGTTGGGGACTGGTGTGGATTTACCTGTAATGACTGGTTGGGGGACTTCTGTCAGCTTTCTCAAATAAAATTTTTTTGGGAAAAAAAACAACCCACCTCACCTTGTTGCTGTGAGTCTTGTCCTCTTTGTGCATATTCCTGTAGACTGCTGTTTCCTAAAAGTTGACCTGTTGCAGGAATCAGCAAGTAAACAGACTCCCTACAAGCCTCAGGCTTCTCTAGTAACAATTCTAGACTTGGGAAGGCTTCTCTGTGGTGTGGGACCAGCACAGCAATTGGGGTGTCCTAATACAGGTTACCATTTTTTGCATTTCTCCCTCCCCCCTTCCTAATTATATTGCTCTGTGTGGAGGAATTTTGAGGCTGGTAGTGAAACAAGGGCTGATGCTCTGGATTACAAGATCCAATTTTTCACCATCAGCTGTCATGTAAAATTTCATTCATTAAGACAGACAGTACTGTCGGTTTTGTACTTTAAAGGAGATTGAAAACTTGCAAAGATGAGTTGGCACATACTGAAGAGAGTGGTTAGGTATTTACCGAAATGCTGTCAGACCTCCTCTGCTGACCTTGCAAGCCTTTTGTTATGCAGTAGCCAAGTGAGATATGCTGCATAACAAGACTGGGGACATATAAATGCGAGATAACTAGTTAGTACTATCAGGGAGAATTTCAGGAAGGGAAATCCCCAGATCTCTAGATAAGGATTAGCCTATGGAAGTTTTTCCCTGGATGAATATTTTGAGCCTGTGAAATCACACAGCTGCTTGCATGCGGTAGGTTGGTAGTGGGTCTTGGTTGTTTTACAGCACTGGGGATGCAGGGCTTGTTCCATCTCACTTCTGGGAAACAGGCTAAAGTTGAGCTGTTGCAGATCCTTGGGTCTGAGCCCATCTTTGTGTGACAGATGCATCACTGGTAAATCTATGATTGCCTGTAGCAAACTCATCAGACGTTTCCAGCCTCTTCCACCCACTTGTCAATGTGACTAACGACTTAATTATCACGGTACTTAACTCAGCACGTGAGCATTCCTAAGGAAGGAATATCTTTGTGTATTCCACCTCCAGCTCTGCCAGCGTGGGCTGCACCCTGTGCAGGGTGCCCACCGCAGCTGCTGTTTGCGTACATGTGTGAGGGGATGAACATTTCACACACTTGCTCATTTTTTACAAGCTGCTCAGGTATGTGAGAAGTAACCCAAGTGTACAGCATCTGTGTTTTCTTCTAACTGGCAGATGAGAGACATTTGACTCAAACTAGTTTGGCAACTGGTTGTCAAGATTATGAGGGGATTCCCGCCTATACATTTTGAGGAGTCCTGAGGCGGAGGTTTGGGAAAGTAGCGTGGCCTCTCTTCCCCTCTGTCAGTTCGTGTGGTATATTTCTGTCTCCTGTATCTTTAGCTGTGTCCCTCTGCTGTACTTATCTTTCAGATGCCTGAGATGGCCATGATTTTAATGAGCAAAGTCTGGGAAATTAACTTCTCTTATGTTGAGGGTGGCTTATTGGGAAAGTGAGACCAAAACCTGAAATGGATAAATCTTTCAGAGAAGAAAAAAAAAAAAGATTGGGTCTGGTAAAGACTACAGTTCAGTGTTGGCAGGTTTTTTCTGCTGCCCCTTATCCACCTGGAAAATTTGTCAGACTTGTGCTTGGTTTTTTTCCCCCAAATCACTGCATATGGTGGTGTTGGCAGACCAGAGGCAGGTAACCTTTCTCTGAGGAGGCTGGAAAAAGCAGAGGCTTTAGAAAAACTGCCAGTTGGCTTTTCTTGGACCTTTTTGTTAACCTGAAACAGGTGAGCCCAAGCGTTTGCCACTGCACTAAAACATTTGTATTTGCTCGGTAGTGTTTGTAGGAATCCTATTTTGCTTTGCACCAGAAGACCTGGCAAGAGCTAGAAATTTCGCTGTTCAGCTGCAGCTGAAACTTTCCGCAAAATTGTAGTAACAGATTAATGTTTGCTCCTTCTATTGCCAGAGGTCCTTGTGTTTTGTCACCTCAAACTCAATGCATTAGCATCTGCATTTCCAGCTCTCTGACACAGCCTGCCAGAGGACTTGTGATCTTTTGGTGTCCATACCAGTGATCTTTGCTGTGAGGATCACTGGTTTAACTCATGTTTGGAGAACGCTGCTATGTCCTAAAGGACTAATTTGTCTTGTATTTCAGTTTCTCCAATAAAATGTACATGTTGAATAACTTCCTTTGGGGGCACATAACCCCAGAAAAAGCAACGACAGGACCATGCTCACATTGCTTTCTCTCACTTCAGTGGTTTCCTGTCACTTAATTTCCTTTCACAGCTGGTATTCCTGAGGTAGCTTTACCCCAAGCCTTTAAATCAATTGCATTATGTGATCTTTGCATAAACTGCACCAAGATGTTCTGTTGGAACTGTAATTGTAAGAACTTGTTTTCCCTTGGTTATTTGGTGGATGCTGTTCCTACAGCTGCCAGTAGATGAGGCAAACAGAGGAGGTGAGGTGCTGGTGTTTTCCTGCTATGTCCCATGGCAGCTCTGGTCTGACCTGCTGCAGTTTTACCCTCTAGCATTTTCTCACCCATACCAGCTGTTTGGGCTTATATTTCCCCCAAGTGTACTTGGCACAATCTTCCCTCACACGTAAAGTCTTTGCTATACATATGCAACTGGATTTTCATGGTGTTGTCTTCTTAATTGTAATTAACCATGTAGATGCATTGTCACTTTCTTTCTCAGCGTGGGCTGAACTTTCCATGTAATATGTGGGCTGATATTTCCTTAGCAATATAACCAATGTACTGCCTTGACTCTGAAAACCATGAATGAGATCTTTGAAGTAAGGCAGATGCTTGCTATGATTTGATTTAAATTACAGTTTTCCTACCCTTACCCAAATTCATCCTTCAATACTCGTTTTGCAAGAGAGAAAATGACACCTTGTCCCTTGATGGGGGCTTGATGGTCTGATTGCTTTAAATGCTTGACTAAAAAATACAGTGTAAAGTCAGGTACACATTCTTCAGTCATATTCCGATAAACCTGGGTGCACAGTGACTGCTGCTTACCTTAGGGGAATCTTGCTGTGAGAATTACTGCCTACTTCTTAAAGGGTAGTAAAAGCAAAGCTGGGGGGTGGCTAAACCTGATTGTAGCTACTACTATAAGCATTTTGTGGAAAAATGTATGAGTCAGGTACTGTAGATAATAATGATCAAGATAGCTCCACTTTTCAAACAGAAAAAATGAAGGTTGACTTTTTCTGATTTTCTACAACTGTTCCAAATTCCTTAATCCCATTTTCATGGGATTTTTGTCATGTAGATTTTTTTTTCAATTACTACTTTTTGCCAGGAGACATTTTGCCAACTACCCTCCTTCCAAAGGAGGGAGTAAATCATCTTCAGCAAGACACATCTGAGCTTTTTCATCCATTACCGCAAACTTCTTTATCCTAAAACTGACATGCTGTCTTTGCTGCTCCTAAGGACATTATCTTTGTATGGAAATAGTTTAAATGCACAATAAATAGATGTTCACGTGTAAGTTACAAATAGGTACATATAATGCTAAACAGCTCTTTAACCTTCAGCACCTTGCAAGGAGCAATGTTTGTTCTTTCAAGCATTTTCCCAAGGTAGTGAAGTAAGAGCTAACTGGGCTCTGTTGTGCTTGGGTTTAGGGCTTTGTGCTTCAGCTCCTGAGGTCTCCTGTAAGCATTGGATCACCTGTATTGAAGGTTCTCCATCATTCCACTCCACTTTCCCACCTGTAGTTGTGACCACAGAACTTTGAAAACGATAATGGTGTGCATAATTTGTGAATTAATCACAAATCTAAGATTAGAGTTGCGAATACTTCTTCCTGACAGAGGAGTCATTGCAGCTTCAGCTCTAAAATGTATGAAGCTTAGTTTATTTCTTCGTCAGAGAGAGAATCCATGAACTGTGAGTGGCACAGAGAGAGAGATGGCTATGCTTTAACAGTGTGAAATGTGTATCCACTGCAAGTGCTCTCACTACTCCAGCAGATTTTTGTGTTTGGGGTACACTCGTGGTGTTTATCCATGTGTGTGTTCTCCCTTGTGTCAATGATTTTCCAACAATGGCCAAGCAAAAAGAAACATTAACATCTGCACAGTAAGAAGCAGTAATTACTTCTTACACAAATCAGTTACTTCAGACAGGTTTTTTTATTACTAAAAGCTTTCTAAGAAACTAACGTTGGGCGCTTGTCTTCTTGGGAAGTGAATTCGCGCCCAGCCGCGGCTTCGTGCGCCCTGATCCTGATCCTGGTCCCGTTGGCGGCGGCGGCGGGCGGGGCGG
>VWYE01008287.1:0-16845 GCA_013398995.1 Alaudala cheleensis | reverse complement strand
ATGAGGAAAGAATATGGCAAATAGGATATGTGATAGTCTTTGCCCGATTTGCGCTACTTGAGACAAAGATAAGAATGTTCTTTGTTCTCCTCAGATTTGTGTTTTCAACACAAATTTCCACCAGATTCTTCATTTTTCTCCCAGAGGTCCTATTAACATTTAAAGTGAAATCTCCTAAAGGTCAGCAGCAGAATTGTGCAACTTTTGAGGAGGCTGAGCCTGTCCCAGAGCCACTGTAAAGTAACTCCTTCAAAGGTACCTGTACTGTCCTTCACAAGACCTTAGAGAATGAGTGTTCTGTAATTGCTGAGAGGACTGAGAGTAGGCTTAAATGGCCACGTACAATCCTCTGCAACACTCATTTATTTTTCCTTGAAAAAGCCAGTGGGGCACCACATTTCCAGCTCAAACAGTAGCTGCCGAGAGCTAAATATGCTGAAAGCAACCCCCTCCTCCTCCTCCTCCTTTGATTTTTGTTCGTGTCAGTTAGAGCAAGCTCAGGGTAGTTTTCACTTAAAATAATGAAACCAAGAAAAATGTCCGGTTCTCTCAGGAAGTGATGCCGAGAGAGCTATTAAGACACTTGCAAAGATCTGACACGTCACTGAATACAGACCAATATTAAAAAAGGAGGGGAATCAGTAGCTCAGGGGGAGCATTAAATCAGTTGTAATGAAAAATAGCCAGTAACAAAAAGACTCAGCTTGTGGAGTGTCAGATGAAGTCTATGGGCTGATACATTTTACCTGCAGGAATTCTCAATGAAGAAACTAATAAGATCCAGTTAAATAAAGCACATCCAAACAACATTTCCATGTTGTTGTATATATTAAAAAAACACGTTTTACCTGAGAATTCAGGCAGGAAAACTGGTAAATTAATAGATCTGTTGTACAGGTGATGTTTATTTCCCTTGATGAGCTCAACAGCCAAGCCTTGTTTTTTTATTATTTAAAAATATGGCATCAAAACGACCACAACAATTCCAGCTGTTTTGTACAGTGTGTTTAAGTAACTGTTGGTCCAGGAGAATTGGACATATTTTAATACATAAGCAGGATTTGGTGCNCTCCCAGTTAATCTTAAGCCCATTAGAGGGAATTTCTCCAGTGTATCTCATCTCATTTCATCTCATGAATCTCCTGGACAATTTATTTGGCCTATTCAGTGCAAATCACATTTGCTGAGAGCTGCTCTGCAAGAGCAGAATGCAGACTCACAATTCCAAGAATTTCAGATGAACTCATGACACTGAAATATTTTTAAAGATAAGATGAAAGTATGAACTCTCTACTATTTATCTCATCTATTCATATGACAGAAATTGTATTTAAACTTAAACCAGAGATAATCTGTTTTCCCTACTACTTGGGTTATTTCTGAGAAATCTATCTTCCCAATTATGTTTCTCATTTTCAGCTGTATCTATAAGCAGTATTCTCTGTTTACTTGTGACTTCACAGAATATGCTGTTATATGTGATGATTCAGTGGCATCTGAAATCCATTTGGAAAGCTATTTGAAAATAATATAGATCTTTGCATTATGAAAGCACAAGCATCTTTTGGGTTTGAGACAATAGGCATATTTAAATTTCTTCAGGAATTTAGATAGTTCAATCTACATAACTGTTTCTGTGACCACCCATCACTGCTTGCGTGCATAATATGAATTAATTTCTAAATGGATTCTATAATTTACGCTGCTGCTTGCTGGAAATGAAGGAATGAAATTAAGACTGGAAAGAAGGGAGGAGGCAAGGGAAAGTTGTTTTTAATTTCGTCTTTGTTTCTCTTTATGCAATTGTATTTTAAATTGTTAGTAAATTAATTTTCCCCAAGTCAGGTTTGTTTTGCCTATGATAGCCATTAGCAGGTTATCTCCCTGTCTTTGTCTCAACGCAGGAGCTTTTTTTTCCCCCTGTCCAGCCGAGGTCAGTCCCCCTCAGCTGCTCTGTGGAGACAGAACTAAACACCAGGACACCTTCACCTGGTCTGGCTTTGGGAATAATTAAATCTCTTCCTGGATATTAGGACCTCACTGAGATGGCATTTTTTTTTCTGTGTTATACTGAACTGCATGGATTTTACAGTCCTTGATGGATGAGAGACAATTAGGTTTATCTTGTGAAAAGGTTATCAGTGAATTTGTTTCAGTGAAATGACATCAGCTGTATGCAAATCCCCTTCATTCTGCCTTTTAGGACTATTCTAGTAGGCAGAGTCAAAGCAAACTGTGAATGGCTTTGAAATCTATGTTCAGTCACATTCAGAGCAATCTTTCCCTCCCCCACCCCAAGAATACAAGTATTTTCCCCAAAATCTGATTTTTGCAAACCTTTCTCACTCAGGCAAGGAAGTGAAATAAACTGTGTGACTTGTGTGTCTTCCCAAACCAATCAATTCCAATTGGTTTTCAAATTATGCTTTGAATGACTTCACTCACTTGCAAATGTACTGCTAGCAGTTAAAAATTATTGCCAGACTTTACATAATTCTGAATAATTAACTCAGCTATAGATGTCAGTCTATCGCAGAATGTAATTGATTAGTTCAGGAGTTTTTTTAAGCTTCATTCTCATGCTTTTTTTGAATTTTGTGACTCACAGTCATGTGTCACTTAAATTCACAGTGAAGAAATGATGAAAACCTGCAGTATGTACCTTACTCAGTGCAGATGTCTTTTTTTTTTCTTTCACCATGAAATACTTCAAATTCTATTAAAACCAATTTAATTTGCAGCATTAGTGAACAACCAATATTGTTCTACTTGTATCTTACCTCTGTGCCAAACCTGCTTGCTCATGTTCCTTCATCTAAAGGCAGGCACAGCATGTTACAAACACAGTATTCAAATGGCATGTACAGAGTGCCCATAGGGCCAGACTGGGATCTATTTCTTAGATGTACAGTGTACATTTTAAGGCACACTATAGGGATTGAGTTTACATTTTGATAACTCTGTCCTTTTATTTGCAAAGATGGTCACTACCTGGAAATATTGCAAAAATAAATGTTCATCTCTAAGAGTGGTCAATGTATTCATGTCTTCATTTTTATATTTTTTCTCCAGAAAAAATGTGTGAAAATGAGAATTTCAGGGCATTTTAAAAGGAAATGTCAACTACCATGTTACATTTTATATACATAGATATGTAGTTTTATATATATCTAAATATATAAAATGATTGTAGGAGTTCATACTATAAGCTGAGTTTTAGTACAGTACTTTAAATATACTGGTATTTATTTTCAGTTACACTTCTGCACTGCTTCTTTCTAATGCAGAGCTTGATACGGACATTGGTTGATAATAGCAAACAAAAAAAATTCATAAAGAATATTATTGTCTTATCATGCAATGTAGTAGGCATCCTGTGGCACTATTCTCTTACCCAAGTATTTACAGTACTGCTGAGTGCCTCAGCAATAAATTCACCAGTGTGTGCCTGACTGCATCTGTCAGGGCACCCAGCAGTGACCCAGCCTGAGGCTCCTGTCACACGTGAGTCTCGATGAAGGAGTGCGTGTGTGTCAGCATTGGGGCTGAGCTTGCCGGTTCAGAGGCTCCGTTTTGAGACTTCCCAGCAGCACTGTACTCACAAATGTCCAGGAAAAACTCATAGTTCTTTAATTTCCAATCCTTGAACTTCTTGGATGTTAAGTTGGGATCATCCAGAAGGCTGTTGATAACTGTGAGGTCCCCTTCCTTTGCCTGGCAAATTCCAGAAAGATAGAGGACAGGTCAAAATGAATTTTTGTATTTCAGCACTTTATTTCTTCTTTAACTTTAATGCCAAGTGCCAGGAAAACTACTATGGAAACTTTAATATTTGCCTAAAACTATTACAGCATAAACTGTTTGAAAGCTCAGCCTGTGGCACGTGCTACAATGTGCCTACACAGACTGCCAAATAATCTCTTCTTTTTCATTAAGCTGGGACATGTTTTCTTTCAAGAATTGTTACTTTCTTTGAAACTTTAAAGCTAAAAAAAGCATTAACAATAGAAATGTAAAGAGATTAAGGACATATAATGACATTAAGGACAAGGGGGAATGACTTCATACTGCCAGAGGGCAGGGTTAGTTGGGATATTGGGAAGGAATTCCTGGCCCTGGTACAGAGTGCCCAGAGAAGCTGTGGCTGCCCCTGGATCCCTGGAAGTGTCCAAGGCCAGGTTGGATGGGGCTGGGAACAACCTGGGCTAGTGAAAGGTGTCCCTGCCCATGGCAGGTGGTGGAACTTTGAGGTCCCTTCAACCCATCAGCATTCTGTGATGCACAGTTGGGCTTTTCCTGGTTTATATTCCATACACACAANTTGGATGGGGCTGGGAACAACCTGGGATAGTGAAAGGTGTCCCTGCCCATGGCAGGGAGTGGAACTGGATGGGCTTTAAGGTCCTTTCAACCTATCAGCATTCTGTGATGCACAATTAGACTTTTCCTAGTTTATATTCCTTATACACAAAATCAGTGATAAAGCCTTACTTTCAAAGTGCTCTTGAGGACTCGGATGTGGTGCAGCTTTTCGTTGATGACTGGGTCGTTACATCGCTTCACGAAAGACTTGCGGAACTCCTGCTTGGTGGAGGGACGCTGCTCTCCGAAAGCTGACAGACTAGCTTCTTCCAGAGTTCTGTAGAGCTCTTGCAGACCATCTGTGACTTCTTCAATTTCTTTTATGTTTTCTGAAAGGAAAGGGAAAAAACCTAACAACAAGCCTGACCGTTCAGGTGAAGTCTCTAAAACCAGCAATACTGCAACTTCAATATTATCTTAATCTATTACTCAGTTCTGCAATGTTAGTTTTGATGAGGCAAGAACATTTGCATCATTCCAAAGCTCAACTTTTAGTGCTTCATCCTGGCATTTCAAGTACAAACTCCTGTGTTTGCCAACATCCAGCAGTCCAACCACCAAATCCTTGCTGAGAATAGTGGCAATACTGCTATGGATTTTGATGGCAGTGAAGTGGATCAGAACATCTCCCAGAGCTTACCTTCTGCGCAGAAACTATTGTGCCTTCTGATAGGAATCTTCTCTTCCAGGCTGTCATCAGTCCCTTCAATGGACTTTACGCGTCCCTTGCCACGGGCATCTCTGTTTCGGGGAAGGCTTTGGCTGCGCTGCTTCTGGGGCCGCCCATGGGAGCCATGTCCCCTCGGACATTCCACCAGAGGGAAAGGCCCATCCTGCTCAAAATTGTGGCGCCTCTGGACGGGCAGTGTGGCTTGTCTCCGTTTGTCTGGTGACATTCCGGGCCGGCTGCTCATGTACTCCGCCTCCGGAGGGACAGTCTGGAGGAAATGGAGCCCTGAGCTGGTTAAGGGAGTCTCTATCAGATCCTGCCATGAGCGCCGCTCTCGGTAGGGCGGTCTGCACCCCGAGGAGTGTGTGCTGCCTGCTGCATCCTGCCGGGAGTCCTCAGCAGAAGAGTGGGAATACGTTGATTCACTGGAAAAGTGTCGACCTTGCTTGGCTTCAGGGAATGGACTTGAAGAATTCACCTGGAAAGACACAAAGACATCAGCCCATGAGACAGTGTTCTGGACAGATGCAAGAAAATGACTGTAGTCTAAAACACTGTATGGTATCTAGTAATCAGGTGGACTGATGGGTTTGATTTGTCGTATCATGAACCACTGTAAACAGAAGAGAATTAGCAGTGACAACTTTTATACAAGTGCTCTTTTAACCACTCCCTATTCTTGTTTTGCACATTCTCTGCCCACAAGAAACTCTTGATGGAAAGAAAAGTGTAACACTGGTGCAGGTTTCCTGAAGACCCTTCCAGCTTACATTCGGTCCAGCTGAGGACAGTGGAAGTCTCTAAAAGAAACCATAATTGGATTTCCTTTCTTTTTTTTTTTAGGGGCCAAACAGAAAAAAACCCCAAAAAACAAACCCAAACAACAACAACAAAAAAAAAACAACTTCATCACCCAGGAAGATTTTTGTCTGGGGGACTTTTGAACTTATGATATGATTTGAGAGAATTCTGCTGGGTCTGTGTATAAATTTAATTAAAAACAAAGAGAAAGGCAAAAATGTGGAAAAACAGAAAGGGAAGGGCTTAACCTGTATCCCAGTTGATAAAACAGCATCACATGGGTGAAAATCAGTCTGAACTTCATCCATGTGATGCTGTTGTCTAAGTTCACTCTTTCTTTGGTTCTGGCTGTGTGAGGATTGTGTCAGTCGCGCTGAAGAAAAATCTGAAGGAAAAATAGAGAACAGTCCTATCTGTGCTTAGAATCATAGAATAATTATCATGATTGCCTGTGTTTTGTCTAATAGAAATGTTCTATTTGCAATACTTTGTCATTACCATGGTATTGTACACAATCTTGTAAAAAAAAAACCCTTTCCTAAAAAGAATTGTTCTTCAAAAGAATAACTAAACCATGGTTACTGTGTGAATGTGAGCTGATGTGATTGAAATACTGAACAGATTTGCAGTTATCTCTAGCATCCAGTATTCAATATTCATAATTGAAAATCAATCTCAATTAATACAAACTATCCCACCCACCACATTCTTTTCATGTTCTTCGGTGAAGGTAAAATTTGAATATTCTGTTCCTGTTATGATGTGTAGTTTCACCGGTCCTACAAAAAAGGTCATATTTCCAGTCTGGTGACGGATCTGTGTCAGGAGACATTTAACTCTCCTACCTTCCTAACTGATTTGCTATGGAAAAATTCAGGTCTTGGCTCATGAGGAACAACAGTAATCTCACTTTTACAATCACATCTGGCTTTGTTCTGCCACCTTTATGGTGCTTAAATACCCCAGGACAAGGGAAGTGCGAGTCAAGGCAGAGGGATGTTTTTGGTGACCCAGGGCCACACGCAGCGTCTGTGACTCACTGAGGGTGTGCGGTGGTAGGCGTCACACAGCGCGGAGGAGCCCTCCTGCTTCAGCGTCAGGGAGCCGTCGATGTCGTCCTGGTCGCTTTCGCTCCAGTAATCTGTGGACAAAGCATTCCAGGTCTCACTCGGGTGCTTTTCCACAAGAAAGCAGATCCCACGTTTTAACAACATCCTTCCATGGCAAGGTGAACGTTCCCCAGTCACCTGAAGGACTAGGCAGTCACTCAGGAATTGGCTGGTGGAAAGGTCAGGCACCTCAAACTCACAGGGAGTGCAGGAACCTCCGAATGCTTTAAGGAAGTGTTACAGAAAACAGCTTGGGCACCTGACTCCCACTGCACATAAAAACCAACTTCTGCTCACAGATTTTCAAACACAAACCTCATTCCAGATGCTGAAGTGGAGCCAAGCCTGAACACTTAATTTAATTGGGCATAACAGGTTCCACCGTGGGTGATGGGGAAAGGGCAAGGCTGGCACCTGAGCTCAGGAGGTGCAAAAAATGTTGCTGAAGCCCACATTGCCCCAAGTCTGTGATGTCTGCACTGGTTTTAGGGAGATGAACATCCCTGAGGGCTGGAATCTGGGAGATCATACCTCACCCTGAACCCCGCAATTTCTTTGTCACTCATTTTAAATATTTCTTAAAATTACTGCTCAGGTTTCTACTTTCTTTGGTGGTGGCACCAATAAATGTAGTCTTTCAAGGAAATGTATTCTTATCAAAATTGATATCTGAAAAGATATGGCCATATGTTGATAAAGAAGTCAGTTGTGACCTCTCCAGCTTTATTGAAATACTGAACAGATTTGCAGTGTCTGCCCTCCTCCAAATCATAACCACTGAAGCATTACCTTCATCTGGGTGAATGTCCTTGTCATCAGGTGTGTAACCAATTGCTGCCAGACCCAAACGATTCATCCATCTAATAGAACAATAAAAATGAGGAAGAGAGGTATTTAAAAGGAACATCTCATGTAAATCTGAAGGCATCCACATCCTTAACATCTGGAAAAGTCAGAGACAACACCTAATGCAAAAAGGCTGTTAAACCCACAATTCAGATGTGTTGGGTGGTTGAGAAATGGGAGTGAAGGGTTTATCACATTTATCCTGATTGCTGCTTCTATTTATTTCAAGAACTTGCCCAAATTGCCAAGNCTTGCTTGAATTGCCAAAATACTAGAAAATAAAATAGAATTATGATAATTACTGTCTGAAAACCTGTGTTGGGAAATAAATTATATTGAACTTGTATCCTCAGAAATCTAAAACAGCCTATAGCAGTTTGGTTATTTGCTAGTCCAGATTCACAATGCTGATGATATAAACATTTAGTGTTGTTGAGATGTGATATCAACATCATTTTCCCTAAATTTGTTTAATACAGACTTTTGGGTTTCTAAAACAAGATTTGGTAAATTGCAAGTGCTTCAATATTTGCCTTTGGCATTGGATGTGCTGGGTTCTTTCTTTGTTCCCAAATTATTTAGTTTGACAGAAAATAAGATTCTTTACTTCATTAGTAAAACATTATAGTTTATTTTGGGGAAAATGCCTTTTGAGTTTTCTTTATGTAAAATTACTGGATGTTTATACAATATATAACTGAAAAATGAGGGAAAGAAGGAAATTAACAGACAGAGGGAAAAGTCACTTCTTAATGTTCAGCAAATGTAAAATGAAGAATGATCTTATTTTCATCAACAGGGAGATATAACCAAAGAAAAAAGCCCTAATAGTGACATCTATAATGCCTGGGATGTTTTTAACCATTCCCTTCCTCAGTGACTAAATTCTTAATGATGTCATTAATTTCCCAGAATGTTGATGTGAGAGTTTATCTAGAAGCAGCTCTTTTTTTCCTTTTTTAACATTTGCAACATCAAATTTGCTAATAATTATCTTCTTGGTTAATGAATATTATAATTACAAAAACATATTTCACAGGCCTCAAGTCAGACATTAGTGAACAGTACATGAAATATCAAAAGGACTAGTTGTTTTGCAGATTAAAACAAGAAAACAGTTCAGTGTCATTCTTTCCCACTTGTTCTAGAGGAAAAAAATAGCTTTTAAGGACATATGTCACTGTTATTGTCCAGGAGAGTGGTGCATGGGAGATGGGAGGCACAGCAAGGAGGCAGAAAATGAAGGAAGAGTGAACTCTCCACTAAAAATAGCGCACAGTTCAGCACGTATTGATTTCCTGGTCTCAGCAGCTCCACAGAAGCTCTGAGCAATGATCTTAATCTGTAATATTGGATACAGCACCGACTCACTGCGCAGCCTGCAGCAGAGCTGTCCACAGATCCTATAACTTTCCCAAGTAGCCAAAGGGGACAACAACGTTCACTTCTTACAGGGAATTGTGAGAGGGTTTAATTTACTTGCAAAACTACGAAAATAAAGAACTGTACAATCATATTGCTTTGCCTCTCAGTATTAAGCCAGAAGTGAGCAAATTGGAGATGAAAATGGAAATGATGATTAGTTTTCCCTAACTGCAGAGTTAGGACTGCTTGTAGCTGTTGTTTGCATGAGCACGTCAGTAACTCATCTTTATCATAAGGGAAGTACATTTAAAATGGATTAACAGATTTACAGAGCTTTTGCACAGTGCTCACCAGCATCATTTCCGTCAGCAAACGGTGCCTTGATTACCTGGCATTTGCTTCCCTTGCAAGGCAGATCCTTTATTGCAGGAATGCCAATGACATCATTCCCTGCTCATTATTAAGCATTTGTATTCAGCAGTTTTTCATCAGTTGTTCCCAAATTTCTAAACTCATTGGCACTGGAGCAAAATAGTTTTAGTCATACTTTGCCATATGCCTTTGGCTATTAAGCAGGATGGCTCAGTGCCTTCAACTGAGCTTCTACTTAAGCACCAATGATAAATTAGGACTAATTACCATTTTCCAAGTTAAAACAGACTCAGCCATTTGTGTGGTCAGTGCATGGAAATTTATACTGTCTTCAATTTCTAGCAAAATTTCTTTTGTTGCTCCTTGTTAATTTGAGTCTATCAGATTTTGAAAGCAGACATAGACAGTTGTTGAAGAGTTAGGATTGACTTTCCAGAGCCAGGGATGTTCTGAGGATACCCGGAGTATCAGCTTTAGGCATATGGCCTCAATGGCCAAATCTGGAATTAGCTGAAGTTAATCTTCCTTCTCTTAGGCTGCTCAGGCTTTTCTCTTCCAAAGGCCAAGATCATCCTCAGCCATAGTTACAAGGACTTTCTTACCTCATTTACCACAATTCAGAATCAGCTCTTTGTCAAGCCAACATAAAGGGTTATCTGATGACATTCAGTGGCTTATCATGATAAAATGTCTTCTGATAAAAGAACTAGAATCTCCATTTTAGGTTTTGTGTTTTTAAAAAAAGCATGAGTGAATGTTTTTGAGGTTAATCAGGAGATATACAAGTGGTGAGATTACAGCTCATTTTCTTACAGTTAATATTTTTTTCCCCCAAGGAAATGCAAACTCAATTCAAAAGGAACCCTGCATAAACTTGATGAATTTCCTTGATAAGCAAACCACTTCCTCTTTTCAGAAAAGTGCAGTCAAGGTTATAAAAAGCTCTTTGTGAAGAGCTTGGAAAGGCAGGCAGCTGGTTCTGAACTCTGCCCTGGGTGCCCTATGGGCAAACATTGGGGCCCAGCTGGGCACTGGGAGTTCCTGTCAGAGCTGTACTCCCGAGACATTCAGGATGCACATCCCTTGGAGGGTCAGGCTCTGCAGGGCTCTGTGTGCTGCACCTGGCCAGCACAACCCCAGGGGTTGTATTGCTGATTTGGGTTCTAGAGCTGTGTCTCAACAGCTCTGGTACTTCCCTGTGGTCACAAGGAGGCCAGGGCTGCCCTGGCCCTGAGATCCTTTGAGATCTCATGTGCACATCCCTACACCTTGACCCTGAGCAGGAAGTTGGGCTGCCTCCCCCCAAATCCTGCCTTTTTGCCTGGATAATGTCAACTACTTTTTCTTGTTGAAAATTGAACAACTTAGCCAGCATGTTTCACTGAGTCTAGGCCACCCAACACAGGGTTTGCATTCTGGATGGAAATTGTGATGACACAGAACAGCACTAAATATACCATGGATCCTCTGCCACAGCATTTCACCTCCAGGATTGTACAAATCCCCATAAGGTATAATCACTGTCATACCAAGGCACATTGTAACAACCTACAGGGGACCAAGAAGTGGATTGGTTTTTTTTGCCTGTACTCCAGTGAACCAAAGGCAGGGAAAGGTGGGCCTCGAGTAAAGTCATCAAAATGCACAAGTTTTGTACTTCATCTCAATTAAATTCTAAATAAATCAGACTCGGCTGTAATTAGTTCTGTTGGTTGCAAACAGGCACTGTTGTCATTGCTTTGGGATAAAATAGAGCTGCCTGGTAGTATTTAAGTTAAATTTACTGAGATAATTCTGGTTATAACCCAGGGATTACAGCCCAGGGCGGCTTCTGAGAGTCTGATTCTGCCCCAGGCCTGGGCTGTGATGAGTGAAGGCAGCTGGGCAGTGAGGAGCTGAGGAGCTGTTCAAGAGTCAAAGCCTGATACTGTAGAATGAATGAATCATAACTAAAATGCCCCAATTCCTGTCAGGAATCAGGAGCACATTCACCTACTGACAGAATCACTGGGAAATGTTAATGGGGTGGGGCAAACAATTGGAAACAATTGCACATTGCTTTGCTCTCTTAACACTGTATGGAAAACAAGAATGTGCCACTCCTCAATGTACCAATTAATAAATTTCTGTTTCCTGGTTGTTGTAGTTTACTCCTGCTGAGTAAAGGCTGAGCCAGCCAAGGTCAGTGGGAGGTTGTGGGAGTGAAGGCAATTAAAATTTCCACAGTGGCATCACACTCACCCCCTTGGCTGTTCCTTTCTACAGCACCAGAGTGAAAAAGCACAAAGAAAAAAAACAACAACAAAAAACAACTTGCACAATCTCAGTTTTGGAGAAAACGATTTTGTGTGGTGTAGGAGAATGAAAACCAAGGGCAAGAGGATAATGTTTTATTTTTCCTTAAAAAAGGAAATTTTAGGAATTTTTAGGTTATAGTTAGAACTGTTCCATAAAGCCATTGAGAAAAGGTGAGGAAGAAATGAGTTTCTGTGGCTCAGAAAAGTTTTATTTGCTAATATCATCACTTATTGCACATACCAGGTGACTGGTTTTAGAGGAAACTATTTAATTAAAATGAATATGTAAAAAAATTATTTGTCCTGAAAAGGTGTAAATTCAAGAAATAGTCCAACTACTTTCACTATTTCTCTCTGTTAAATATTCCTTTAAA
The DNA here is from genome assembly GCA_013398995.1 of Alaudala cheleensis. Lineage (NCBI taxonomy): Eukaryota > Metazoa > Chordata > Aves > Passeriformes > Alaudidae > Alaudala > Alaudala cheleensis. The sequence continues at coordinate 4,649 of VWYE01008287.1, read as the reverse complement.
AATTAAGCCTATGAAATCCTGACACATTAACAGAAAGACTAAATAAAATATATTTCCTATCTTCCTTGCATCTTTTCATCATTAATTCTTGCCCTTGTACTTCCCCTCAGCTTTGTGGTAGGAATGTTTTGGTGCAGAAGTATTTTCTTCTTCATTTTTGAGATTGGATCTACATTTGAGATTATTTGGTTACAAGAAAAGCTAGAACTAAGTGGAAGTAAAATTTCACTTGAATCAAGTTATCTTTGAGTATATTAGAGATTTCCTTGAACCATTTATGTCATACATAGAATTCATTCAGTGCAGTTTACATTTAATTTATGATCAAAAGCTTTGTATTATATTTTTTTTAAGTCTCTGTGATAATCAAATTCCAGAATTCACAGTAAAATTCTTTGCAATACACAACTAGATTTAAAAATAGATTTTGTACTTGTCATGCTGACTTCTCTGACCAGTCTTCCTTACTGAACACCTGATAAATCAATGCATTTCCCATTTGGGTTCCTAAGGTACATTATTTTCACTATTTACTATGATTGTTCAGGTAATACATTAATTTAACAGAATAAAAGGTGCTGTAATAGGGGTGGCTGAAATTATGCCTGATTTTCCTCCACACAAAAGAAAGCCCAAACTGTCTCCTGGTGAAATTTAACCCGGAGCAGATCCTTCTCCATGAGCTCATCTCTCCCCGTGTATCAGCCCCCAGCAGCCTCTCTCTCTGCTATTTGATTTGTCACAGTTGCTGGGATTTATTAAACAAAATCATTCATGGGATAAACTCTGAGTATTCTCTGATTTGATAATTTGACATGACTGTTGATCTTGTTTCATGCATTGTCTTCTTAGATTTGTCAGGCTGGTAAAATAGGAAAAAAGCCCAAGACAGCTTAAAAATTGACAAGTGAACCAATCCGTGCCCTCTTTGCATGTGCATCTACTTCATGCACTTAATGGGATTTTTTTCTTATTTTTAATTTTTTTCACTTTCCTCTGTCAAACAAATGGACAATTATGCCTCTGTATTCAGAAGTCTGGTTTGGTGTGGGTTTTTTTGATTTATTTTTTATTTTCCCAGTGGGTAATAGACAAAAGAAATTCACTTCTTCATAGCAAATAAATCACCCTTCTGATACCAGCATTTTACTGTACAAATACAGTTGTGTATCACAGAGAGTGCACACAATAACTGATAGGCTGTTATTTGATCCAGAACCAATAATAAGCCCTAAGGAAATCGCCAAATCAGTCACATAAACTCACTCAACTAGAACTTCTCCTTATTCATTTATTCAAATTTTTTACCCCGCTTTCACCAAATGATTTGCCCAAGGGAAAGCTCTGGAGAAAGAAAATTTTGTCTACAAGCAAGAAAACTGAGTTTAGCATGGCCTAAATTATGGGTGGGATCTTGGGATTTAGAGGGGAAATTTTTTAAAGAAATGGGAGGATTTACTTGTGAGATTTAATAATTCTGCTTCCACACAGTTTTTAAAAAATCAGCTCAAATAGGCCAAATAATACTGTTAAATGTCTGGATAATTCATGATGATGCATTTTCTTATTTCTATTTCTATTATTTATTTCTATTATTTCTTATTTCTATTACAAAATCTTCGGTTTTGGCAGAGTTAACTCCGTATCTCCAGGATAACATCACAACATGGATGGTGATACTGATACCTCAGAGAGTTGCAGGGCTGGAATCACTAAATCTGCTCTATGAAATGCAGCTGAACTGCTTGGCTCCCAGAAGAACTCTGTCAATTCACACTGGTACTATTTACAGCAGAATTTGATTAAGTTAATTTTGTAATTTAAACTGGTGCAGAAGGCCAGTGCAGATCCTCCCTCCTGCACGAGGGATGAACTCCCCCTAACACTGGATGGTGTTGGATAATCACAATTGTGCACTGCAAACTCCATCAGCCACTGGGGCTTGGGCTGAATGAGGGGGGAAAAGGAACTTCACAAGTCTAGGGTAAATAATTCCGAAATTGTGAAAAGGAGGAGCCAGGTGACTTGCCCAGAAAAGGAGATTTGGAGTATTCCAGCTCAGTCCTAGGAATTCCTGGGGCAGTATTTTGCCCTGACAGGACACAGCAGCTCCATTATCACCCTGTGCGCTCCTGTGAACATCATGCTTTCACCCAGTCCTTGGGGCATGCAGCTAATTCTGGTCAGAAAATTGTTTTACTTNTGGCCAAGACCTGTCAAAGCGACCAACATGCCTGAAATTTAAGGGAGAAAACTGAATTAACTTTAGTAATAAACAGGATGATTTAGTGAAAGTCTTGAGTAACTCACTTGGTTATATTCCAAATGTAAAGGTAGATAGGAGACACCATAAAACTTGCTTATAATCAACAGAAATGTAATTCAGAATACTTCTAAGTTTTAAACAGCTCTTTTTAAAAAGAAATATTGTGCTATAATCTTTCAGGTCTTGGAAAATATAGGAATGACCCCTTTAGAAATCAATCAACATTCTGTTTCAGTAGAAACTATTTGTTATATTTCTTGAATGAACGCCAAAGATTTATGGGAGTTATTAAAATTGCAAAGCTAACCCAGTTATTCAAATCAAAAGTGATCAAATTATTCAGCCTAAAATAGAAACTTTAAAAAATTTATTATTTGGAGTCCATGATGAGATTGCAAATGCACTGCACTGCATGTAAGTTTTAAATAAAGAAGATATTGTAAAACAACTGAATATTACATTCAGTGCTAATTAAAGCCATAAACAGGTTATGTGTGGTGTAGTAGGAGATAAAGCACTTCTGGGAAATAAGGCCTTTAACAAGCTTGGAGTACCAAGCTAGAGATGAGCTCATCAAGTTCATTATTAATTCATTTCTAAGAACACGGCTCTGCTCGTGTAAGACCTGACAAAACAGCACGAGTATGAATTTTGCAAACCCGAGTAACACAGCAGGCAAAACTCAGCCACAGCTGAGTGCCTCGGTCTGCTACAGGATAATCCATTCCTGCCCACTGGGGTCCAGCTCTTCCTTCAGCAGTGTGGGGTTAAAGGCACATTAAAATATTCCAGAGTGGAAAAAAATTAATAAACAGTGAATCTGATGTGAGAAACTCTAAAAAGAGCTGTTAAAGCAAAAGCTGGTGGTAAAGGCAGTTGAAGAAAAGATAAAATTCCCCTCATCATGAATAAGAAATGTTCTTTTCCATGCCAGGACTCCTTCACTTTTCAGCATGAGGGGTCCCCACTTCCATCAGTAGGAAAAATCCACTTAAATTCTGCGCTGAAAACAGGAGTGGGAGATACCATGCAAATCATTTGTCCTATTTCCTCACAATGTGGGGTTAGCAATTCACTGGGAAGAGAGAGATTTGTGAAATCAGGATTTCAAACACATTTTTCATCTATGAGTCTTGCTTTCTCATTTCAAATTTCACACAGGATCTCTGGGAGAAGAAATTCCAGGAAGCCTGTAAAATCTACAGGGATGCCCAGGGATTTTACAGAGGTAGCAGAGTTATCCACCATTTGGGTGAGGGGTGAATTCCAATTGCTCTGCAGGGACAGAATTGCTGAAGGGAAAATACTTCAAGTAGAAGTTCACCCTTTGCCATCTTCCCAAAAAATCAGGGAAAAGGCTCTTGTAAATTCCAAAGTAAATGATGTGAAGGATGGTATGGTATGAAAAGACACGCTGGCACCTCCCTATCTGTTTCCTGTGCTCCAAGGCGTTGTTGCCATACATGCAGCTTCATGGGCTCCCCATGGAAAAATCAATGGATGTTGTAAAAGCAGCTCATCGAATGTGTGTCAAGACTTCCTGGGTTTCCTTGAGTCAGAACATTTATGTATAATTTATAGATATGATCAATAGCACTTCAGCAAATGAGATTTCAGCTGCTGAAATCAAGGGAGACCAGGCAGAGTTAAACCAGGAAAACAACCTCACTTCAGTTTTGTCCAAATAGACCTGAACCACACTGCAGAGCCAAGCAATGGAACACTGATAACCTCAAGAATATATCTTTCAGCACACTTATACCCTGAAAGTGTCCCTCTCCTGACAACTGAAGCTCATCACCCTCATCAGTGCAGGATGAACTGAACTCAACAGTTTCACTCCAGCCAGGCTCACACCCCAACACACCTGAAGAGCCATGAAAGCCACAGAATATAAATGTTCAATTCAACAATGATTCTTAGGCATTCATATTCCAAAGGAAAAACCCCATCTGTATCTATCTTTCCAAGCTGGCAAACATTAAGAACGACTGGAAGTAAGAACATCTCAAAGTTTCAGTTATCTGTGCCAGGAAAGATTTAAGACTTCCCAGTATAATGACCTTGTCCCAGGCCTCCTTGTGCTTTCCACCTTAGCTGGGAATAACAGATTTCTGATGTAACAGGAGGAGGGAGGACATCTGACTCTGCCTTTTGGGATCTAAGGCCCTGTCCCACCTTCACCCAACCTCTGCCTTCCACACTGAATCACAAAGAGAAGCACGGAGTGATTTGCGTTAGAAGAGCTCCCAGGAGGTGTCTGTTCCCACACCCATCCACAGCAGGGCCAGCTTTAATATTGGATCAGGTTGTCCAGTGCCTTGTCTACTCAGAAGTTTGGAATGTCCTTCCAGCACACTCAAGGACATTTAAAAGCTCACTG
>VWYE01008256.1:1283-14917 GCA_013398995.1 Alaudala cheleensis | reverse complement strand
AGATACAAAATTATTTGCATAATACAATATTTGCATATTGTAAAATGGAAATAGTTTTTGCTAGTCAGATGTGACATTACTTTCTTTTAACTTTTCTTTGCAAATTTGGGGTCTTAGATGTAACAAAACTTGGTTTCATTGGCTGTAATAATCATTTAGTGCAGGATGTGACTCACCTGCTGGAGCTTAGAAACTTAACTAGAAGAAATCACTACTGATTTCTCTACCTACTGTCATTTTATTCTGAAGGTAAAAGTAGCTTACAGTAGATATAAGAAATTAACCATAAAATAATGGTAAAATACAGGTGACAAAGAGCTGTAAAAGCTGTATTCAGCAGTCATTTAGAAATCTTTCAGAATTGTGCTTGCAAGAGTGTTCATCCCTGATGTCACTGTCATTGGCACAAAGTGCTACCTCAAGATGATTCCATTAATGTTTCTGTTTTAATCGTCAGTACTGGCAGAGGTGACCAACAGGAGTTTAGTCTGATTCTGATTAGTTCTGGTTAGTTTTGGAGTTGTTTGATTGATGGTTTGTTGGGTTTGTTTGGGGTTTTTTTTGTTCTTTTGTTTTTGTTTTTTTTTTTAATTCAGTGTCTTCACATGACCTGGACAGTACTCAGTAGGCAAAAAATCCCAAAATATTAATAAAACCCCTAGAATACCACCCCTACGGACACAGTGCTCATTCTTTCACCAAGGGCCTTTCACAAACAGTAGAACATTTATCTTCCTATTGAGAAGAATGACAGATTGTCTGTCAACAAGGGGTGGGTCTTCTGGTAGATAAAACTAGCACTGAGAGATAAAAGAAACAATGGGAAGGATTCCACTGATTGATGAATGGAAGATACTTGCCTTTACAAACAGACCGTAGGTTTGTTGATAAATGCAATTGGATATTGAAAGATCAAAAAAAGAATGGGGAAAACTTAAAAATTCCATAAGAATTAAAAATTAAAAGGAGGGTTATGCATTTAAGGGGAATCTTAGGTATTAGGCATTCTGCGAAGTCTGTACCTCTCAAGTGCCTCAGCTAATGGGGAAAAAGAAAGGGACATGCGGCCGGGAAATTAGGATAAATAGAAGGTTACGTCCTCCGAAAATTCGAGAGACCCCAGGGGAAATGCCCCATGGCCTCTTCCTTTACTCAAATAAAGTGAAAGGAGTCCTCTGTGTTCTTTTGGACATACACCTCTGGCATTTGTGGATTAATTTTGCTAACACTAGTCACCATAAGCAGACACTGCTGCTGTTTTATTAGAATTAACAGGAAGTGGTATAACCTGGCAGTTTGGGGTGTTAAATGTGAAAAATTCTACTTCTCATTTTCACTGGCACTCACTGGCAGTGCATATTTTCACGTGTGACTCCCAGTTTCCTTCACTCTACTCACGACCAGGATGTAGCAGCGGCTGTCTGCGTGGGGGACGCTGGCACAGCTGCGTGGCCATCGAAGCTCACAGCCCAGGGTGCCAGGCAGAACAAGGTCGGGACGCCGCTGGCATCTCTGTGTCCCCTGTGGCAGCCGGGCGGACTGGGAAGGGCAGAAGGAGAGGTTTCCACGGCTGAAGCCTTTTCCCGCCGGGGAGCCAAGCCGTGTGACTCCCCCGCTGGCCGCCTGCTGCCCCTTCCTGCCGGGATGGCCACAGAGCGGGGCGGTGTCGGTGGTGGCTCTGGGCTGCCTGGCAGGGCCACAGCAGCCACAGCCACTGGCGCTCCACGCTCTGGGAGGAGCGGGCGGCACCTTCGCTGCCGCCGCGCACCGGGAGCAGGGGGTCGGGAGCGCTGCCGACCGGATCCGCAAGCGAGGACAGCAGGACGCGCTCCGCGGGTAGGGACGAACTGCTCTCATAGCCTTGAACTCCTTCCCTGCCTCCTTTTCGGCCCCCTGGGTGTAGCAGTGGAGGAACAAAGACGCAGACTCCCTTGTGCATGCAGAAGGAATCACTTTATTGTAGAAGTTACTACCTTTTTATACCTTTAATCTCAAAGATAAAACATAAAACATAACAGGAGAAGGGCACCCTTTGGCTGGCTCAGCTGCAGTTTTCTGTCCATGAGTCAAAACTACCTCTTACCCCCCAACTCTAATCATCCAACCTGCAGCTGTGCCTTCCTACAGGGCTTTCTGGTGAATATCCTACATCTCCCCCCCTGTTTTTAAATAACAGTGACATCAATAATAACCATTGTTGCCACCCTGCGTGTGCCCGGCTAGGTGGTCTTCGCGGGCCACGACGCTTCCCCACTAGAGCCAACAGCACAGGGCTATTTGCCTTCCTTTGGCTACCACAAACCATAACAACTTTTCAAAAACTGTAACAGATGCTTGTAACATAGCAACTACATTAGGACAGTGTGACAAAAAGTTCACACACTGTGATGGAACCCACTCCACACGGTGGCTTGTTAGCAAGTCTGTTAGTCCTTTCCATTGTCCAGTTTTAAAAAATTGAGGACATATAAGGATTTAGCTAGTTTATCATGAGGGCACCCCAGCNTGGCTCTGGGCTGCCTGGCAGGGCCACAGCAGCCACAGCCACTGGCGCTCCACGCTCTGGGAGGAGCGGGCGGCACCTTCGCTGCCGCCGCGCACCGGGAGCAGGGGGTCGGGAGCGCTGCCGACCGGATCCGCAAGCGAGGACAGCAGGACGCGCTCCGCGGGTAGGGACGAACTGCTCTCATAGCCTTGAACTCCTTCCCTGCCTCCTTTTCGGCCCCCTGGGTGTAGCAATGGAGGAACAAAGACGCAGATTCCCTTGTGCATGCAAAGGAAATCACTTTATTGTAGAAGTTACTACCTTTTTATACCTTTAATCTCAAAGATAAAACATAAAACATAACAGGAGAAGGGCACCCTTTGGCTGGCTCAGCTGCAGTTTTCTGTCCATGAGTCAAAACTACCTCTTACCCCCCAACTCTAATCATCCAACCTGCAGCTGTGCCTTCCTACAGGGCTTTCTGGTGAATATCCTACATCTCCCCCCCTGTTTTTAAATAACAGTGACATCAATAATAACCATTGTTGCCGCCCCGCGTGTGCCCGGCTAGGTGGTCTTCGCGGGCCACGACGCTTCCCCACTAGAGCCAACAGCACAGGGCTATTTGGCTTCCTTTGGCTACCACAAACCATAACAACTTTTCAAAAACTGTAACAGATGCTTGTAACATAGCAACTACATTAGGACAGTGTGACAAAAAGTTCACACACTGTGATGGAACCCACTCCACACGGTGGCTTGTTAGCAAGTCTGTTAGTCCTTTCCATTGTCCAGTTTTAAAAAATTGAGGACATATAAGGATTTAGCTAGTTTATCATGAGGGCACCCCAGCTCCCCCTCTTTTTTGTTTTTTTTAAATACAAAGGCAGTGCCTGTCATCCCTTCTGCAGGGCCCCTTGCAGACAAACATGGCACAATGTATAGAATAATTATGGTGACACAAATAATTGCCTTATGGGAGAGTGGGGGGATGCTGATATTGTCAGACACATTCCATTGCTGCAAGGTTTTTGTTATTGCAGCATACAAACAGTCCTGCACAAGAGTCCAGGAATAAGTGAAACATGGTCTCAAATCTACTACAGTATTCTACATTTCCTAGGAAGTTTGATATTTTGGAACTACAGAAATAAACTGGGCAACTTTCTAGGTCCTTCATTTAATCAAATAGACTGTGTATGATATTCTACATGTTCAGAGCTGAGGATCCAGTGCTCATTATTTAGTGCTCAATATTTTTGTGCTATTATTGTGTTGTTATTTCAAATTTTTTCCTTTTGTTTCAGAAGATAGATTTGATTATTAAGAATTATCAAAACAAATTTAAAATAAAGAAACAGAACTAGATAGAAATTGTCTAATGCAAATGCAGGAGAATTTTCAAATTCAGTTCTTGGATTCAATGTCTTTTATTGCCTTCATGTTGGTTTTCCTCAGAAGGCATCTTTCTGGGTTTCCAACACGTGCAAGATACACCTGTACAGAACCACAGAACCACAGGGTCATCAAATGCTTGGGGACTGCTTGAGATAGTACAGCTTCTCTGAAAAGTAATTCAAGTCATCCTCATGGCCCTTCACTGGACTCACTTGGCAAGCTGAACTCTCTCTCCTAAGGGGAATTCATCAGCTCTGAGTGGAGAGGAAGGATCCTCTCCCTCAACAGCTGCCAATGCTCTGCCAGTCCAGGAGGCTGTTGGCCTTCCTTGAAAAGTTTCTCTCAAGCTGATCCCTAACCTGTCCTAGCATGTGGATGGGACTATTCCTTCCCAGGTGCAGGATGGTGCTTCTTCTTGTGAAACTTTATGAGGTTCCTGCCAGCCCTTTTCTCCAGGCTACTGAGGTCTCTCTGGATTGCAGAACAAACCTCTGATCTACAGAACAATCCTTTCCATTGTTTCTCACCCACAAACTTGATGAGGGTGTTCTCTGTCCCTGCATCCATCTCATTCATGAGAACATTAAATGATGTATTGTCCCCAGGTATTTACAAGTTGGGTGGTCTATAAGAAATGGTGAATAAGACAACTTTTTTTTGTTGTTGTTATTTTTCTCTTTTTTAAGGATTAGTAGATGGTTTGATTTTTTCCTCTGGAGGAACAGCGGAACTTATTTATAAAGAAATCATGCTAAAAAGCACAAGGAAACCACTGCAAAATAGGGAAGCATAGAAGCAAGAGTTCCTGAGATGGAACCACTGGTTATACTTACAAAACCTGTCATGAGAATTTTCTTTCTTACATTTAAGAACAGATTGTGATATTTGCTATTGGACACCTTCACTGAATTGCCTCAAGTCAAGAAAGAATTCTCAACTTGTCTAATAAAACTGATTGATTATGATTACCTTTTTAAAAAGCCTGAGCTAATTATAGCTTTTAGGTGTCCGGGAAAAAATTGGGAAGTAGTTTACAGTTACTTAAAGAGAAAAGAGAGGAAATCTATGTTTGAGCATCTGGTGATTTTCCCAGACTCAACTCCCAAACCTTTTTACTGGGCAAGCAAAGCAGAACAGTCACATAGTCCCAAAACCCAGCAAAAAATGTCCTTGTGCCATCACCATTGATCAAGCAGGGCTGTAGAGATGACAAAATCTGACTTCAAAACCAAATGGAAAAATCTGGTATAGGCCTTGGCCTGAAATGCCTGGATGTGATGGGCCCTCCAGTTATGGCAAACAGATGTCACTCATTTCCCAGAATCTGGCCAACTTAAGTACATTCGCTCCTCTATAGACACCTTTTCAGGTGCTTTATTTTTCATCCTGTCATACATGAGAATCAGTGAAAGACGTTTGCCATCACTTTGCGAGTGCCTTTGCAGTCCTGGGAATCCCCTCAAAAATCAAAACTGACAATGGCCCAGAGTATATTTCCCAGAGAATTGCTAATTTCTTGGCCCTCCGGGGGTTAACACATAGCACAGGAATTCCACATTCCTCAACTGGCCAAGTTATAATTGATAGAGCCTGCATTTCACTTATTACAACAGAAGGGGAGAATGGGAAATATCACCCCTGCTGAGCAATTACAGAGTGCATTGTATGTTTTAAATTTTTTTAATTGCTCCCTAATGGAACCTAACCCTCCAATTGTAAGGCACTTTGGCACAACCCTCAGTTAGAAGTTAAACAGAAGGTCCCAGTCCTTATTAAGAACCCAGAAACAGATAAAATTATGGGGGAATTCCCCCACTCATCACGTGGGGAAGAGTTTATGCTTGTGTCTCTACAGAAAATGGCCCAGGGTGGATCCTGACCAAGAACATGAGACCTTGCAGAGAATCTTTGAATACCTCTCTTTAAGATCCTGATCATCCTGGCACTCCATTCACTGGTTTCGCCTTTTCAGACCACTGAGCCCACCTCCACCAAGATCCCACAGCCACACAAACCAACTTGTGCCTGATCCAATGGATCTTGGTGGAGGTGGGCTCAGTGGTGTGATGCAGAATATCAGAGAAAGCAATGGTTTTCTCTGCTGGCTGAATGGTATCTTAATAACAATGGAGGTCAAGGGATGGATAAAGTTAATGTGTTTCCCTCACTTCCTGCAGAGCCCTGAGAATTAGACATTCTTCGCTCCATGTAGGCCTTCGCATGTTTCTTTTTAAATCACACCAGTGGGCGCTATGTTAATGAAGTACTTGGCATTGATGTTTCAGGCACAGGTATTTATAATAATACTTCTGCTTAGTGTAATTACATCTCACCATGGCAAGTTCCTCCAGGAGAATATACTATTGGATTAAGAGACAATATATTTTTAATTTGTGAAAATAGGGCATGGAAAAGAATACCAGGAAGGGCAGTCAGAGACCCTTGTACTTTTGGGCGACCATGTTTCATCCTCCACAGGTAACATCTTTGCATAAACTAAGAAAGGTGAAACACAGCATACATCTGTACAGCCTAGATTGTGATGATAATGTGCAGTCATGAGGCACTGCAACATATTTGCCTCAATTATTCATTCTATTAGCACAGCACACTCATTAAAGACTTTAAACAAGCTTGGCCACTGGCTTATGAAACAAACTAATGTTACTAGCACTGCTTTATGGGCTTATTAATAGATGTTGATAGAGTAAGGCATACAACATTACAAAATAGGGCTGCAATTGATTTTTTTGCTTTTAGCGCATGGACATAGCTGTGAAGATTTTGAAGGCGTATGCTACATGAATCTGACCACTCTAAGTCTATTCATGCCAATATTCAGGCACTTCAACAAAGCGTAACTAAATTACAAGTTAGCGATGGAGATTGGCTTGAACAGATACTTGGGTGTAGGAAAGTCTGGGCAGGGTTCCAGGTGTGGGTTCAAGATGGTAATGAGGGATCTCTAAAGTGCAGAGCAACTCTTTGAACATACAGTTTATTGCAAGGGTCATGGGTAACAAAGCAGGGGCTTAACCAAGCTGCCAGCCACAGCTAAGAGTAAGCCCAAGAGAGAGAGAGAGAGTGGGAGAGAAAGCAAGCAGGAGCTTGTGTGTGTGTGAGTGTGTGTCTGTCTGTGTGTGTGTGTGTGCGTGTGTGCATGTGTTTTGTTTGTTTGTGTCCTTGTTACAATACATTATATCTTTCTCTGTGTTACATTTGTGAATAATGTGAATATTACAATTTACAATAACCAATCAGTACAAGACACAAATCCCATACAATTTATATATAGCCTACAAGTTGCTACATTACATACCATGTTACATTTTAAATCTTAAAATCAACTTTCAAAGCCTCTTTTTTCTTTTTTGCCAAGTTAGCAGAGACCCTTGGACTTTCCAGCATTCCTTTTAGTTTCTTAGGGTATTGTTTAATCATTGAGGATTCTCCTGTGGTTGGCTGAACTTATTGTTTCCTAGTCATTCATTAACTATCTTATGGCTTCTTAGATGTTGATGCTGGCTTTCATTCCTAATCCGCTTATAGGTTTTATATTATCATAGCCTTTTTACCAAACATAATTATTTATAAAGTTTCCCTATTAAATTTTTATCTTTTCCAGTACTTAGGCAATGGGGGCTTACTGGCTGGCTTAAGAATTTAAGATAGGAATTTATATTTTAGTTGTAGCATGGCTTATTATGATTTGCTTGCCATATATTTTGTAATGTGTTCGAAAACTGATAGACAAGTCTATGAAGAGAGTTATACTGGTGGAACAGAAAAGAGGAGATGTTGAGATGGATGGACCTGTCAGGCCCCTACCTTGGGAAGATGTCCCTTGAATGGAATTTCATAAGCCTGTCTCATCTCTCCCCAGGAGAGATAACCCTTAGATGAGACTTCTCCCTGGTCACACCCATGATGCTCTGATATATCCATGTATATTCTTTCTAACCCATTGTTTTTTTCCATCTGGTACCACCCTTTCTTTCCCCATAAATACCCCAGCTTCTGCCAAGTTGAGTAGGGAGCTGTCATCTCTGGCAACCTGGTTGTCCTAGGTTGCAATGTAAGATATACCCAAAGTATGTATTCTATCACCATCTTCATGGGTTGTTGGAAACAGGTGGGGCAGTGTTTTCCCTGCCCCCTCCCTCTGGACTATCTGCTGTTAATGGCCCATCAATGCACTGGCCAAGGACTCGCAGGTAACTCCCCTCGGGAGCTGTCTCTGCTTAATGGGCGATCAAGGACCCATTGTATGACTCATAGAATGACATCAGCCCGTTGTGAGATGCTCTGCCCATGGGGGAGGAGCCAAGCATTCCCACCTGGATATAATCTGGAGTTTGGGACAGCACATGGCCTGACTGGATTCCCAGAGGACAGGAGCTGCCAGATCTTTCTGCAGGATCCCTGTTTCAACAAGACTGCTTCATTTGGACTGCTACCACTACCCTAACAAACAAGGTGTCAGGTTGTACTCTGACTCTGCAAGGGTCTTTTTGTTTGTTCCTTTTACTATTACATGTATTTTATAGTTTTGCTATTAAATTGTATTTCTGACAGAGTTTCTCACCGGTTTTGCTTTCAAACTGGTACACTGGTATTAGGCTACCCTTGTGGAATCACCCATGACTCTTCTGTCTCTCTGTCCCTGAGTCAGCCGGGGAAAACCATGTAAGGCCAAGCTGAAATCACTGCTAAGAGTTGAATCACTTATAGCCACTGGCTGCACCTTGCAGAGGTGACCCACTGGCCGGAGGACTGCCCAAGACCCCTAGGAAGTTGTTTCTTTTGAGACCTCTCTCGCCAGGAAAATTGCAGCACCTTGCGTCAGACCAACAGACCCCAGCACAGCTGCCCACAGGGAGATATGGGGAGGCAGCTGGGCAGTGGAGCAGGGAGTACTGTGAAGGATGGTGTAGACATCTTGGCTCTTGTGGGGCAGAAACCATGGGGGCATCAAACAGAAATGTAAGGGAGGAAACAAAAAGGTACTTTGTTTTAAGGTAATCATGTAAGACTGCACCTGCAAGATTGTGGTTAAGCAATATTGCTAAGAAACATTATTAATGTAATTATTGCTTAGCAGTGGAAAATTTCACCTAGAGCTGTAAGGGTATATAAAGTGAGCTTTTAGAAACAGTAGGTGACTTCACAACTTCACAACTTCATGGCTTCACTATATCAACAATAAACAACTTCTTGCATCTAAGTGGAGTCCCGTCTCTCAATCATCGACAAGTGGCAGCTGCAGACAGTCCATGCTGACTGCTCCCACCACACTCCTGCTCACAGGAAACCTTGGCAATGTGTCAGAAGCAGGAACAAGACACACAGCCATGAATGTGTGACACAAGTGATCAAGGGAGACTGAAATGTAGAAGTTCAAAACAAGAAACTGGTATTTCCTTTTTCCTCCACGCACTGTGCACCAGCAGGGGAGAACATCCTGTCTGACATCCTGATGACATCACAAGTGACAGATTGTGATTTCACCAGAGGATGGATTCTGACATCGTGTATCTCTCTGCTCATATTTGGGCATCAGCAGGGCCTGGGCCAGTCTGGTTTAAACCTTGACTCCTGCCAAGCATTTCTGTAAGTGGGAACAGCTCATGGTCTTCACCTCTCCCCAGCTCTCTGCAGAGCACAGAAATAGCCACAGGGACAGAGTGGAGCTGCCCCATCTGCCAGGACACTCAGAATGACATGGTTTCTGCTTTGCCCCGTAACCACCAGTTCTGTTTGAGCTGCATCCTGCAGTCAACAAGGAGAAATCCAGTGTGCTTAGTCTGCAGGAGGCCAGTAGACACTGTCAGGTTTCTTGGCCATGAAGAAGATGACTATATAGACATGGTCATCAGAGCCCCCAAAGAGTCACCAGAGACCAACAAGGCTCCCTTCCTCGTGCAGCAGTGACAGAGCCTGTGAGTGGCCTTCTGCCCAAGGAGTGGGCAAGACTGTTCCAACAACAGCAGTTTGTCCTGGACCCTGTGCAGCCAGCATCAGAGGGTGGAGGGAATATACAGGGACGTATGGTGGCTGGTTGAGGACATAAGAGAGCTGCATCTGCACATCTGCACATCCTCTAGATACAGATCCAGATGTGGAGATGCTGGTCTAGGTGCTGCAACCTCTCCTCAGTGAGCACACAGTGCCACTGATTCATAGTATCAGGGCCAGTGCAGCAAGGAGGCCCAGAGGCTGCTGTGCTCTGGTCATGAAAGGGATGAAAACAACAGCCCTATGGCCAGCTTCAACTCCAGCTCCAGGAGTTCCAGCAGCTGCAAAAGATCCAGATCCAGGTCCAGCAGCCCTCAGTCTTCCCACCAGCAGCCATACAGCCTCCAAGGTAGGGAAAAAACTGGTATATCAGCATCCACTGGGAGCCCCAGCTTCTCCTCACTGGCCTCCAACCCCTCTGAGTGGGACCAGAGCCAGGAGAAACTGCAGCGGCAGGTGGTGTCAGGTCTCTCTGCCCAGCACTGCAGCCACAGCCCCTCTGCTCCCAGCCAGGGCAGGAACCTCTTGCCCAAGGGGTCCCAGCAGCCCGCAAAGAAGAGGGTCTCCAGCTCCCAGGATTCTCTTCCTCCCAGCAGAAGGCCACCCTGACAGCAGTGCTAGCAGGACTGCTGCAACCTTTTAGTCAGGAAATAATAAAAGGAAATGAATAATTTCAGTCCTACAGTCTCTGGGATTCTCTTCCTACTAATGCCCTGTGATTTCCCATTGTGCCCCACTGTTGGTGGCACCTTCATGCTGAGGGGTACAGCCATGGGCCCTGGAGCCTCCTCCCACAGGAAATCCTGCTGTAACCATATGCCCACAGTGCAGCAGATGACAAAGGTGGAGTAGGCAGGAGGGGCAAATTATCTTGTCACAGGTACATTGAGGATCCAACTGGGCATCGCCCCTGGCTTCTGCTGGCAGTTCCCTGTTGCCCCACTTGGTTCCAGTGCCTGAGGGCCATCCTGAGCTTTGCCCACCCAAAAGGAGCATCTTGGTAACCCTGGGCACCATCAGCAGGGGGATCATGAGGAGATCTTGCATCACACCAGGTGTGCCTGAGGGGCTCTGCAAGGGCTTCCTCTCACAGCTGGACACTGTGGCCTACATGCCTGTGGCTGGAAGTGATCCTTCTTCTCACACCCAGGACTAGCCACCCCCATCCAAGTGCTCCAAATCCTGGCATTGCACGGGGAAAGGCAGTGAGGGAAGGAGGCATCATCCAGCCTGTGGCTGACTGCTCCCATCACATTCCTGCTCATGGGACACCTTGGCAATGTGTCAGGAGCAGGGACAAGACACACAGTCATGGATGTGTGACACAGGTGACCAAGGGATAGCAACACGAAAATGTAGAAGTTCAAAACAAGAAACCATTTTCTTTTCTTTGCGGGCACTGTGCACCAGAAGTGGGGAACATCCTGTTATGACATCACCAGGCTCTGGAGGGTGACATCCCAAGTGGCAGATTGTGACAACACATCCATTTGCTGACTTTATTTGGGCACCAGCAGTAACTGGTGGCTTGGTGGCCCAAGCCTTCTGCTGAGGAAGACTCTGGGAGTGCAGAGTCAAACCAGGCTTTTCTCAGCACTGGTGGTGTATTGGGGGCTGCATCAACAGCTCTCAATGCCCATCCTAGAGCCATCACTCCTGTTTCTCTGCCCTGCCTGATTGGGCAGCCAGGCGCAGTGGGTGCAACACTGAGGGTGAGCTGTGCTGGAAAACGTGCCTGCAGCATGGCCATAGGGTGGGTGATGTGACTTAGGGAGGTGGGAGAGTGTTCTTCTTCAGGAGCCTGTCTATTCCATCTTCCCCTCCCTGGAATAGTCAGTAACTACAGCTTCTCCTGCAGCGTGTAATGCCAATGGAGGGGAGCAGCTCCTAATCCTCAGCTCTCTCCAAAATGCTGCCAAGCACAAAAATGGTCAGAGAAAATTACAGCAACTGCCACATCTGCCAGGACACTCCAAAGGACGTGTCTTCTGCTCTGCCCTGTCACCATCGCTTCTGTCTGGGCTGCATCCTGAGATGGACACAGACAAATCCATCATGCCCACTCTGCAGGACATCCTTAGAGACTATCAGGTTTTCTGAGCGGGGTGAGCAGGACTATCTGCTGTTTGCTGTCATCTCCCCTGAAGGGTCACCAGAGACCAGCAGCCACAAAGGGGCAGCTCCCACCCTCCTGGATGAAAACAGCACCCATGGCCCTCTGGTGTCCCCTGCACCTTCTCTACAGGGAGCACTGTTCCCAGCTGAGCAGGGGGCTGCAGGACCAGAGCCTGTGGGCGGCCTCCTGCCTGAGCTATGGGCAAAGCTATTCCAGCAACAACAGCACCTCCTGGATCCTGTGCGGCCCTGGTTATGTGAGAGACTGGAGGCAATATTCCAGGACCAGTGGTGGCTGGTACAAGTTGCACAGAGCAGCATCCTGCATGATCTCTGCCTCCATGGTCTGAATGTGAAGAACTTGGTCCAGACACTGCAGAATTGCCTTGGGGAACACACAACACAGCTGGTCCACGGCCTCATCACTGTCATTGTGGCCCAGTGCAGCAAGGAGGCCCAGAGGCTGCTGCTTTTCTGCATTGGCAGGGAGGAGATTGACAGCATTGTAGCCAGTGCCAGCTCCAGCTCCATGTCCAGCAGCACCCAGGAGAGGATTTCTGCCAGCATCCCAGCAGGATTAAACGTGGAGGAGGAAGCAGGAACATCAGAGGCTGCCCTCCAAGAGGGTCCCAGGCACAACCCATCTCTGCCCATTCCCACAGAATGGGACTGGCCAGAAGTGGAGCCAGAGCAGGCAGTGGTTGCAGGTTTATCTGCCAGGGCAGCATCTGCAGCCATGTACAGGGCTGGGACCAGTCTCACAGGGAGCCTTGGCATGCCCGAAAGAGGAGAGCACCCAGCCCCCAGGAGTCTCCCCCACCCAGCAAGAAGCCAAGGCAGGCACCTGCGCAACCCTGAGGGGTTTTCATGAGAGGGAGTGATGAAACCTGGACCAAGCAAGTCTACGGCAACTTTGGGAAACAACTGCATCTTCCTAGGTCTTGCTTCTATGCAGTGCCAAGTGAAGTCCCTGCTGGGGCAGTCCGCTGGTGCTGGGGGTCTGAGATCCCTTGGTAACTGAGAGAACTTGACACAATGAAATGTGAGCACTTTTGAAAATGTCCCAAATACAGCAGTGCTGCTGCAATAAAGGAGTTGACCGTAATAAATTAACCTCTTATATCTTACACAGTAGCTGATAGTTTTGTTCTATTACACTGTAATTATTGGACTGCAGGGAGTTCACTCAGGTGGAATGATGGACAAGGAGTATGTGGAAAACTTGCTTTCCTACGTGAATACTTTCTTCATCTAGCTTGCTGAAAAGCAATTGCTGTAATTGAAACGAAGCATGCTTGGTAAAATGTATTACAAAGCATAGATTCAATAAAGTTATATATAAAGAGAAATATGAATGTTGAGAAAGAGTCTAATACTGTTCTATATAAGTTCTATGCTTGGGAAAAATTCCTGTCTTTTTTTTTCAGTCCCACAATTACAAGGAATGCTATAAAGCAAATTAAAACTTAATATTTTCAGATCATACCAAAAAATTAAGCAAAATAGTAGAATCAGTTACATCTGAGCTGTATTTTTAAAACAGGTTATTTCTTTAAATGCTTAAGCTGGAGAGAGAAATCAAAGTGTGGCAGACCAGAGTATCTCTCTGGTTCTCCTGATG
>VWYE01008255.1:14734-73043 GCA_013398995.1 Alaudala cheleensis | reverse complement strand
ATACTTGCTCTGTAATTACTGAGAGCTTAGTACAGGCTCCCAGGGCTTGTCTAGAAAGATGAAGTTATTCTTTCCTCACACTACCTGTGATTTATTTCAAACTTTTGGGACTGAAGACTCAGAAAGAGAATGCACACTTTGGAGATGTTTTCACACCCATTCTGGGAGGGAGCTAGAAAAAGGAAATGCTGTACAATGAAGGAAAATCCTGTCAATCACAGGAACAGTGCAGTGCATGCCCCTGTTCCAGCCAGCACCCATCCTCCTGCACGGGAGATCCTGTAATACAGCAAGAGAACAGCAGCACACAGGCTCTCAGGGAGGCACCACAGCCTGTTCCCTGATCATCCACACATCCCAGCATGGGGAAAAAAAATTTAAAAATGCCATATGAACCTTTTGGGAAAGGACATTCAAGTCTCCAGGATACGAATTCACCCGTTAAACATCACTGCCTCCATGCCAAGTGCCCATCTGTGCTACAGCCTGGCTTGGAGAGCTGTGTCTGGCTTTTGTTTGTGAAAATCTCTCTTTCCTAATGGTGTATACTGGGCAGAGTAAGAAATATTTACTGGATTGGTTGCCCAACAAAATTCCCACCGCTGGCCACTGAAGAGAAAAACAGAGGTCAACCCTTCACAGCAAATTCCTCATGCACAGAGAGCCCAACCTGTCAGGACTGAGGAAAATGAACTGACACAGAGCAACAGCAGCTCTCAAGATCCAGTAACAGCTGAACTTCACTGAAATGCTCTCTGCCAGGGTGAGTTAATCTCATCAACTGCCTCAGCAAACTGCAGAAGGCACACTCTAAGTCTTGGTTTGGACAAACCAACTACATCATTCCTACCAGATTTCCCACTTCTGAGACCTTGGATTGTTTTATTAACCCCTGATCCATCACCCATCTTTTGGGGCAAGATTCTTCTCTGCCTTTCCTATATGCTACCTAACTTGTTATCAAATTATCTGACTACACTTTTAATCACCTACACTTTTGTTCACTTTTTCCTGCTGTGCAATGTGGCTTTCCCTTTTCTGCTTGAGACCATGTGTTCAGACAACACACTTGGAAAATTGAACGGTATTTTGGAAAAGTTTTGATCTATTACCATTTGCATGCTCCTCCCTATTTCAGTCTGTTTCAGATCTCTGTTTACTACAGCTACAAAAAAGCCCAGCCCACAAACCACCACCCAACACACACTGAGCTCCTTGCAGATTATTTAACTACCAAGCTGTTAGTTCCACATGCTATATTGGGAACATCTCTTCTAAAATATAAAACACAAAATCCATTATACTTTTAACAACCTGTAAAGATTCTCATTCACTGTATGTTCTTGCAAACAGTCACAAGCAAAAAATATTTACACTGCAAGACCTTTAGAAATCAGCTGCTTATAAGCACAGCTTGTAAATCAGATTCTTCCTACAAAATGAGGAAGCCAAAGGGGAGGAGTAGAGATTATTTGACATCAGCTAGTTGTGGTTTAAGGGTATGTAGCCAGTTTGTGTTTTCCACATATAATGTTCATTCCAAAACTTGCCATTTTGTAGACTCTGATTTAACATCATTAAACTATTTAATGATAGAATTTGTATTCTATCATTAACCCCAAGCTAGAACTATAAACTGTGGCTCCACATTATTGGAAGCTGCTGAACAAAAGATACTAGAAAGAACCTGCATCTACTGTAACCATAATCCATTTTTATTTATGAAGTCTGCCTCCACATTCCCCTTGCTTTATTATATAAAGGTAGAGAAAAGCCCTAGTCTCATACTAGATGAGGCCAGCTTTTGTACATGAGAGTAAATATTTATCAAAAACACTTTTAACAGGACTAAGTGACTTCTCCTTTTCCCAGACTTCCACATTTTCACAGGAACAAAACACAATTGAATCATTAAACTGTCTCCACGGCACAGCACTCAGGCAACACAGTGCTTCAAACACTGCAGAGAAACCCAGAAGAAACTGAAAACAAAACACAAGAATCTCTGCCACTTTTAATAAAGGATCATTTGCAGCCAAGAAAATGCCTTCCTAACAGAGATAGAGAGTTCTTTAAACCAAGATACCACAAACCTGTGTGTAACATATTCATTAACTCTTCATTTCTGCTCCAGAGCAACCTGCTGACATCTGGTCACACACCAGCCAGGCAGTTTGCCTCAGTTTTGCCAGTGCCTTTCCACACCCCACAGATAACTCTGCTGGTTTTGAGTAACTTCTGGCCATGCAGCTGTGCACCAGGTTTGCAGGAGACTGTGGGGAAGTAACAGCCAGGGGTACCCCTAAGAGTGAGCTCTGATGGCAGCCTGGTGAGAGCAGCACTGCAGCACCCAGAGCTCAGGCCATTGCTGCATTCTCAAGACAAGTTGCATTAATTCAGAGTTCATTCCCCATGGGTCAACCCCTTATTCTCCTAAGAACAAGAAGTCCAGGTGGCAGCACATCTGAATGGCCAACAGTAGTGGTGGGATGGAATCTGAACAAGTTAACAAGAGAATGTGTAGGGAATAGATGGAAACAGATGCTGAACAGCAGCTCACTTGAAGGCCACATCCCACAGATGCTCAGTTGATCCATCTGGATAAACAGATAATTATTTTGTTATTCTCTCCACAAAAGAGCTTTAAATAAACAATTATTGTTGCACACACATCTCTGAAGCCCAAAGCTTTGAGCCCCCAACACAGAGGTAAAGCAGCAGCTTCAGGGCTCTCTCTTGGCTTACACCAAGCTCTCTGCTTCAACCCAACCCCCACATTTTCTTCTGGCTTTTTCTTCTGGGGAACAATGGCCAAGGTTGCTTGGCAGAGTTTTCTGGAGAGTGTCATCCAGAACATCAATCAATGTCATCATAAAGGTCAGAGTCACCACATGCCAAGGCCCAGAAATTTTCCATTTCGCTGATAAGCCTTCTTTCACATCCCAAAAAGGAGTTTCAGCTGAAGAAACAAAGAATGTATCTGCCAAAACACCTTCCCAAATTATCCTGTAAGTACTTCCTCAGTTATTCCTCACCACTTTCCCTATGAATTTAAGGAAGAATAAAAAACACCCCTCCAAACAACAGCAAAAGTCTCACAGCTGTCACCTAGACACTCTTAGTCTCCAAACATAACCAAGAACATCTATGGAAAGATCAAGTACAGAAATTATTTTGAGAAACCCTCAATAGGAGAAGAGAAAATAGAGTCAGTAAAAAGGCTTGGGAGTTGCAACCACCATTTGAAATGCTCACTACCTTACATTTACATTGGCACTTTTACCCTCATTCCAGAATTTCTCTTCAAATCTCTGCTAAGCAAAATACAGAAAGAGGACAGACTCACTGCTCTTTTCTAGTGGCAAGTGACAGGACCAAGGGAATGGCCTGAATTTGTGTCAGGGGAATTGAAGTTGGCTATTGGAGAAAGTTTCTTAACCCAGAGGCTGCTGGGCACTGGAACAGGCTCCCAGGGCAGTGCTCACAGCACCAATCTGACCAAGCTCAAGCAGCACTTGGAAAACACTCTCACAGTGTAACCCTTGGGGATGGTTCTGTGCAGGGCCAGGAGCTGGACACAGTGTCCTTGTGGATCCCATCCAACTCAGCATATTCTGTGATTCTGTAATAAGATCTTTCTGGTCCTGGACAAACCTCTCTGTAGACATTCTCTCTGAAGTTTCCAGCATATTAAGAAAAACTAGAGTGAAGTAGGTTTTCATTAAAATTTTTTAAAAGTTGAGATAAACATTTCTGAGTATACTCTAATTATTTTTTCTTGTAGATAAAAGAGTGCAAAAAGCTTCACAAGATGCTCATGGAAAGAGCTGGCAATGGAAGAAAATTGTCTGAGGCTTTAAGGTTCACATTTGCATCATGATGAAAATAAAGACCAACTTTAACTCAAAGAAGGTACACATAGCCTAGACAGGTAACATGCAGGAACAGCCAGAGCTGTTAATGGTGGCGCCAAAGGTAAAAATGAAAGTAAAATCAGAAATCACTTGTGAGTGTTTATATCCATCAATGCCATGAAAAAGCACCTTTATTACTATTTCAGTGAACATAAAGTGCCTGGTGATCTCACAAGTAAAGCATCCTGCAAGTCTTGCAAAGCATTCACAGAAAATATATTGCTAAAACAGATAATCTATGTACCTGAATCTACCATGAAAATCCCAGTGCTATCTACAGGGGGCTTTTAGATTTTTCAGACCAGATTCCAAAATGTTGTTCAAGCACCTAAAAATAGATTTAGACATCTGCTGGAGTTTTCAAAAGCATCTAGCACTTCAGATGCCTGACTTGATGAGAACTGGCTACAATTGCTTTCCACTCAAAACCAGCAGCCAGCATTTCCAACCCAATAGAGTAATAATTCATATTCAATTCATCTTAAGTGTTACACAGGAACAGTAACAGGCTGTAAAGTCAATACCCATTTCCAAAACAATGCACTGGCATCAATGAAATGTTTTGAACATACAAAACACATCTGAACAGCCCCAACCACACATTGTACTGTCCTACACTGACTGGCCTGCATGTCCTGTGCATCCTGTACCCTCATAATGCAGGAAAATGCATTTATTCACTCTAACATCTTTTAAACAAGTAACTGAGTCAGCATGTGAGATGTCCCCAGAGCATGTAATGACAGAACTCTTACTTACAGTGAGTCAAATTAGGATGTTACCAGGACTTACCTCTGAAAGTGCTAAAGTTTTGATTCTTGATCTTATACTTGAATTTTGATTACAAGATGTACCAATTATGTATTAGTTTTAGCTAAATATTAACTGGACTGTAAAAAAAAAAAAAAGCATAATCCAAGAAACAGATCTTTCACAATTTTTTATCAATGTTTTATTCTTTGGCATGAGAACCCATCTTTGCTACTTGACCCCCTGGGGTCTTCTTTTGTTTCTTACCATACCATCATACACAGAAATGGCCTCCAAATGCAAAAGCCATTCCATATATTCCCACAATAGACCTTTTTTTATCCTACTTTTTTCCAAAACAGCTGCCACTGATCACTATCAGATGTAGGTAGTGGAGCAGAAGCAGCAATGCTCCAGTTAGAGATGACAATTTCTAGGTCAGCATTTTCACTAAAGGGAGTGAGTAAAATGAGATTGAAATACCACACAGCAGCTGTTTATACTTTACACCAACCTGTACAGAAGCAGTGCATCCAACTTAATTATTTATCACAGCCTTACAATAAAGATGAGGAGAAAGCAATTGTGCTTAGGTTTGACTTCACATTAAAAATAATTTTGCATTGCTGTTTCTTTGAATCTTTAAAAGCATTTGCTACTATTCTCTTCACTCCCCTTTTTTCTATTGTCTTTGTGGAAGACTAAAAAGAAGGTTGGAAAAACAAGGTCTCAAAATAGAAAAAGTAGACCTTAAATGCTCTAGCATTACTTGGAAAATGGAGTGTTGTGTTCTGCTACAGGAGATAGCTCTTCAAATTTGAAAGGTCAGCTGCAAATCTTGGCTTCAAAAGCAACTCACAATCACAACATCAGAGAACAGAAATAACTACTCCTGGGCCAGAAAGGAGCACAGAATCCTGGAGATGATGGTTTTCAGGTAAAACTGATGACAGAGCCAAATATCTCTTGATGCAACCCTGCCCATGGTCAGTGAGACAGCACAAAGTCCCATTGCCCTGAAGAAAGCAAGAACTAAGGAACAGGAGGCACTTTCCCTGCTCAGTGCCTGTGGCTCTCTCAGCAGAGCTCTGAGCCTTCACACCCTGTGCTGACACCTCTCCTGTGACAGCTGCCAGCTCCTGACACCACTCAGCACCCAGGGGTTCCTCTCCCAACCAATTCATCTTGTTATCCTTCCTACAACCCATCCGTCCTCAATGGTTTCATGCATATCATAAATGGCAAATACAGGATATAAAACACCAACCAGATGTTCAAAACCGACCCTTCCCCTCTGAAACTGTTCTCAGTAAGACTTAGCTCAAATTTGGTGGCAGATATGGAAACTGTAGCATTTTTCTTCAATGAAACTCAGCCTGTAGATCTGATAGATTTTTTTCCTTCCCCAGTAGAAGCTATGCATAAAATATTCACAGCATATTTAGACAAATGTGTTTATGTTTATCTAATACAATGTTTGTTTATACTGGAAATAAGCCTTGCATGGTAGACAGCCCTTATTCTTTGGAGAGTAATGCTGAATCTATCTCCACTCACCTAGTGTTGATTAGATAACCACTGCTGATTTATTAACATTCTGCCACCAAACTTGACTGCAGAGAAAATTGGTAGCCCTACAGTGACTGAAAATTCTTTTGTATTATGATTCAGTCTGCTGAAACCAATAAATATCTTTAGTGGTCCTTGCTGATAGCATGACACTGCTCTGCAAAGCCACATATTTCCCTCCCCCTCCTCTCTCATGTTGTTTCATTTGATGGAAGGATCAAAGCCATCAAGTCATTTTTTTCACCCCAACTCAATCAGGCAAGTAGCTCTTTGAAGTGATATTTTTTTCTTCTTTATTTTTCTTTTATTTTTTTCCTCTTCATTAGGAAGAATCTTTCCAAAAACAGTTTGACATTCTGACAATTCAGAATGTTAATTCCACAACAGGTGTGACATGTCTCCGAAAGCAATGCTCTGATGGTTTATTTATGGGCTTCACTCTTTCTTTTCACTTAAGAAGAGACCTTGAATATGTTTTTGTATGTCCAACATATATTTAGAAACTTTAAAGGCAGTATCCATTCATCAAAAACATGAAAACTAAAGACAAGAGTTCAAATAAATCTGAAAAGTCATTTGTGGCTGCAGCTTAAGGCTGTCATGGAAAGTATATCAAAATATGTCCATTAATGATTGCCTTGCAAGAGCTGGGAAGTTGAAAGCCTGTTACTAATGTTCTTTTCCCTAATGGGAATTCAAACTACTGTGCAAAAGAAGGTGAATAAGAAGAGATGAAGGCAAAAAAACCAATTCAAAATGATTTAATTTCAGAAGTCAAGAAACATGGCACTTTGTTCAACAATACAAAAGAAACACCAGCATTTTCCCTGACCCTTGATAGCACAAAGCAGGAATCATCCAAAGCAGCAGGAGCCAGAAAATTCAGTAATCACTGACAATCTGTACCATTAGAAAAAGCTCAGTGATTCACTGTGTTGTTAATGTGTGCCCCTCACTAGAGTTTTTCAACAAATTTCAGCACCTTCAACACAAAGAGCATTAAGAGATATAAACAAAAAATCAGTACTTTTCATTTGTAGTCCCACCATTTTTTGAAACCTTTTTCTTAATTTAAAATGGGGCTGCTGAAACAAGAAGCTACTCGAGGTCACTGGACTGAAAACCAGTGTTACACACCAGTAAAAGTCAAGGGGGAAATTTTAAAAGGGAGCAGGGAAAGGCAAAAACAGGCAGCACAAGTCACTTCCCTTCACACCTCAATGGTGTCTGAAACAGCACATGCTTCTTGTTGCTACAGAGCAACTGCACAACACAAAATCCTTCATTTCTCCATCAAATGGTGCCTTAGTGTCCCCTTCTTGGGCAGGGGGTGCTGGCTGAGATTTGACCTGAATTTCTGTTTCCTTTGTTGCCTACAGCTGATACTACTGAAGGGACATCAAACAAGCAGCTTCTGTAATCATTCAAAAGGTCATTTTGGAGCTATGGAGTATTCAAAACAGAAACTTTATTTGAAAATGCAATCTAATTTATTTTAATAGCCCTTACTACATTCCCATAACACTCAGAGGGAAGAAAAATGTCAGAGATATTTTAGCTCGGCAGAAATTTTTATCACCACCTTGAAGACTTCAGAACTGAGTTCTACAGTTTGTGCAAAATGGGAAACAGAGTTTAGGAGCAAGGACCCAAAACCTGGGAGAGCAAGAAAAACAGTAAATGCTGTTATCTCCAAACACAAACCCACACTTCATTTCCTGCCATTTTCGCTTATTCATAGCTTCAAAAAGACTCTTCAAATTTGCAGTGAAATTACTGACTAAAGAGCAGTTAACTTTGAGTTCAAATTAAAGACAACAGTGATAAAAATTACCAGGTGCATTCATTTTTGAGCAGCAGTAGTCTCAGAAGCAAAAGCAAGCCCTATTGCAAAATCAGAACCATTTCATCTGGGAAGACTCTCTACAGAGTACAAAACAAAGGCAGGGATAAGAGAAACTCAAAACTGCTGCTGGAAGAAAAAAGAAGGTAAGCAACAATTCCCTTGGCTTCATTTTCTGTGTAGGAAATGGACAAAATGTGTTACTTTGGTAACCTTGGCCCCACAGCTCTTACTCTGTGTTTCAGTTATTTAGGTTTTCTTTTTAGATTGCCACCATCAAGATACAGGAATTTAAAAGCAGTTTTTCAATATCAGTGCTTTTTCTGTCTCTTTTTGCAAGGCAGATCCAGAGTGTTGTGACCCATTGCCTCCAGCCCAAAGACTAACACTAATGGTATATTTTTTCATTTAAACTGTTAATGCAGCTGCATAAGGGAGGTCAGAGGGTGCCAGCTCTTCTTTTAATGTTGCCTTGCACTTTAACACAGAAATCAGTGACAGATTTCAGGATGTCATTCAGCTTCCCTTAAAGCTTTACTCTAGACCTCAAATGAACTGGCAAAGTCTGGAACAGCATCTATTGCAGTCAAAGAACAAATGGCTATTTATAGACCAAGTGTTCTATAAGTAACACAGTCTATATACAGCATTTTCATATAGAATATGATTGTATATGCAAGACAGAAAATTAATAGACAACATTGGTTGTTGTTATTTTTGTGAGTTACAACAACATAGGCAAGCTTCAAATAGTCAGACATGAACACATGATAACTCCAGAAGCTGTTGGTTTATAAATGGGTATCTTATATCAAACAGTTAAACAAAAAAGCCACCCAGCAGAAGATCTGCACAATGTCACTGAGTTATATGAAAATACCTGATGTAGAGCTATGACTATTGTATCCCCAGGCCTTTAAACACAAATTATACTGTTTAATTGCACTCCAAACAAAATATATACATTAAAGAGAATTATGGTTGGCTGAGAGTCCTAGATTTCTTTGTCTTTGGATTTAAGAAATAAAATTTCAAGATACAAGCAATGTGTTCAAATAACACATTGAACCAAAGAGCAGAATTAATGCAAATTAGAGTCATCTTTCAGAATGACAAGGGGCTTTTTGATCTGCTGTAAAATTTTAAGCAGTATTAATACATTGATATCCATGGAACTAAAAATTTGTGGCTACTGCAGGAATGTGTGGATTGTGTATTGTAATAACCCATCATGATACAAATTATAATTATTAATATGCAAGTCATTTGCAGACATCAAGACTAAAAATATTGTTTCATTGTGATAATGCCATAATAGAGAGACATTTTCAGCATCTGTTGTTGCATTTGTATCAAATGAACAGTCCATTTCACACATGGTGGTTATGAACAAAAACCTTCTCATGTCTAGTTGCATTGCTCAATATTTGTTCTTTCTGTTTCAGTGCCATCTGCAAACTCTGTTTCCAATCATTATTTCCAAGGAGTTAGCATAAAATACTACTACATTTCTTGTTTGGGATTTTTTTGTTTTATACTGGCCATTTATAGATTAGATTTAACTATATAAATGGCCAAGGTTCTTGCATGATTCAACTTATACCAACTCAATTCTTGGTATAAGACTGTAGTTTCCATGTAATAACCAATTACATAAATTATGTGGGACTCCCCAAACAAAACCAGCTCACAGTTTCTTCCTGTGAAGGGACACAGCCCTGTGATCACCTATCACATGTATTCAGACATATAAACAGGAGCATTGGTACACATGTGCTGTGTACATAACAAAACTTGTAAATTTATTTCAATAACAGCAGCCATGGGACCTTTGAAATAAGGTTTTGCAGTTCTTGGCCATTGCTCTGCTCCCTGCATTAAGAGCAATTTCAAGAATACATTGTTTAACTGAGTGGGAATCCCACCTCTGCTGATGTTTGCAGGTCCAAGAGCACAAAGCTTTTCTAAAGGCACTGTTTATGATGAGGGATCTTCACATATCTTGAGAAATCCTCAAAAACATTTGAAAATAAGCCCTATTTTTTTTTCCCCAGCCTTCTTAATTTTCATTTTCCTTTTATAATCCCTCGTTAAGGAAGTAAACCCCAATTTTTATTCACAAAATCCTAACAAGTAGAAATTTCTCAAGAGTACTGTATAGCAAAGATATTTACCCACCACCAAAGTGTGTGATGTCTGTGTGCATCTCCCAGGTCTGTATTTAAGCAAAGCAGGCTACCAGCACTGCAGATGACACTTTTATCTTAAAAATATGCACAAAAATAAAAATGAAGCTGTATCTGTGCAAGGTTGCCAAGATGTTAATTATGACCCAGAAAAAATCTGCAAAGCCTCAACAAATTGGTAATACTGTTTGCCAAACTCCCAGTAACAGTTTAGCTTTTATGACTGACAATAAAAAACATATTGTAACTTTTTTAACCTACTTGCTTTTCAAAGAAAATTACAACCCATAACACTTTTCCCCTGTTGTACTTCAAGAAAAATAAAAATCATTTTTCCAGCTCTGGTTAATGTTGGTCCATAGACCACCACTTATTAAAAAAAAAGGAAAAAAATTGAAGAGGATTTTCTGGGTAGTAAAAAATTGGAAGCAATGGAATAAAACTAGCTGGTCATTTCTGCACCTGGGAAAGTATTATCCTGCTCTACAAAATGTGATGGTTCATGAAAAGGCCAGCTAATGGTTCCAACACTACAGGGCTTGCTGCATTATTTTTAAATATAAAGGTTCAGTCAGCAAAGATGACTGAATTGCATATATTAATATTTCTTGTATTCTTCTCAAGCAATCCAAAGGTTTCTTCAACAAAACAGCTCACCCTACTTTGAACATACACACAACTATTCAAACCCTGAAGTAGAACAAAAGTATTTGACTACTTTGTAATTGGAAAATCAGTAATGCCTGTGATTTACACATTTCCAGAGCCACAAGCACTGAAGATCAACCCTACAGAAAGGGGACTTG
This sequence comes from Alaudala cheleensis, assembly GCA_013398995.1. NCBI lineage: Eukaryota > Metazoa > Chordata > Aves > Passeriformes > Alaudidae > Alaudala > Alaudala cheleensis. Next base: position 61,975 of record VWYE01008255.1, on the reverse strand, counting down.
ATAATTCCTCCAACACAGTCATCGAAGAAAAACCATAGGTTTGAAGCATATTATTAAATCTAATTCTTGGAATTGCTAGTTGTGCTCCAGGTGGGCTTTTATCTCCAATTTTAGACATGTGCAATGTCACCATTGATTTCTGAGCAGTAGAGGGTCAATAGAGAGAGGAGATGATATTTCAAAAAAAAGCATGAACAACCCTCAAAGTTGGTAAGTGGTGCACATGATCTGGGGCTCCCACAGATAAGCACCACCTTTGTGCTTTACTGATCAGTGTGAGGAGTGGTTTTCTTTTATTAAATTTAATTGTTTTATGCTTTGTTCTTCTACACTCAGCTGAAACTGAGGGTCTGTGCCTCAGTCCTTACACTATTCTATGATGAATGCAAACCAGAGTCCCACTGGCAGTTTCACCTCACTGTATCACCAAACTGCCACTGATATGGAATTATGAGATCTATGAGAAAGAACAAGTTATATTAGGAAATTCTGTTTTCACTAGCACAGATGTGTATAAGCAGTTGTACACAGTGGACATGAACTTCATGTACTTCAGAGATCCTGAAAATGATTTTTCACCTTGCTAATTGTTGAACAGGACTGGATAGTTTCACTAGCAAATTAAAATATTCTTACTTTTATTTCTATTCTTAAAATTAAGCACATGGTACACTCTTCTCCATGCTCTACATTACAGTCCTGGCAATACACAGCATTTTCTTTGTTGAATTTAAGACAGTGAAGTATGTTAGCATGTACTCCTAAAGATACTTAAACTTTCAAAATAACTTTACTTCTTTAAAAAAGTAATTTTAAAAATTAATCATACTTGTTCTGTTTGTATCCTCACCCATCAACCCCCAAGTCATTCTTTCATATAATAGAAAAGAGATGACAATAAAAGGGCAAGGGAAAACAAGACAAAATCAGCATCACTTTTTTTTAATAGATTATTAAATCTGTATATAGATGCATTTATCTGACATAGTAAAAGCAGATATGTGTGAACTCAGTCACCACCAGTATCATCTGCCCACAGAGTTTTATTTTAAGTTTGCAGAAGCCAGGCAGAGCACAAGCACGTCTGCAAACTCACTGCTGTTGGCTCGCTGGCCAGGGCTGAGTTCTGCAGCTGTCAGCTGCAGCAATCTCACCGAGGCTGCAGCAAGCAGATTGTAATTTGGGCCCCGAGAGAACTGGGCAAGGGATGCCAAAGATAAGTTGTATTTATCTAAGGACTGGAGTGAAATGCCAGGCGTAAACAAGGTATTATTCAACCTTCTTTGTTTTCAAATCCTTTTCTTTGTCCAGTCTGTATTGCTCTGTGAGTCACAGCTTCACAGTTTTGTTCTGAAGAACCTTTAACACCTATTTAACATCATATTTCTTACAGCAACCCAAAGTAAACTCTTGTAGGTACCAAGGTCACTAAACCACCTGATCACAAGCAAAGACACTCGGAGATGAGATAGGGTGATTCAGCAGTACAGAGAGTCAGAGGATAATAACTGAAAATAATAATGCAGCAATCCAGGCTGAACTGCCACATCAGTAGGACCCAAAATGGAACAGATCTTTCTAGGAGGAGACAGAATTAGCATGGGGATGAGGGGAGGAACAGCTTCTGCCCCAACTACATGGGATGGCTTGAGATAAAATTGAAGTTGTAATAGCACTGAAATTTTCTAACACTTGGAATTCAGGTATGTCCATGTCCAACTGCAGACTTACCAAACATCACAAAAAGGAGTGAGAAACTCTCATCACCATACTGACACAAGAGAGATTGCTGTAAACAACTAAGGCCTGACTTCAGTTCTTCAATCTTGAGTGATGTATTCCAGCAAGATGACACAGTGCAAAAATCATTCCCCACTAATTGCAATTTATTAATATTGGAGCTCCAAGGGAGTAACCCCATAACCACCTGGATGGGCACTTAGACCTTTCTGAGCAAACCTGCCACACAAAAGGTGAACAAAAAGGTCTCACAACTGATTTTGGAGACCAGAAGGGCACTGACTGCTAAGTCAGAAAATCAGCACTTCCATGATTCAGCAGGAATGTAACAAGCAGGAGAAGGAGGACAAGATCCCCTCAGGGATTCTGATCCAAGCCAAGCAGTGTACAAGGGGTTATGAAGTTACAGAGGGAGTTCACACAGGTGCATTATTGTTTGGATCAGTCATTTTCAGCTGTTTTCAACTAGAATCTCCATATGACAAATACAAGTTGACTGACAGTAGCTATTTTTTGCACCCTTTAAAAGTAGCCCACAGATTCCCAATATCACTACTCCATATGTAATTCCAGAGGAGAAGCCCTGGGGCCAACACCTGACTTGTGGCTAAAGTGAGAAGAGTCCATTTCTATGCACTTATGAAAACTCAGAATATCTTCCTGTGCCTGGCCTTGTCCCTAACTAACAGTTCTGTTCTGCAAAGCTGCAAAGACTTTTCATTCTGTGCAGCAATGCATTACTGGAGAGTTCTCATAGCACACAACAGCACACAGTCTACTGAGTTTAAAGACTGCAAAGAACATAAAGGCACATGTGAGAAAGACAAGTAAAATTTGAGAAAAACTGTTTTACTAGGGAAAAAAAAAAAAACAGCAAAAAAAGCAAACACACAGAACCAGGATGAACAGAAGTTAGATGGATTTAGGTGTAAATGAGGACAGGAATGTTTACTTACCCAACATGGAAGCCCCACATCTGTCTTCTCACAAATCATGACACCTTTCTTACAGTAAGAAAACTTGACAGGATAAACTTCAACAACTCCTCTGTACTGCACTCTACAGCCCCTTCTCTCCAGCTTTTTTTCACCTCCACCTCTTCCTTCACAGCCAACCTCACCTCTTATAACCTGGTTTGTTGTTCCCAAAGCACCTGAATCTCATGTACAGATTGGTCCCAGATGGGGACAATGATGATGAACTCGATGAGGACCAGGTGTGTGTGGTGGTGGTTTTTAAACCACGTAAAATCTGTTAAAATATTTACTAGTTTGTACTTATCTATAGTTATTTACTACAAATTTCACAGCTGGGCAGAGGAGGGGAAATAAAAAATAATAAACACTTCACTAGTGAGATAAGGACCAGGAGAAATATTTCAAGGGAAAACAGGCTCAACTTAAGTTGCAAAGTTAATTTTATTACTAACAGAATCAGAGGAGAATAATGAGAAGTAAAATAAGCCCTTAAAACACCTTTTCTTCCCCCAACCCCTCCCTTCTTCTCAACAGCGCAGGGAGATGGGGCCAGGGCATTTTGTTCAGTTCATCACCAATATTTTCTTCTGCTCAGGGAGAGGAGTCCTTCCCCTGTGAGACCCTGGGGTCCCTCCCATGTCCAGTTCTCTGTGAACTTCTCCAGTGTAGTTCCACTCACACAGGCAGCAGTCCTCCCAAAACTGCTGTGACCTGTGTCTCTCTTCCCACAGGGTGCAGTGCTCCAAGGACAGGCTGCTCCAGCCTNCACAGGGGTGTTACCAACCTCTCTCATTGGCCCAGTAGTCTCAAATCTCATCCTTGAAATCTGCCCCACATATGTACCACAATTAAGAAATAAAATAATTCTGTGAACAAATAAATGTGTAAAAAAAAAACCACAAAAAAGGCTAGAGGAACTTTCATTAATGAAAAGTCAGTTAACCAGAAATGGAACTTATCTCTGAATGTCTGGTTTTAGAATAAAATATATTTGCTGTAAAGTTTCTTTGGGGTTTTTTTTTCCCAATGTTTTGCCACGGATTTTAGAAGAAACCAGCATTGCACAGAAGGACTTCCAATGCAGCTTAAATATTAAAAATGACTGTGCAAAAATACTGTTCATCTATTAAACAGATCTATGAATGAGATGGTTTTGTAAGGTNAAAACCTGTGATTTTGCTTTCACTTTCTTCTTAAATCTGTCATCACAGGGGTGTTACCAACCTCTCTCATTGGCCCAGTAGTCTGAAATCTCATCCTTGAAATCTGCCCCACATATGTACCACAATTAAGAAATAAAATAATTCTGTGAACAAATAAATGTGTAAAAAAAAAACCACAAAAAAGGCTAGAGGAACTTTCATTAATGAAAAGTCAGTTAACCAGAAATGGAACTTATCTCTGAATGTCTGGTTTTAGAATAAAATATATTCGCTGTAAAGTTTCTTTGGGTTTTTTTTTTCCCAAAGTTTTGCCATGGATTTTAGAAGAAACCTGCATTGCACAGAAGGACTTCCAATGCAGCTTAAATATTAAAAATGACTGTGCAAAAATACTGTTCATCTATTGAACAGATCTATAAATGAGATGGTTTTGTAAGGTTCTGACTCAAAAAAAAAAAAAAATGCATAAAAGGCAGAAGTTCAATCCAGCCTTGATTTGAATTCAGGACTACTTGGTCTTGCAGCTGCCTTGCTGTGTGCCCCATGCTGCCCAGCCTTCTTCATATATTAACTTACATCTCTATTTTTTATTAAACATTAAAATAATTACCATGCATGGCACACAGAATTGCAACATATCTTGGATTTAACAGACATTTTCCCACCTTTTTTTAAAGTTGACTTCTAAGAACCTAATCAGCCTTCAGCAACTGAAAACCACTTTTGGCATTTCAGGGATTTTATAGCCCTGCAAATTCCTGGTGAATCAAGATATCCAGAGGAACAAGTGTAAAACTGTGCTCAGAGCAAGAGAGCAGACAGAAAACCACTTTGTACTGGTAACAAGGACATGGTATTGGAAACATGACTGAGTCTTCCATCTGGAACAGGATGGGAAAGAAGGAATTTGAGGTTACAGTGGCTTTCATGTTTCTCTCAAGACAGNCCTGGAGCTCCTCCTCCCCCTCCTTCTCCACTGACCTTGGTGTCTCCATGTTGTTTCCCTCACAGGTTCTCACCTCCTCTTCTCTGATTAGGAGCAAAAAACCTGTGATTTTGCTTTCACTTTCTTCTTAAATCTGTCATCACAGGGGTGTTACCAACCTCTCTCATTGGCCCAGTAGTCTGAAATCTCATCCTTGAAATCTGCCCCACGTTTGTACCACAATTAAGAANACCATGCATGGCACACATAACTGCAACATATCTTGGATTTAACAGACATTTTCCCACCTTTTTTTAAAGTTGACTTCTAAGAACCTAATCAGCCTTCAGCAACTGAAAACCACTTTTGGCATTTCAGGGATTTTATAGCCCTGCAAATTCCTGGTGAATCAAGATATCCAGAGGAACAAGTGTAAAACTGTGCTCAGAGCAAGAGAGCAGACAGAAAACCACTTTGTACTGGTAACAAGGACATGGTATTGGAAACAGGATTGAGTTTTCTATCTGGAGCAGTATGTGAAAGAAGGAATATGAGGTTACAGTGGCTTTCACGTTTCTCTCCAGACAGTCAGGTACAGACAATTTGGCTGTTCAGCTGGCTGGGCCCAAGACAGCATAAGGAATCTCCATTTAACCACCTCTGACTCACTTTTTACTCTCTGCTCAACCAATGTGTTTGACATTTTAAAAAACCTACCTGCAATAAAAGCTACTAAAAACAAATTTTAAATTCTTTGTTAACAGCTTTGCTTTTCAAAAGTACTGAGAATTTCACTGCTCAGCTCTGGCTGTTGTTATGAACAACGTATTTGTCTTTTTAGAATGTGTTCAAACACTTCATTCTGCTTTGCTGTTCCAGTTCATGGCTTCTGTATCTGCTTGCAAGGCACAAAGATAAGAAATAAAATTAATTTACAATGCCCAAAAAAAGGATTGTCTATTCAAGGGAAAGAAATATTAGTGTTCACTATTATCTATCAGATAGTTTCAGAAATCTCTCTCTCCCACATGGTTAAAATTTTAAGAAGGAACTACAAACATGCTGCTTTAATACTACTCTAGTGATCCCAAATCAACTCCACTCAACACAGTGGTGTGTGTTTTTCCCAAATGTGTTTACTATATATTGGAACAAGCATTGGGAAGATTATTTATGATGTGACCAGAATACAAATCACTAGACTATGCTGCACTGCTAGAATGTGTACTGGGTTTCCTGCTCAATTCCCTAAGGCAAAAAGAAGAGATGCACAGATGGGAACTATCTCTGTGCAAACCAATGCATTGGGAAAGAAAGATCTGATTAAATCACAGTGAGCCTCACCCACTTCATGAAACACAACAGACCTGTAATATCAGTGGCCATAATTTTAACCCATCCTTGGAAATTATCTGTAAAAATATGACATTCAGGCACTTTGATATAAACACTGATAAAATGTTTGACCAAAGGGCTGAGTGAGGGATTGATCTGAGCCAGATGAAAGGGGTGCACGTGCTACACTAATCCATTCTCAGTTTCATACATGAGGCCTTTGGTTCCTCAGGAGACACTGCAGACTGGAGTGTTAGAAGTCTACACCTACCAGGTGTCACAGGAGAGTAAGCAGAGATGGAAGTTACTGAGGAATTAAATCTCCCACATTATTTCTCCTCCTTTTGTCCAGTAAATCCTTTGGGGGGAAAGATTTTGGAAATCCTTCATTCTTGTTAATGTGCTTTAATTTTAGTTAAAGGTAGACATTCATTTAATCTGATTTCAATATATTGCTTTGAAATGTCTCAGGAGCACAACCCTATGACAGTGCAAAATACTTATTTTTATGTTTATATTATGATAAAAAGCACATGCAGGGACAGCATTAAGTTTTTGTACAAGGTCAGAGAGAGAGAGTGTGACTGACCCAGCAGTGAACACAGGTGGAAGCTGTTGAGTAAAGTCTGCATTGAAGTGCATGAACACCTGTGAGAGAATTCAGTTCAGTGCTGCATCAGTGAACTCCAGGTTCATCCCAAACACCTGCAAGTGTTGGAATGTAATTGCCTTTGGAGCCAGTCATGCACAACCAGCTTGGGAACTGAGAATATCTATTGAGAGGGTTCCTTTGTATCAAATCCTCACAGTACTTACTCTGTGTTCCAGCCATAAAAATCCATAACTAAGTGTTCTTTGTATGTGCTTTCTCCCACTGGCTGATCTATTTCACTGTGAAGCCTTCACTATGGGACTGAAGTGGTTTCAGATATGCAAACAGCTTCACTTAAGGACTTTAGAGATCTTTCAAGCAGCATTAAATTGAAATATTTGACCTTGGCAAATAATTTCATTATATTTTTGTTAGATTGTCCACCTTTCTTACTGCTAATTTCTTAATCCAGCACACATTTCTAATTTTAGACTGGCAGAGGTATTGGACTTCCCCTGAAAAATGTGTAACTGAATCCCTTCCACTACTCAGTTTTTTCCCCTTCTCTGCTGTCCTTGAGCATTTTGACTAACATAAGCTATTCTTTATTCAAATTGACCTTATTCTATTTTATTGAAAGTAGCCAAGTTTTATCAGTGTCATTCATTGCTTAGCAGCAGACAAAAAAACTTCCATCCTTCACAAGAAAGAGAAAAAAAGCAAGGAAAAGAACATGTGGAACAGCACCACTGTAGTTTCAAGGTTTGAACAAAACAGTAAATTAGCTCCTAACCTGGGCAGAACTAAGCTGTTTGAAGATAATTAGACAAAAGTCTTTGACATCTTCAACAGAAGAATTCACATCAGCTGGAGACAGCCTTCTCAATTTCCACTAAAAATAATTGCCTTTGTCTAGATCATAGAATCACATCTTACTTGAGCCTAAGTGCAACTAGTATGTGCACATGTATATAAATAGTACTCATTTTACTCTTAAAAAACTGAGTTTGGGTCTACACCTCCAACTTGCAAATATTAGTGCATGACAATCAAAGATAATGAGAGCAGAGTTACTCATATGTTCTCTCATTAGTGTAAAGCTTCGTGATGGATATTTAGGGAATAGCCCTGCAAGAATATTTTTGTTAAAGCCATAAAAAAAAAAAAGCAAATGTTTATAATCTATTAAATGTGGCCTTTCTTAGCCTTGATTTTTACTTCTACTGAGCTTTTTTTGTGATGATCTGTCATAACATTTGGCTTTTAAATAAATATCTGTGTTTTTTAGGCTGAAGTTGCAAATGTAGTACCTGCTATAGAACTTAGTACACCCATATGTCAGTGTTACAAGACTAATCTTTATATGGTTTGGGGAAACCAAATATTATGAAATGTGGCAAGTCCCACCATCTATGTGGAATTAAGTACCAGGAAGATCTACTACAGCAGTTGATTTTACATTTACTGGTTGCAGCCTGTCCCTGAATTCACAACCACATTTACATCACAACTCCCAGTCAAGGAGAGTTGTGAGCCTGACTTGCTGCTCCCATGGCTAGACACATTTAAGGGTCACAGTTTCTTGGCTTTGAGTCTTCACCACCCAGGCACTTCTAGTGTTGTCTTTACTTTTTCTCTGCAATGGTTAATGCTGCTGCACAGCAAAGTGCTTTCACCTCTGTGTGTGGTGCAAAAGAAACCCGTGGGTCAGTCCTAGTTAAGGCTTCCCTGGGATGCTGGATGCCTTTCATCCCTAAAATGGCCCTAGACAGGAACCTTTTCACCCCACAGACACATGTACCCATGAACTGTAGGTGTTCAATCATCCCAGGACTTCAAGTCATGGTAACCCTGGCAACTCCATGTATTTCCCTATGGAGAAAAAAACACACACTTAAAAGGCAAATGACTGTATCAATATGAAAAATTCATCAGTTCTTTCTAAATTAAACATTCAAGCTAGTCAGAATACAGCAGCTCCAGTGTTCCAAAGATCTGATCAGTTATTCACACGTGTTTCAGATGCTCCCCTGGATGTGTCAGTGTGTGCTCTGTGCAGGTGCAGAGCTGGACATGAGCACAGGCACACCCCTATGAGTATCAGCTGCATCCCCAGCAGTGTGGAATTCCACCTGAGTTACTGGAACAACACAGCCTCGTGGTAGCTGGGAAAACACTTACAGAATAGGGGCAACATTGTGACAGCAATTCACTTGCTGCCTTCGGAGTCACTGAGAAACTGAGAAACAGCAATAGGTAAATTAACACACACAAAACACTGACGTGAATTGCTGTTAGATTTACAATTAATTACAGGATGCAGCTATCCAGCAAAAATACATTTTCAAAGTACCGAAGTTTTAAGATTTGCTTTAGTCATCTATCTATTTCTGGTGTATTAAATACCTGTAAAATCAAAAATCCACTGTTAAGGGGAATATAATCTAATGTCCATGATGAGAACAGACATGTATTCAGCAGAGCCTGCTTTCCCTCAGTACACTATTCAGGCATGTCATTTTGGTCATGCAGCCATTCTGTCATTCCTCCCTTGCAACTCCAGGTTTATAGGAACAGGTGTAGCAAGATTCAGCCTGACCTCTTTGTAAGTTTAGGGGTGACCATAAACCCCAAGGAACTGAATGCAGGCCAAAATGCAGCCCCCAGAACCACATGTTCCCATTCAATTCCCAATACCCTCAAGTTTTATGAGGCATTTTGGGGAATCAATAGCTGCATTGTTTTCTTCTGTAAGTTGTTTCCAATGTTTTTGACATATGAGCGATGCTTTTTTGCTTTTCCCAAACTTTTTAATGTTCTATGTAAATCCCAGTAGCACTTATGTACCAATTGATGTCTTTTCCTGCCATCAGTGACTGCATTTCAAACTCGTGTTTTGCTTCAATCTGCCATCCAGCATTTCCACTCTCAGTATTTCTTTGCTTTTGAGTGTATTTCAAATTGTTTGCTTTGCAGACATATTACCTTCCAGAGGCAGAGAGTGCATTATCACTAATGCCAGCTCTCTTCTTAGTTTTCCAGAGTTATTATTCAGCATAGCTGCTTCCTTTAATGCTCTTCCCTTAATGGATAAGGGAACAAGGGGCTGCAGTTCATTTAATTGTTCCAAACTTTCACCTCATTACCTGCCTCTTCACTTGGAGTAGTAAAAGCAAGTGCATTTCATAGGAATAGGCCTCCAAGCACCTTTCACACACTGAAAATGGGGCTGTAGATGGGGCTGTGAACAGGTGAACATGAAATGCTTCATTTTCCTGAGACATGGCAAATGGTAACTTTCATTTCCTTACTTTTCCTTTTTGTCCCTAGGCAAGGGGAAAGTACATCAGTTCACCTATCAACACTTATTCCTTCTCACCTTGTTATTTCATCTCTTATGCTGAAAGTTGTGTCTGAATGGAGAGAAATTCACTTTTGGAAATCCGCCCCATTTCAAAATAAGCAAAACCTCCAGGGCCATATGCCTGAACTATAGCACTCAAACTCCATTTGGGGCAAAACCAGCACCAAGCAACTGCATTTCTCTTCTAGAAAAGAGAATATTCACAGATATTAAGAAGAAATAACTGGCTTCCCATGGTCAAAATTAGTCAGATTGATTATGTCAGTAAGAGACACGGGACAGGTATTTTGATGATGGATCTGGACACAAACTACTGCCACAGAAATCAGAGGCATGAGTGAAGAGAGAGTTCTGCCATGATCATCAAATGATGCAGCCAGATGATTCTGCAAAAGATTCCATAACCAAAACATTTATAGTTACACAGGCACAGATGGTTTATTAACAATGATTTGATTAACAATCTTCCATTGCACTAAGGCCAAAAACTCATTTAATGCATGCTACAACAAATCTACCCCTCTGGACTCCTGCTGAAACATGGGCAAGGGAAAGGCTTTGTAAATTTACCTTGAGCTGTCTGATACCTCACCTCTTGTATTTTTCTCTACAGATTGACTTATATCAAACACCTTCTCTAAGTTATTCCTGATGTTGAGTATGCAAGATTTAGAAAGGCAAGTACTACTGAAACTACCAGGGAATTCAAAATTGTTCTAACCATTTCAGTCATCACACAGAGGAATTTAAAAAAATCTGTCATTTTGCAATTTTTACTGAGCTTGCAATGACTGAGATAAAGGCAAATCAGAGAGCCCCTTTCAGTACTTGCATTAATTACCTGCAGTTTGAGTGTTTGTGTCTGCAGGCCGACAGACTGGGAGCTACTGTGACAAGGACACATGGGAAATGTCCTACTCTGTTCTTAAATGAAAGACCAGATGAACAGGAGCTCCAATTAGAACATGTCTTCTGCTGATCTTTCCAAAGAAACTTGAAAAAGGAGAAGTGTCCTATTTCCTGGCTGGACATAAAAGGTGGCACAAAAAGACATGATAGAAGTATTAATCTGAATTAGACAATTAGCTTGTTGATGGCACATTTGATTAAAGAAGAGGTTGGCCATATTTCTTCCTCTCTGGGGAAACTGTGACCTGTTAGATATGAGAGTTATAAATGGGAAAGAACTTCCTTCCACAGGGCAAACAGCTGAAAATCCAATCTTAAATAATATTTCTGTAGACTGCACCTAATGCAAGTCCTGCCTCAGTCTGAAGCTTCAGCAGTGGGAAAGAATTCCTGGCTGACAGCCCACTCACCAGGATTATCCATCATGCATAAAGATATCATGCTGGATGATCCAAAATAATTTCCTTGCCACATTTTTCCATGTAAACCATTTCTGTTGTCACAAGTACTCCAAGTGCAAGTGATGTGGAAATATTGCAAAGCTGACCCCTCCAGCTGGGGCTGATTCACTCACCCACCTCCTGAAACCACTAACACAGAAGAAAATCACACACAGTCCTCAGTCCCTTTTTACAAGTAGTGTTAATTTAGAGCTTTTAACACCACTAAAGCCATTCTCAGATGTCATAATTACTTCTTGAGAGCACAACATTATACCACTGCAAGGAAAAATGAGAACAAAATGCAGACCACATTTTGCATCACTTAGAGGTTTTTTGGAACATTTAGATAATACAGAAACTCTCACATCAAGGAACATCAGACAACTTTTTGGCCAAAAACTGTTGGGTGACTGACAGACCCTACAAGGAATTTTATGTAACTTGTGAATATTATTTTTTGATAATGTGAATACATTATTATTACAGACCTTACATCCCAATTATTTTTTTAAATGACATAATATTGTTGATTAACTTCAGAAAGCATTTATATATTATACCAAATTAATTAGCCTGGCATTTTTTCTGCTCTGAAAATGATGACTACGTACCACAAGTGCAAGACAAGACAAAGAACAGAAAGGGAAAAGGTCACTCCTATCTCCCTCCTCTGACTCACCATCCTTTTCTCATGCAGTCAGCCTGTTTTCCCCTAACACATATAAAATGCCACATCTACAAATTCTCACCAAGGTATATCAGGTTGCAACACCACAAAAGAATTCCTCTTAGATGATCAGAATATTTCAGGTGACTGCAATATTTTTAGAGTGATTAATTCTAATCTAAAAAGCTTGCCACAAAAGATGAGTGATAATTACAGTTATAGGTTAACTAATGAAAAGGCAAAGAAAAATGAATAATATATTGGAGATTTACAGAGGATGTAGCCTCTCATACACTCTTAATTAATTATATATTCATCTACATATGTTACTTATGTAAAGAACCTCCATTTTCTGACAACCTCCCTGTGCTGTTTGGCAAGGTTTCATTGCACGTGACTGTTTCACAACTGCAAGGAGAAAAATGCAGCCAAATACTGAACAGATAATTAATAATATATGCATTCAAGTATTTTAAAACTTGTGCAGTAAAACTCAGGAGAGGGGGCTGGGGGAGTGAAATCTCCCTGTGTTGTGCTCACAACATTTTAAATCTATTTTTTCAAAATTTCTGTTTTTCCACAGCCTCCCAAACTTACACAGAGTTGCCTGCATGTGCTCAAAAGGTACATCAAATTAGCATTTCCAGCTTACACAGATTCCTGGAGAAGCAACTATTAAAGGATAAAGCAATAATAGCAATAATATCTTTTTCCATTGCTGTGCAGTTACTCATTGAAAAATGCAAGCATTGGAACATTGGGTCCTCAGCTTCCAAAACCTTCTTGAGATGGGGTTCAGAAACTCCCTATGAATTCTGTAATGATCAGATAAACAGGGAGAACATTCCATTAAAATATATAATTACCACATCAGTTGTCATCTTTTTAATGGCCATCACTCTGTGAATACTCACAGAACCCTCATTAACCTCTCAAAGTTTGCTTTCAAGAGCCATCAAATTAAGTTAAAATTCAGAAACAATTTTCTGTGTATGATTTTTTCCTTGCTCCCAGAACCTTGGTAAGAAAAAATCTAGAAAAGTCTAGATGGAGATGGATGGATACAAACTGGTGCAGCACTGTATGTTTTATGTTTTATAATAAAATATGGAACTGCAGCAATGGCTAACATTTTAAGTTTTTGCACAATAATATTAAATCACTACATTATGGTGTATCATTTCAGTACTAAACATTTTCCAACAGAACAGGGATATATGAGACAATTCCTGTCCAAGTTTACTTGTGTGCTAACCCAAACTGGAATTTATTCCATTTAGCTCAGTTTACATCTCGAGAAATTCAAAGGTATTCAGTAAAGTGACACTTAGAGAGCCCCTGACAGAGCAGGAATTAAACACCTGGTCATCTGAGAACAGCAATTTCAGTTACACAATTCAAAAGTGTGTAAAAGGTTCATTAACAACTTTTCAATCTCAACATTTAACAAAGAACAACAGTAAAATTTAGATGTGACAAAAAATAGCCATTGTATATATTTGAGAATTTAAAGCCCAAAGTCTGAGTTTTCCAAACTGACATCTAAAACCAGTCTCTGATATCCATCCCTTGGGAATTATTCCCATTGCTTCAGTATGACTGACCTGATATTCAACCCTTCAAAAATCAGGCCAGTTATATTTATGCACCAATCAATGGACTTGGAACCAGATTTCAGAATTCCAAATTTAAATTTACTTCATTAATTACAGAAATCTACTCAGTATCCTTGCCAACTAGTAAAATTACTGTAAGAAATTCAAAAATTGTCCCCAAAGATTTTAATACCCTTATATTTTACAGAATAAACTCTTTTCTACAAAATGTTTTTATATTATTAACAGGCATTTAAAGAAATTCTGGTGTCATCTCTGATGGCAAACCTGCTTCCCTTGTGAAGGATCATTCTCCATCTTTAATTGAAGAGTGGTGGAATCAAAGACTATATTAAGGAAAATAGCTTAAAAGCTGTAAAAGGAGCAAGAATAAAGAGGAAAATGCTGCACACTCATGTAGATTTATAAAGCTGTGATAGAAGCTGTCAATAATTTGAATGAAACAGAAAAACTCCTTTATCATCAGTTCTTCAGCTATATCACATTTGCTCTGTGCTTTTGATGTGGGAAAGGAAAAAAGACTGTGAAAAATCTTAGCAGATTTTTTGTATCACTGCAAATATTTCATATTCTAAACACACTTCCAGCCAGGTTGTTTCATCAACAATTAATACATATTGTATATGCTTACTCCTTTATGATTGATTTCTTTTGATTGCCAAATTTAAAACTGATGCACAGCTTCTCACCCTACCATAAGATCCAGATGAAGGATATTTTCAATCCCATTAATTCTTGGAATAAATTCTAATTACTTGTAACAATATATAATGAAGATGTCCAGTACATGTCCTTAGACACTTCCAGTACAAAGGGCACTAGGAAATACAGAGAACCTGCAATTGTTTTGCTGTTTGGGTGATATAGTCACCAACACTGGTGATTAGAATTTTACTGGTACTTGTCTCCTTTTTTTCAAATTCTAGACAATGAAAAATCAGCTGACAAAGAGGAAAATGAATGCAAACAAAATTGTACAGGGCAAATATATTTTATAAAATAAAAAGGCTCCATCACGAAGCTTTATAATAAAGCCTGGTGTACTATTCAGCACTGAAATTTGTAAAATGATGATGAGATGGTTCATGAACATTCTCATTATGTTAATCCAGATTCCTTCAGGAATATGCAAGATAAAAGCTGAATCTGACAGAAACCATTTGTGGCTAAGCAACAGTTTCTGCATTCACATATCTGAAGTTTGCATTAGTTCTACAAAAATGCTTTGCTCCTAATCTTCTGAGCTGTTCTTCATTAGGCATGCAGAGCTCATTCTTGAGCAATTTGACTGAGTTAAAAAGGTAAAACACAAAAAGTTTACATCCTATACAGCTGTAACAGGAAATAGGTACCTGGAATTTCATTCAGATGATCAAGCAAATGGAGCTTTTTGCAGAAATTCTGACAGAGTTTTCAATTCACTGTGGTTAGCACAGGTATTATTTCTCAAACAAAGTCAACACACATGTATTTTCTGATCCAAAGAAGTATGCTTCACTTCTGCAGGAATTTGAAGACATTTCTTATTTTCTATGGGAAACGTAGAAACTTTTCTCTGTTATTTTCTGTGGGACTGATACTTATTTTGTAACAATATATTTTTTACTAGTTATTCAAATATTGAAGACTTTAAAGAATCATTCCAGCCTTAAATAATTTCCCTCTTATCAGAGCCTTGTGTTCCTTAGTAATCTAGCATTTGCAAAGTTAATTAAAGTTGGCATTAAAAATGCCTCTTGTAAGGTGAAAGCAGAGTCTTTCTTCATGCAGTAGCTACATTTCAACTCACATGTGTAACATTCCTCAGAACTCTGGCCAACTTTCCTCTCCCACCAGCTAACCCACAAAAAGACATGAACATCTCAGGAAACAACACATTGACATTTTTCATCTCCTGGGTAGAAATACAGTGTATTTGTGCTTAGGAAATACAAACACAGGGAGGGAACAAAAGCCAAGAAAGAATCCATAGGTAAATGTGAAAAATCAGGATCATTGATACATGAAAACTTCCTGTCTTTAAGTGTGCCTTACTCAAAGCTACTGCACATGAGGGATGGGCCACAGCAATGACTGGAACTCTAAAATGTGAAATCCAAAGGGAAGTTCTCTCAATGACTCCTAGGAACTCATGCACCTTGGAGCTCCCTGACTATCCAAATAGCACTAAAAGTGAAGTAAATTTGTCTGCCCACCAAGATTATGGTTTTTTGTCTTATCCTAAAGCTGAAGCACTTCAAGGGTACTTATTATAAAGTCATGGATTGTGTTGGACTTCAAACATTCTGTATCCATGTGAGGGTTTGAAAGTCAGTGTTGTGGAAATTCCAGTGCAGGGATAACACAGCAGGTTGTAGCTTATCTTTGTGTCAACATAAATAATCAACATAAATTAATAATCAACATAAATAATGCCTCATTTAGTCATTTGTTATGTTGTGTTACTGATTTAATCCCCACGTTCTATTCTCCAAAACAGCCAGAAACTCATAAACACCATTTCAGAACCATTTGTTCTCATCAACAACTTCTCAGAGATTATGAGAGAAAAAAAAAAAAGAAGAGCAGCAAAGACTAACACTTAATTTTGCAAGTGATTAGCAGTCACACAGAAGAATGGTGACTAAGGATTAAGAGTCTCATTTTAGAATTGTGGTAGGATTCAGGTTCAGTGACGCCCAGACCTGATCAGTTACAGAAAAAAGCTTTGCTGGAAAGTAAGACATGACATGTCTTATCCTTTTCCACAAAAGAACATTCCTGGATCATGGTAGACATAAATCTGTATTACTCATGCTAATCCTTACACTTTTTGATGAGCTACCAGCAAGGGATCTAAAACTTAAATGTGGAAGTTATTATGACACAAAGCCCATGAACAGAGGCATCACTCTGCACTGAATAGCTTGACATTTTCAAATTTAAATAACTTTCTGTGTCTGGAATTTATTTGAACCAATGAACAATAAATTGCATGTAATAAATAATAAACATTAAATAAAGGGTATTAATTATTCTCCTTGTACCACTCTAACAGGTAGTTTTATTTATCTCATGTTTTTCAGTGATCACACCTTTTGGTCAGCTTCCATTTTCTGTAAGTCTGTTCTTTTATCCAAAACAGTTTAATCAAATCCAGTCAGTAAGTTCTTTAGTATGTAGCTGCTTGCTTTAAAAACAACTCTTTGTTGTGGCATCAGCAATAGCCTGCAGTTATCAACAATTCACAGTTACAAAGACTGACAGTGCTATTAATTGTAAAACAACTTCTAGTGAAAAATTTCACTGGTCATTTTATAAGATCAAGTAAATGTTTTGAACAGGGAAAAAAAATACATTTTGTTTTAAACATGATTTCAAATACTGGGATGGATGTGTCCAAATAGAGAATAGGTGAATATATTTGACACGTGTAAAAAAATGCATAGGTATGTCTGCAGCCATTGTATTTCTTTTTTAAACAAGTCTTAGAACCAGATTTAATATTAAATCTAGCTCATAGCTCTTAAGCATGTGGAAGATGAAGATTGTGAGAGTAGCTGGCAGTCCCTACTTTTAAATTACAGTTACAATATATCATGACATCTTTAAGAAAGTATGGTCTTCACATCATCCCTCTTTTAATATGAAGGTTTCAAAGGTGAGTATGGTGGGACAGTAAGCCAATATTAACAAAATTCTCAGTCCTGTGTTTTGTCTGAAGGCAGGTGACATTTCTGATTTGGTGAGCAGAAATTGAACTGACCTTGGAAGAAACCTTAATGTCCTCATGTGCATAAAGCAGTAGCAGCTATCTATATGCATTTTCACACCTCATGAACTTTTACACTTTACTCATCTAAATCAGAGATCCAGACACAAAATCTGGCACTTGGGACTTTATGTGGATTTCTGATATTCCTTGGCAAATGTGGAGTTCTGAAATAAAGGGCTATATTTAAATGATTTACAGATGTAGGGGCAGGATAGTGAGGAGAGGGTTCCTGGCATTATTTCATTCCAGATGCACACCTAAATTATAGATAATCATTGTTCTGCCTAAGTGGTGTTTCAAAATCCCACACTGGAGAGAGCACAGGGGCTTGGAGACTGATTACACAGGACATCAGTGGAGACTGCAGCATTTCCTGGCATCTGGCACACTTGTCTAAATGAAGAGTTGTCACATGCTGGCTTTTCAGCTGTGGCACGTCACCTCCAGTCTGCAGGGCTGTGGCATGGCTGAAATGACACAGCTGATGTGCCAGGATGTGACATACCTGTGATTTCACATGCCAGCATTGCTGCATCCCCCTCTGTGAAATGTTGCAGGGGCACATTTCTCATGTGATGTTACATTGTTTTGCTGGGCTCTTTGCTCCAGTTTGAAGTCCAATTAGCATTTGGGATGAGAGAAGAAATGTAGGCTGAGCTGTTTGAATGGGACACTTTCACTGGAAACTGTTTTTAATCCTCCCATAATGCTAAACACCATTCCTAGCATCATTTATTTTATGTCCAGCAGATAAACATTTTTTCTGAATTGGACTATAAAATAAGACTCATGGTAAATACATGAGAGAAACCTCAACGTAATTATTTCTGGCAGAAGTCAAAACCAGAACAAAATGGCAACATGAGATATGTGTCCTTTATACAGAAATCAACAAAATATATGGAACACGACTGCCTAAGAAACCTACAGTGGCAGAAATACCAAAGGGATACAGTGCCATGACTGCAATCACAGAAATCATCTTTCATGTTGGGACACTCAAATTTTAAAATTTAAAAATACAGTCACAAGCATATACTTGAAGAACAGAGTTCTGAAATAAAGTTTTTGATAGGAGACTTCTTAAAAAGACAAAAAAAGATCTATATCACTTGGCTGTGAAACTTTACGTACTCCTGTATGTAAATAATACAGGCTATTCTCAACCCCCTCTTCATGAATTTTTTCTTTATACATCACCTGCTCTCCATCTCATGTCTGCCCTGGTATCTCCTGCAGGCAGGATATTTCACATCTTTACTCAAGCAGGAATGTAAAATACTGACCATTTGATGATTAGCAAATATTCCAGCGAGGTTAAGCCCTTATTGTTTGTAAATATACAATATCTAACAATTTTCTTTTTCTCTGTAATAAATAAGCTTTTAAAAAAATACAAACATAAATGCTACTAGAGGTACTTTGGGTAGCAATGAAAAGTTATATCTGAGAGGCTTTAACACTGACTGGCCAATAATCCTCAGTCACTGGATGCTCCTCACCCAGGGTATCCCTGTCTCTGAGCCTATTTCATTCCTTACTCTTTCTGCTAAAATAAACATGTAATTTGCCTATTCCAAAGAGGATTGGTAATCCACAGGATTTGCTCTTTTTGCCCCTGTGTGGGTCAATAGCACCAATTTGGTTATTATTGACACTCCAGTGAGCCAGTGCCCAGCTCAGGCCAAAGTAAAAGCAGTTCAAAGAGTGGATCCTGGATATCCTGTGGCCATCCCAAACATTCCATTGTTGATATTTTGACTCAGTAGTGGGGAAGATAAAAATTCTTTGAGTCTTGATACTTCATCTTTTCAAATTCTAAGACACATAAAGGATGAACACAGCCTTTCACACATGTAATAGCCCCATTATTTTTGCACATTTCTATTATTAAAAGTCACAAAGGGATTCTTAAGTTCCCTTATGGTAATGAATATTTTTCAAAATTTAGTGGAGGAATGATGCCATTGTTGCCAGGATTTAAATCTTTTTTAAAAAGGCAAAAGAAAGAAAGAAAAAAAAACATTAAAAACTCATTACTACCTTCTCAGAGAAGGACAATTGGTATTGAATCATCAATAAATGCAGTGTGAACAGTCTGGCAAATTTACACCCAGAACTATCAGAGAAAATAATTTTGAAATATAAAAAGAGCTCTGAAAACTAGATACAAGAATGTAAACAAGAGCTATTCTTTTCATTCTGAATTACCCACCTGACTCAGTGCCATAATTTTCTAGGTAGGAGGATGAGAAAGAAAAGAGAAAAGCTTAAATACCATTTCCCTTTACTCTCTAAGTGAAGAGATGGCTGAAGAAAACATAAAAATCTGAAAGGGTACATTTTCTCTTGTGATTGCAAAAGTTGTGATGTGTGGCAAAGCCTGGGGCCTTTTAGCTGTGCTCAAATTTGGGATGTTATTTTTAAAAAGGAATAATTGGTGAAAAATTATAAGATTAAAATGCTTCCCACAACTCCCCATACAATTTCATGCAAATATCTTAACTGCACTTCCCTTGTTCTTCATCTCCTGTTAACCCTTTCCAGTGGAGTGAGGAGCTCTTTACACTGGGTTGTGTATGAGCCTGGGCATGAAGTTAAATCACAGCCTGGGACATTTCTATCACTATGATAATCATGCAGCAGAAAACCCCAGAAGTACATTGGTTAAATTATTTCTCCTAGAGTTTTAACTGAAACTATCCTGTCTTTAACATGGCATAGATACACTAAAACTGCAAACCAGCCTGTGAACACATGAGTTCACTGTGAACACTCCTCCCCACACCCTGGTGCCAAGTGGACTGGCTGCACATTTACTGGGTAGTCTTTTCACATAAATCAGAGCTGTCCAAAGTCTAATCAGATTTTCTCTGGCTGCCAAAGTTCCCAAAGGCTTCTGCACCATCAGCTTGGCAGCTCCCTGAGCGTGGCCCAGCCTCGCAGAGTGGAGCCTCCAGGGAGGCTCCTTCTGGTGTGCACATCCCTCCAGGGCCAATTAAACTGGCTCCAGAGTCACCTTGTGCTCTGGATGCTGCAAAGAGCCTGCAGTGCAGGCAGGACTGGGGCCAAGGTGTTGTCAGATCACATCCTGAGCCTGGGGAACGCTCTCAAAGAGGAATTTCAGAGTTACTTTCACAGCTCATTGCTGAAGCACCACACAAATAACCTTCTCATGAAATAAAACCCTTCCCCATGATAAAAGCTGGAAATGAAAACATTCTCACCTGAACACAGGGTAGCTTCATACCCAGCAAAGCAGAGCTGCAAAACACCGTTATGGTTGTTGACCACGGAAATTTCTAAAAGAAGCCTCAGAAAACACAATGCATTATATCTTCTAGGTATAACAGATGAAAAGGCATTAAGAAAGATCCCTATTTTAGGAATAGTTTTAAAGTTTATGTTGCTTGCAAAAATTGTAAGTTTATTAAATATATGGCACTATATGGTACAGCATTTTTACTGTTGCACTGTACAATGACAATAACCAATAAAATACTGAATAACCAGCAGCAACTGTTGAAAGACTTGCTGGAGATGCAAACCAAACTTTCTCAGAAGTTTGAGCTACAGGCTGAGAAAGCTGAAATAGTAAGGAAAGAATAAACTGAAATAATCAATAAAAACTGGCAGCTGACTGCACAGTGCTTTCAGAAACTGAAGATTCACGACCAACATGACAGCTACCTGTAACCTCAGGAACCATAAAATGTGGAGATACACTAAAAAGACTTGAGGAAGCAGCTGTTTAAAGACTAACACAAGCATTTTACATTAATTGTGAAACATTAACTACTTAAGGAAGAATACTTTTTGATTAACATATATATATATATATATGTATATACATGTGTGTGTGCAAATATAATATATATCTGTGCACTAAACCTTTTTGGTAAGGTCCCTTTTTTAACTGAAGCAAAGCTAATTGCACCAGAGTATAGATGGCTGTATTCCATATTTCCTATGTTTGTGCATGTACATACCACAGCTTTGGCTTTTGTAAGAATGTGCTCAGTGTTGACTGATCAGTTATAACCAGGAAGCTGTGTGAATGTCTGTTATGAATGTAATTAAATCAAATGACAGTAATTCTCTTTAAAGTATATTTTTAACACATGTTGCACAGCAATGTTTCATGTTGTGGTACACATCTTAACACCAATACATTCCTGTGGACCACTGGTTTTTTGAAATATTAGAACTGGTCTTTACTCATTAAATGTCACTTTCACAACTGAAAGATTTTTCCTTGCCTCTTACTTGATACTTTTTTGCATCAAATCACTGCCTGGCTTATATTAAAAATCATTTGATGTATTTATTGACACTAGAATTAATTTCTTTAATACATTACATATTGGTACCATTTTTTGATCTCACATTCATTTTTTGGCATGTACTTATTGAGGTAAATTCACACCCAGAGAATATCAAAAGACTTACTCAAGAAGCTGAATATCATCAGGATGTGGGATTCAAACCCAGATCATCTATTTGCCTGGAGAAGAAAGCAAACAGCAAAAAGAAGCCAAGTCTTCCTGTGTCCATGTTTGCTCTCAGTGGGGTCCTTTCTTGGATGGGAATGGACAGTATTTCTGTATAAAAGTGGACTTCTAGGGATCAATGTCTCAAATTTTAATATTCTAGGTGAGGGACCTACTGACAGGATGACTTTTGATGGCCATGGTGCACCCATAGAAATAAATGCTAATGATCCAAGATGGATCCAGTGTGGATTCCTTTAAACACATCGTGCTTCAATTGCAGATTGCAGCTCCCAAGGGGCTGCCTTCCAACACAAGCACCATGGATCCCCTCAGCACACTCATTTCATTCTTTTGAACATTTCCCAAAATATACCACTTACACACAGACACACTAAAATAGAATTTTCACCTTTTCTAGTACTCCTCTAAATAGTATGCAGAATAAAGTAATGGGGACATTTCAAAAAAAGGAGAAAGAATAAAGAGCATTTCTTTGTCTAAATCCAGGTATTGTTTAATGCAGCTGAATTAGTTTGGTTTATGCAGTTTCATTTGCTGAGTACCAGGAAAATACATTCCATGTAATTAGAAAATAAATTTGTATTTACTACGTAACAATTCTTGGGAAACATGAGAGAAAGATTTGTAGTCCTATTATGAAGAACAAAAAAAAAAAAAAAAAATATCCAAAGCAAACAAGGAAAGAACTCAGATATTGTGGATTCAGTAATTTGTATTTAGCACAAGGCCCTCTATTAGGAGAAATATTTTCTATTTAATGTAACAGAAAATAAAATCCTGATTCCCATATATTTCAAATAGGACATGATATGCATCAGTAATGATTAATAAAATTGGATTCTAAGAACCCAGAATTCAGGTAATTTCTAGCTAAAGAGAAACCTTTTTGTGGACCCTAAATGAATCTTTCTGGTTTTATGCTTCAGCTTTCCTATCTGAAAAAGGGGAATTAAAAAATTATTCTTCAGATGTATTTCCACATTTCTAGAAAATACCAGGCATGTCAAATGTCATAACACGTTCTTGGTAAGGTTCCAAAGTGATGCAGTAATAAACAAAGCCCTATTGACACTCTTAAGTACAACTAATACAAGTTTTTACATTTAAGATGTCTTGTGGGACTACAAACTAAATATGGGCAGAAAAGTATCTAAAAAAATTTTTAAACATTTAAAAAATAAATAAACAAAAAAGCTTCAAATAATTCCAGTGTAGTCAAATAACAGAGTCAGAAACTACAAGCAAATGATGGGACTGATGGCAAGATTTTTTTGCTTTTTATTCATTCAGAGAGCAGGAATGACACCATCCATCATCTGTAAAAACCAAGCTGGGAGCCTGCAGCTGCAGGGCTGTGCCCAGGAAGTGTTGTGCCCTGCAGACCACAGCTCACTATAAATCCATCTCTGCAGCAATTACACACTGCAGCCTGAACCCTCTGCTAAAAGGGCACTGGTACACATTGCACTGAAACCAATAATTATTCTCACCCATGCCAATTCACAGCACAGAGAGGAAAGAAGGTCTCAGGAATCAATCATCAAGGGCTTCCCAATTGTACTCAACATTACCACCAGTTGCACATCTCTGAATATTCCTAATAAACGTATTCCAAGCTTGCATGAGGAAAATTAATAACCATGCTTAGATGAAAATTGCTTTTTTCTTATAGGAATATTCATGAAAAACAAGAGTAATTGTTTTGATATGAATTTTG
Organism: Alaudala cheleensis; assembly: GCA_013398995.1. Lineage (NCBI taxonomy): Eukaryota > Metazoa > Chordata > Aves > Passeriformes > Alaudidae > Alaudala > Alaudala cheleensis. Next base: position 38,259 of record VWYE01008255.1, on the reverse strand, counting down.
CTGAAATGCTTGGGAAGTTTTTTGATATGAACAAGCATATTTTCTTCCATGTTCTCTCTCTCCTCATTGATTAAGTTCACTAAAGGAAACAAAACTGCTTGCTGGCCTGCATGGCAAAGCAGCAAGAAGGTAACCAAATCAATAGGGAAGTGATTTTGTGCTGAGCAGGCAATTTTTAAGCTGTATTTTACCATCTTTGCAAAAATGCATAATGAAAAACACATGATGTCCACTTGTAAGAGAGAGGATTGAACATTTCTTAGCACCAACTTCCATGGGACTGCAGGGACACCTCTACACATTAGATTTGTACCTTCATTAAGGAGGAAAAAGAAGACACACCCCAAAGGGGAGGTAATACACAGCAGATTATCTTTCCTGTTAGAGAAAAGACTGATGGAAACTGGTCAACAAGGGATGAGGAAAACACCTACATCAGAAATCTTGTGTTCTTCTTGTGGGGATTCAGATTAGAATTTAGAGACAATATTCTTCCTCTAGTAGATTCTTTTAAAACATGAAATTCCATGCAAAAACTATTAATGAAGTCCTGCAGAACTGAAGGATTCCTTTGCTCAGTATAAGTTCAAATGTTCAACAGCCACTCAAGGTTTACTGCTTTGCCAGCTCTAAGACAGACTTTCCTCAGAAGCAAAACCAGAAGTGCTGCCCAGCTGTGCCTGCATCTCCTTGGCAGGTAGGTAAAGGTATAAAACAAAATCCAAATAACTACACAGGCAGTCAAAAACCTTTCAACTTAAGAAATAAACCCCTAGTTTTAGTACTTTTTAAATTTCAATACTTAAATGAGTTGTGGTTTTCTTTGCAGTGCTCCCACTTGTTTGACCTGTCAGGATGTACAGCATCACTGTTACAGCAGTTTAGATTTAACATTACTACAAGGCAATAAGATTATGAAACAGCAGATCCCATTCTCCACTCTCACCTATGACCCACTTTGGAACATTCATTTCATTGCAGGAACAGCCTGGGAAACACTTTGAATTTGTTAACACTAAGATTTTTCCATTGTGTATTTATAGCAGGTGGGAGTGGAAGCACAGAAACTGTCGAGTCTGTGTTGTCAAGAACTGAATATAGATTCCTAGACTACCACACACATGGTTTATAACTGTACCATAGCCCATAGGTTCTGATCCACTTTGCTCTTTAATGAGCTCTAATTATAGCCAAAAAAAAAAATTTAAAAAACATCCAGTATTTACACAAATACATGGAAAGATTTACTTCCTCAGAAGTGTTTGTCATGAGCTTCTTATCCACACTGGTGTTCTGAGTGGGCTGTTTTGCCCAGAAATGTCCTCAAGGTGCCCTGGGGACCAACACTGCCTTGAGGCCTTCCAGGACACAGCTGTCCCTCACCACAGGGCTGCAAAGTGTTCCACTGACTCTGAAATGCTTCATATCAACAGTAACCCACTGATGCCAGGCTCAAACCCACCTGGGAGGTCTGTAAGAACTCCACTGTGTTTGGCAGCTATGATGAAATTATATCTATTGATTACCCAAAGAGAAATTGGGTTACAGCAGCATCCTGCTGCTTACCACACTCGTGCACTTTGGTTTCACCACATCCTGCAGTGGCAATGCCACCTTTTTGTGACCCCACACAAACAGCTGAGGTGGATGAATAACCTGGTAGGGGTTTTGCACCTCCCTGTAGCCAGCATAAGGATGCTGAGTCCTGATGGTGTTGATGCCAAGGGGAAAAAAAGATCAGCAGAGTCTCTGTGCCATGGCTCTCTAGGGAATGTTAAAGAGCAATGCTGGCATGGGCACGAGGGCTGCAGTTCAATGTGCTCGGCACCCACACCTGGGAGAAACAGCTTCCAGGTGGTCACTGCATTTCACAGCTATCAGTCATCGTCATTGGCCCGAGAAGTGGGAATGACTGTAGCCAAAGGTGAAATAAGTTCAGAAAGCACAAGGAAATTCAAAAGAAAGAAGCGTCTGGACCAGTATTCTCTAACTAATGTAGAGAGGGTTAAAATAAAATAAATAAATACATATTTAAAAAAAAAAAACCGCGGTGGCAGGGGAGGGGGAGAGGTGAGAGGAGGAGAGAGAGCAGGATTTGGGAATTCCTCTTCCCACCACTCCTATCCACTTTGATACTCCCCAGTGCTAGACCAGCACAGAAAGAATAATTATCACCACGCACTTCTAAACTCTCGGGTGAGCGGTAGAAAGGTCAGCAGCTACTCAGAGCTCCCGCTCTAGGAGGGAGGGTTGGTTTAGAGATGCTCCGTTCCATGATTTGCCGTAGAAGCGCGTTCCCAGGCCGCTCCTCTCCGTTCCCGGACCGCTCTCGACATTCCCGGACCGCTCTCGGCATTCCCGGACCGCTCTCGGCATTCCCGGAGCGCTCTCAGCATTCCCGGAGCGCTCCCCGCCGTTCCCGGACCGCTCTCGGCATTCCCGGAGCGCTCCCCGCCGTTCCCGGAGCGCTCCCCGCCGTTCCCGGACCGCTCCCCGCCGTTCCCGCGGACTGCGGCGCCCCCCGGTGGCGCGCCGGGCGCAGCGCAGGCGGCAGCTCCGAGCGCAGCCCTCCCTACTGACCAAAATCGCATCCTTGCACTCGAAACCCGCCATGAACAACCCGTTTTCATCGCCCCCTTGGAGATTTCTTCTCTGGGAATTCTTTTTTGCTGTGATTTGGGAGGAATGGGAGATTATGGAAAACGAAAAATTTTCTTTTTAACAATCATTAAAAAATCTCCACGAAATGTTTTGGTTTTATACCCTGAATAAAAACTTCAGTTTGTATTCTATTTTTTGGTACGAATTTATCTTCCTTTCCTTAAAATGAATTGTAAGTGCAGAAAAGGGGGAAGCAGTTCAACAGAAAATATACAAATGCTACTTACTTGGGTGACCCTGCAAGAAGGGCACCTTACTGTCTGCTGCTCGTGTAAATCCAAAACAATAAATTTCCTTTCTAAAAGAAACATTTTTCTTAGAGTGACTACTCCTGTATTGTACTTCTTGTGACGAATGAGATCCTCACAAATCTTTGTCAATGTAGCAGGGGAAATAGTTTAAAGGACTTCGTTTCACATCATTCTAATATTCCTGGGAATTACTTTTAAGAGGAGAACCATTACTCAAAAAAAAAAGGTAGAGTCCAAATTCTTCTTTCATTTTGCTCTCTCCTGAAATTTTTCATCTGATCAGTGCAGCAGATGAAAAACAAGGAAATAATTACCGCTCCATGATTCTGTGGGCAAGCCAACACCAACCTAATGTCCTAGAAACACATGTTTTTCATAAAACATTACATATCTGATGGATTAATGGATCAAAATGTTGTCCCTCTTCTGATGTCAGAGAGGCAGAAGTGTTTGGTGCAGAAGCCAGCTCTGTGTGCTTTATTCCAGCTGAGAGCTCTCCATCAACAGAACAATTCTCTACTGATTAATTACAGCCAGCATCTGGCTCCTTTATATCACCTGAACAGCAAAAAATGTCAGATCAGTCTGGAGATATCTGTCCTTTCATGTAGCAGTTAGTGAAACTCATACTACAGCATGTAGCAGTTAATTATTACACTCTATGTAATCCTTGGAATAAATTAATGGTATGAATCACAGCATTAAGTGCCACTACAAATGATTGATGGGAAGGGATAGCAGATTGCTAGAGAATAAAACAAACAAAAAGGGACAACAGAGGTTCTCCTTTTCCCTAGTAATTTCTGTTCATTTTGGATCTTTAAGAATCCTAATTTCATGTGACTGATCTACTTTAAAGGAACAAGGTGGACATGAGAACACTTTTAATAAAGATTTTGTTTTTAAAATAGATGTGCTAAAAAAACCATAGAATTTTCATCAAAATGAGTATTTTCTAAAGCCACTGAGAAAAATCCAGTGTAAACCTTCAGCAGACATTCTTAAAGAGCCATCAAGAATATTGCTGAGATCACTATAGAATTATATCAGGACTTCCTCTGCTTACTACCTGGCATTTTTTAAAAAATTGTTCTATTACTACATCATCAGTAATTCCAAAAATCCTTCTCCAACTCTCTGCAGTCCAATTAAGTTTTCACTCTTTAAGATCATTGAGGAAACAAAACTTGTTGTTGATAGTACTGTTTACCTTTTTTATTAATTATTTATGCATACACAGAATGTATAAACCAGCACAAGTACACAAACAGTTCCTTGAGGACCTTAAGAGTAACTTCATCGTGAACGTGCATAATTTATTCCTCATTTCTCTTTTAAAAACAGTATTTCATGTACTCTTCTAACCATTTCAGAACTGCAGCAAAGATCCTTTTTCAATGATCTTTAAATGCATTTACTTTTGGATAAGCAGACATAAAGCACATGCTTTTCTCTTTGGCAGCTTGATAGGGGAAGACAGGAAGGTAACAGGAGAATTTAACTACAATTCCTTTAAATACAGGTCTTGTCTCTTTCAATAAGCACAGATAATCATGTGTTCAGTAAATGTTTAAAATAGCCATTCACTAGAAAATCATTTCAGGAGAGATATGCAAAATCTTACTCCATATGACTAAAATTCAACAGATTGCACTACACTGCAGCTTTACAGCTGGATCTCTAGACACCCATTACATTTTGTGAGCTGTTTGTACTGTAGCTTTTGATATTCTTAAAGGATTGACGGCATCCATTTCCTTTCAAATAGGGTCGTTTTCAATTTACCAGCATTCAGCAACCTGCAAATCTGAGTCTGCAAGGCGCTCTTAAGAATATCACTTTCAGACGATGGATGTTTTCCAGGTGGTTTTGCACAGAACCATGAAATGCAGCTGCTGCGAAACCTTTGATGAGACATAAGTAGAACAACATCAAAAGTGCGCTTCTTTTTGAGCAAATACATGAAAGCACAAAACTAGCTGACAGTATCACATCGTGGAATTCATTTGAACTTGCAGACAGGAACCAAGAGGAAAGACAATTTCTGTGGCCATTGCTGGGAGCGTGGCCTGTGCTGGTGCAAACACAGAAATGGATTTTTAACTCCATCCTTATAGAATCAGATGCAAAGCTGGGATTAAGTCTTGTGAACAGAAATAGACACCCACACAGGCACACACATATATTTCACCTGTTATTTTACTGCTACAACAAGGTGTGTGAGCCAAACTCCCAGCCTCACATGGCCTCCCAGAAGGTCCAGCAGCTGGTAAGGACAGCACTGCCCAGAGAGCCCACAGCAAGCACAGCACTTACCCCCACTTATCTCCTTTGTTAACAACAAGCCCATTCTAAAGCGTTGCATCAAATATTTATAAAACACAACACTGGCTGCTGGGGAAAAGGTCACTTCTCTAGGCAGAAATCATTGATGTTAGTATATGCTTAAGTTCCTTGTGCTTAAGGCATTTATTTCTTTATATCATTTATAATTTGGTGCAGAAGAGGGAAATTTCAGATGGCAAAGCCACCTCTCTGATCTCCCTGTGCCTTAAGAAGGGGACTAACACACCTTATCAACAGAGATTTTTCATTTGCTTGTTGTCCTGAAACAAACCTGATTCTGTAGCACAGAATAAAGATACCAGGTTGTTAACATAAATGATGTTCAGGAGAAATACTTTTTAAAATTGAAATTGTGGTTTAACTGTCTATTTATTAATTTTTTAAGTATCTGGTTATTATGCTTATTTTCACTTTCATACATTTCTATTCATATTTGCTCCTTGATATCACTGCAGTTGTGAGTACTGTTTTGTATTTCAGTCCACTAAAGTCCCTCAATACTTTGCAGTGCAAAAAAAATTCCAAGCAACTTTATTGGACTCAGAAAACAAAAGAAAAGCTTAATTTCAGTGTCATTTACATCCATAATGACTGGTAAATATTGTTAAGTATAAGGAAATTTCAGATCTGTTAACTCACAAGGATGTCTTCCAATAAAAACAAACTGAACACACTCTGTTCATGGAGGCACAAATTCTTGGCAGAGCTTTGGTGGCTCTTTCCCCTTTATTGCCACTTTCCATAGGTTGCTGGGAACATCCTTGCCAACAGCTGTGGTCTCACAGACATTTGCATCTTTCTGGTCAAAATCCTTAATTCCAGCTTTTTCCTCTCATGGTTCTCAGAGAGCAGCCACAAGAGCAAGAGGGCCCTTGTCCTAAGCTTGGCCTGCACTCCCCTTCACTCTCACCTAGGCAGACTGGTTTTACCCCCAGTTATCCTCCTGCCTGGAATTTCTAAACTATTTGGAGAGTTTGGGCTTTGTTTTTTCATTTTGTCTCAATTTTTAAGAACCTCCATCATAGCATTACTTTAATGCACAAGGAATGTAACTAGATATTTATATGGTTTAAACACTCTTGCATCTGTGGCAAATTTTCCCCCCTGAATACCTCTCCCAAGCTGGCCCTACTCACACACACACATACAAGGAAATTTGGTTGACATGCTTGCACATGTGCTATTGTAACTGGCATTTACAAGGCACTCACGAAGTTTTGTGCATTTTACACGAATTTTTTGCAAGCTGAAAAATAAGTGTTCCTTTTCAATACTAAGAAATGACAAGAGGAGGAGCCTTGACCTTTACACAAAAGCTGGAAAGTATCTGGGGAGCACAGCTGTGTGTCCCAGAATGCTGAAGGATGACTTTAGTATTGTTGTTCTATCTCTGTCTATTGTCAACATCATAAATGTTCAGCCTGGCTCCAGAAAACCATATACAAAGCACTTCCTGATGAGTACAGAAGGATTTTTTTCCTCGTTGCTACAGGATATTTACACTTTCAGGAATGCCTCAATTGGGAGCAGCACTTAAAATATATCAGCAATATTTCTTTGACATCTGTCACACACATTTCAGCACAGCCCTTTCCAACAACGTATTCTCATGAATCATCTACTTAAAATCTACCTCATGTGCCAAAGACATGGTGATAATGGAAACCTGACAGCTTTTTGGATTTGTTACTCTGATGAAACCAGGCAATATGCTGAGACAAGTCCAAGCACCTATAGGGAAGGAGATGGAATGATACGGTTGAATTCCATCTGTGTTACAATTACTTGGCTTTTCCTACGTAGTACAGTGAATTATTCACATTACTTCCCATTCCACACCAGGGTAGTAACTCAGCCACCACTTAAAGATCACCTTAAAAACAGGGAACATCAATTTTAATCAGGTAGCCTGAGCTTGCTGCTAGAACCCTAGAGGGCATCAGGGAGACAGCAGCAAAGAGATTTAGGTTCAAGAAGATACAAACATATTTAACCTCAGCTTGGAGGCTATCACCAACTCCCCCCTATCTGAGGCACCCTTAAGACGTTTGAAAAAGACTTCATTGCTAAATAATTTTTTCTAGTGAAAAAAATCCTTAAAGATTTTCAGAACTTATAAGTATCTCAGCATTAAGCCAGCCAGCCAAGTTAATGCTCCAGCTCCAACAGATACCAAGAGAGAATGTAAAGAGGGGGAAAAAAAATGGTAACACTAAAGTATATTCCCACAACTCCCACCAGCTTGCACCTCAGACATCTTGAACCCAGAGCTGATACATTTGTGCTTCCCCATCCTTCCTGAATTTTACTTTCACAATTTGCATAGCCACTTTCTGAATTTGCATAGAATGTACAACACGGTAGAAGGGTTCACAGCCTAATTCCATGGTGAGAACCACATACAGCTTTGCAGCTCTTCTGTGCCAAAAAGCTGAAACTGATGGGAGTTCCTTCTGCAGTGTATGTTATAATGGAAGTGCTGCAGCATGTACCATACACAAATTTTCAATCAGTAATTTGGAGATGAGGGCTGCAATGAAAACCTGTTGTGCAGAATCTGCCAGGACTCAGTTGGATCAGTGGTGCCACAGCTGACCTGCACATTTAGCACATAACTGGGTCACTGTCCTTGAGATCAGGAACTGCACCTGCCAAGGCAGGGAATACATAATAACCACAGTCTGAAATACAGAGATGGGCAAGCTGCAAACCCTTTCAGCAAAGAGACTGATGAGAGTAGGGTAGTGTGAAAGGTCATTTCAGAGTAGATAAGAAAGAGGATATTCATGTTTGTAATGTATATCCAGCACCCACACGTGCCTCACATTACATCTAAATGCTCCCATGAAAGAGCATCTTTACAACAGGCCTGCTCAAATAACACCAAGGGCTGACAATTTTGCCTTCCTCACCATTCTGCAATTTTTCTGTAACTTTTATTCTGCATTACAGCCCACCAGCACAGGGTCTTTTGCAGATGTAATCCTGAAGTTTAGCATCACTTACACAAACACATACTTTGCCTTTTAACACTTGTTGTGGGTTTTGTTTGCTTGGGTCTTTTGACAATTTTGATATTGCTTCTATCATGAACTTTTCAAGGATGCACTGAGAACATGACAATCAAATTTGGAGCTCTGCAAAATTCTGGCATCCCAAGGAGGGGCAAACCAAAGTCCATTATCTGTAATGACACCCTCTGCAAACACATGCTACACAAGCCATGCTATGGGAGAATTTCCCATTACTGCATAAAAAAATCTGTTTGCTCTTCGGAAAAGCAACAAACTGTCACAAGGTACCTGATTTGTTTCTTGCTAATTTGCTGGAAATCTGTTGTAGATTCTGCACTGGCTTTACTGGGTTTTATGCCTAAAACTACCTGATCAATAATGAATTTGCTTTGCAAAGGAGATTAACTTGCTGGAAAATGTCAGATATGGATAGTCCAGGAGGGCTTGAAAAATCTCCATTTTTCAGAATTCTTTTTCTCAAGATTTTCACAGAAAGGAAAAACATGCAGAAAAGTGACCTGGAAAAGAACTTGTGGTTTTGACATGAGAATATGTACTAGGTATTAAAAAGAAAGGCAGAAAGGTAGTTATTTTCTGTTCTCATAATCACCATAATTTTGTATTCATGATGACAGCTTACTGATAATTATGTGTTAGCTATCTCTACATACACACTGATATTTACACTGTCCTTGCATGCCATTTACTGAATGTAGGTTTTACATGACATGGTCACTAAGTTCCAAATAGTCCAATATATTCTGTACCAAAGTCAAATTGCAGTTCAAAGTGCTGGCAATTGCTGTGAACTAAGCAAATCCCCTAAGGAGAAATTATCTTCCCAATGAAGGGCTAATGTACATAATTTAGACTTTATATCTCTTTCATCTCCTTTTATGACAGATATTTTATTTTACTTGTTGTTAATATGAAACACTGAGCATTTTATTCTGCTTATAAACTACTCCACCTTAATTTAAATACAGGCATTAGGCAGAATTCCTTAGATTCTATATTACAAATGCTGCATGCAACACTAGTAAGAATAATAGCTTAAAAGGTTTCATCTAGTAGGCATAATTTATGCATGTTCTTGTATACTCATCTAATTGCAATAATCTCTTAACCTTGAAATGCACTTTTTTGTTTTTAATTTTGTATGATTTTCATCTGAAAGGATTTAAAAATTCATCCTGGAAATTATTTCACACTAGTCTGGGACCTACCATTTCTTATCCTCAGATAGCTCTGTGTTCTCTGAGGAACTAATGAGCTCATATATATGGAAAAAATACATACACAAAGCTTGGAATTTTTTTACATGAGCCTACATGAAATAACACCTAAAAGGCTCTTGGGTTCCCTCTTCCTTCCCTGAATTGATTTAATGTGCCACAAGTCCTTTGGAATGCACTCAAAGCAGGCTGTTACCACTTTATCTTGGAGGGATACACAATGAAACAATTCCCCTCTTTTCATCCATAAACAAATCCCATGGTACCTTCACACAAGTCTGGATTTCTTTTGTCTCAGATGAGGCTTTCAGAGGGTCCCTTATTTAGAGAAGTATCTTCTCACCTGCCCCTGCCCCTCAGTTACTCCTGACAGACACACACTATAATAAGAGTGTGAGGTTGAGTTAGCAAATCCTCTGGGGAGCTGGGCAGGAGCAATACACACATAAAACACCTGATAAACAGGCACAGATCTGCCCAAGCACCTGGAAAAGGGAATGTCCAAAGAACATTCACTGGGTTTTATTTTAAAAATAGAACAAGTAATCAGTATTTGAGGAAGATGCAAAGGATGGAAATGCAGATATACCTACAGCCCAAAAATATATTTTGTGTAGGGTTTTGCACAGAGGAGGTCCAATTTTCTCACAAGGAAGTGAAGTAGGTCATTAAAAGGAAATTTTCTTAAGCATTATACATTCTCAACCCCAATTTTGTAAAAAAGTTTGAAAATGTCCAAGAAGTAAGAAGTTGTCTTCCCAGCCAGCCTCCCTCTAAAAGCATAAAACACTGTGAGACCCCATTGGGAAGCAATTTCTAGAAGTACATGGCTATTGAATAATAAGAAAAAAAAACAAACCAAAAACCAAGAGATCATGGATTACACACTTTAAAATCATTAACTAGTTAAGTGAAGGTCATCACAAATTAAACAATGAAGCTCAAGTGTACATTAGAAAGCAACTATTGCCAAGGCTGTGGACCAGACTGTGCAGTAAGGAATCTGTGGGATCCAGCTGGCTAGTGCACAAGAAAAACTCCCTCTTCCTTGGTACTTCTCAAGTCAGATGATTCCACAGTAGTGTGAAAGTTCCTTCCGTTTATTTCAAGACACTAAGTGCTGCAGACATATGCTTTCAGAGGCTGCTGAGACAAAAAACTAACAATTCTGGAACAGAAGGGCTCTTAGAGGTAATTCAGTTTATAGTATGTACCAGGGCTGAGAGTGAGGAAGTTGACTTCTATCCACAGCCACAACCAGTTCTCCAAATTTTTTTTGTAGGAAATGATGCAGCTATGAAAAGAGTTAACACAACACAGCTCCTGGTTTATATGAGGGAGATGGAATCCACTACATTCTTCACCAGCTCTGTAGGAGCAAGTTTCTATACATTTAATTCTGAGCTTTCAGGACAAACTGAAAAGAGAATTGTTTTAAAAACTACAAGAACTCAGAAGAAAAAAAAATCAAGGAAAGTGTTAAAACTCTGGGTATAAAGACACTTGTTACAATGCCAGTGGGACTTTCAAGTGGCTAAGGGATATAGGGCTGAATTCTTTTCCCCCATTAGTCCAATGTAATTCCTAATACATGAACACTGAGTGATATCTTGAGAACTAGAGAAGCATTAATATATTCTTGACTCAAGTGAATGCTGAGCATTAGTACCTCCCTTAAAAAAGGCAAATGCACTAGGGAGAACATGATGACAGTGTTAAAGTTAACGACCCAGTGCAATGGTATTTAAAACAGATTTAGCACTAGCTTAATCACATTAATTGCCACATTGGTCAAAGTGGAGAACAATGAATACATTGTCCCTGGAAGTCCTGAAGCAGCATCTTGTCCATTATGTTAAGGATGCAGTGACATTCATGATCTTCAGGTAACTGGAACTTTGAGAGTACTTTGTTTGTCCTGCTACATCAACTAACTATGAATTATTAATCTAAGCAGCCTTCAAAGTATTTTTTCCTGCTCTGTGAAGTGCCTTTAAAAAGACAATCTGTCTCTTTACTTAATCACAGCAATGCTTGTCAAAGACTATTACCGGTTTGAGGATAAAATGGAGAGAAGAGGGGAGAGAATGTCATCTGCTGTTACTGCCCTAAGATGATTGGCACTCCGTTTTAAGTGTGTGCACTCTTCCCTTTCCTAAAGGGAAGGAACTGGATTTGTCAGAAAGCAGCAACAGCAGTAACATTCCCCCAAAAGCAACCTGAGGTCTGCCATGGTCAGAACTCTGGGAAGTTGACAGAGCCTTTTTTTCTGTGAAGTTTCAAGGTGATGAAGAGTAGCTGCACTGTGCCCCTGCAGTCTCCTGCTGCCCACAGCCACCTGCACTGTCTGTGCTGGGCTGGGGGGGCTTTTTGCCTACAGTCTCAGTCTAAGTAGATCAATTAATTAGTTGATCCTAAGACATTGCTCCCTCACAACTGGCTAGCAATGCATGAGAGTTCCCATCATTCCTCCAGACATGCAGAAACAAAAAATGAGTAGACTAAAGAAAGAAACGTATATGCTGCATATACAGCACTGTCATTCTGTCTTCTTCACTTCTGTGCAATCACTAGAAAAGACAAGCATGGCAAGAAAGACATGAACTAAGTCAGGATGCTACAAAACACATCATCAGTCGGATTGGTTAACAACAAAAAAATAAAGATATGTAAAGCAGGATGTGTTACAAAAATCAGATTTCACATAAGTCAACTGCTATCACAGACATCAGATATTTAAAATAGGATCATCAATAAAAGAGAAAGAGAAATAACTGGAATAGGATTTCTCATGATACAATTAATAGTCAGATAAAAAGGTCCTGTTTTCATTCAAAAATGTCTAAGGAGTATACTCACTAGTGAAATAGATAATACAATTAATCAAATAATCTTTTTATTTAGATAAAGGTTTTCAGGGGAAAAAAACAAAACCAAAACCCTGATTTTCTTTTTTCCTTAGTAGATGGAACTAACATAAAAAATTAAGAGCCTGTATTTGTTCAGATCTCAGAGAGATCAATTTTTCATACAAATTTCTTAGGAAAAGAAAATCAATGTAGTTACCATTCATTTCAAGTTCCTAGATAAGATAATTTTTCCTCTTTCATAAAATAAGTCAAGTTTTTGTGTAGGACTATCTACACATTGCTGGAGCAACAAAGCTAAGAAGTCCTCTAATCACATCCAAGGTCATGGAACCAAAGTGAACTATGAGACTTCCAGATTTTTTTCTGCTTACACTACCTTTTTTTTTTTTTTTTTGCAAGCATTATCTCTTAAGGGAAAGAATCTGCTGTCAGCAACTGCAATATTTTCTGCTAAGTCATTCCACCACCTTGCAAAGACATTTTAAAACATAAAAGTGATTTACAACAATATTTTACAACAAAATGCTGCACTAGTTAGATGAGAGATGAGCACAGTGTATCAATATGCAAAGAATAGGAAAGCTCCTGCAAAAAAAATTAGCAACAATCTGTAGGAATTTTGCAGAGTCACAGCAGGCCTAGGACCTCAAAGACCCTGATGACTTCAAATACAATAAATTCTGATAAAGGACTGACCAAGCTTCAGAGGCTCTGTAAAGACTATGCACCAAGATTTATGAATCAGTAAAATTAAACTGGCTTCAGAATACAGGTTGTGAAAACTCTTTGTACACAACACATGCAGTAATCTCTTGAGCCTGGAGGGAGATACTTCTGCCTGGTTCTCGCTGGTAGAAGCCACAACAGTGTTACAGAGAGAGCCACAAAGACATTTCCTTCCTGGGGGAGTCTTCAGACCCCTGAGGATGATCTGAGTTTTCTCAGCAAGGAGAGAAGTAGCTGCAGCTCATACATAAAAACCCACTTGCACAGAAAACACTTTTCTCCCTTGTTTCTATATTTAATTGCTTATTTATATACTTCCTCTAATTTCTGCTTATCCCAACTATTTTGAACTTACCAGTGGCTGTATAGATGCCATAAAATACTGAAGGAATTAATTGCTGAAGATGAGGGTAAGTGCATGATTTTCAGGGTTTTTCTTACTACAGATCACATATTGCAAAAAGGAGATCTACACTTCACAGCCAGGGGATGGCAGACTCAGAGAGGGCAGCAAGAGGGAGGGGGAAACAACACAAAACTTACAGGTGCATTTTACATTGATGTCCTGAGGTGATTATGGATCCCCACAATAACATTAATTCTAATTCTCTAGGACAAAAATCACAATATAGAATTAAAGTTCTTTTGTTCTCACAGTTCAGATCTGTTGTGAAGCAGTTTTGTTCTCAGTGTACCAGCTGCACAGAGGGAAAGTTTATGTAATGACATGGAGAGGGCTGCAATCCCTGTTCTGTCCCTTTTAATTCTGGCTTTTCAAATGACATGAGGAACCCAGGTGGAAAGAGTTGCTCTGCATGTCTGGCCATGTGGCAGAAAGGAAAATGTAATTGATTATTCTTATTAAGGGAACTGGTTCTGCCAGAAGTATCAAGTTTATTCAGTTTCATGCTTAAAATGAAATATGCAGTGTAGTTAAATATTCTGTCTTTATTTTATACATAGCTTGAGCTGACTATAGGTATTTCAATGACAGCAATAATGAAAATTGCAATGTAAACCTAATCAGAAAGTTAATGGAAAGGGAGTGAAGAATGCTGTGATCAAAAACACAGATCTTAAAATGCACTCACATCTTGAAGTCTGCACACTGTCCCTGCTTCTGTCTGTAAAAATCTTAAGAGTTGCCTCAAGTCCATCAAAAAGAATGACTAGAAAAAGACTGAGATATTAAGAGATCAAATAATGGCTTCAGAGACTGAAAGGAAGAAGTCATCTTCCAATTTTTCCTTTATGTAAGTTTAATAATAAATTACTCCTCTGTGTTTAATCACTCTGCAGACACATCAATTTCTGGGTACCCAAATGCTGGATATATTCACCCACTGGATATGTTATCACTGCAGAATTTGTAAATGGACCAGAAACTGCTGAAGCAAAGGTTCAGGGGAGATACAGAACCATATAAGCAATTCATCCACTGGGAGAGACCCCCACATTTTGTGTTGTTAATAGGAAAACACTCAGAAGCAATCTCTACATTTGTGTTCCCAAAGGACACATGTTTTCAGTCGTTTATCAAGACTCTGTGACTTCTGTGCAAATTAGGTCACTTACTGTCCAATTATGCCATTTCCATGCAAAAGTATAGATTGCATAAGCTACTATTAAATTTTTATTTTTAAAAAAAGAATTATTAGCAGTCAGGTGTCATCTGAAAAAGAGATTTAGAAAATAAGCCATGGGAGGAAAAAAAAGAAATCTCAAAATGAACACATGATGCTGTCAAGCAATGAAACACAGCTTAAATTTGAAGGCAACAGTGTCAGTTTTCCATGCATGGAAAGGTACTAACCCACAGTAACAGAAGGAATTTTAGGCTATTAGTGAAGTTTCTGTGTCTTCAAAACAGCTTTAATTGACAAAAGAAAGCAACCTGACAAAAGACAGCTCACGGTTCCAGAACCTGCATTCTGCCTCTCAGCATTAAACAAGTGAACTCTGATGGGATCAGTCACATTGCAGCAGAAAAGCAAGTGATAACCAAAACTGCTCTCTATTGATTTTTTTTTTCCCAGCTTGCTCTCAGGAGCATGTTTTGAACAGCTTCAAGAGGGGAATTTGGAAACAAGCACTTTCTAAAGTCTATTAGCTTAATAAAGCATTGTAGTCTACAGTGAGTTCAATTTTTTTGAAGCTTCTCTCACACCATTTTAGTTGTCATTTCTTTGATTAAGGCGACAGTGATTCGTGTACCTGGCTAACAGCCTGGAAGAAAGCCTTGTAACATAAAGGGTTATGTTACAGGGTGAAAGTATCAGCCCAGAGAAACAATCTTTACCCTTGCTCTCTCCATAATGACTTCAAATTGTGGAAGGTTTAAAGGGTGCAGGATGGATCTTCATGAGAAGAAAATAGCCAATTAAACACAGAACTTCATCACAACTGTCTCCTGCTTACCTTGCTGCCACACACCTGCAGATGTCCTGCACCACAAAAAACAGTTGCCTCAAGCCCTGTCCTTTGCTCTGGCAGCCACCTGAGCAGCTGGACACCGAGCCCCTCTCCCCTGCTACCTGGGAAGGTGTGTGCTGTTCTGGGTCAGCAGCAGATCCCAGCCCACAGGTCTTGGTGCAGGTGGGAAATGCTCAGAAGCACCTTTTCCACAAGTCACACCCACCTAAAGCATCACACAGGTGATCTCCAACATCACAGAGAGAGCTCCTGGAGAGAAAGCCAAAGTAGCTGGGCTGCAGTAAGTTGGACTGGGGATATCCTTCATAAGGGAACCAGCCATGAGACCTGTTTGATAAAATCCTTGGATTTCCAGGTTGGTGCCTGACTTCATCCTCACAATGAACTGGTGCTCACCAGTTCTCTGCAAGACCAGTGGGACAGTGCAGGACAGGATTATCTTGCCTCAGAAATGAGTTAGACAAACACAGATTGTGAAAACCTCTGTTAATGATGGGAGACGTGAAGCTGGAACACAAATGGAGAGAAGCAAATCTTGCAGCCTAATGACTGCTTCTCTTATCCATAGAAAGGCTGCAGATCCACAGCAGGAGGGTGAGCAAGAGGCAGCAAGAATGACTGGAAAGTCTCTGAAAGGAGTTCCAGGCATCAAATGCTTTGCTGTAGCTCTTTCCAGCACCTGCTGTCAAACACTTCAAAGAAAAGCTCAAGAGATACCAGTAGAGATAAATATGAGAATAAGCTACTTAGTCAAACATCTCAGCTTAATTCCTACTGCTTGGAGACTCAGAGGTGATTGCTTATATCCCTGACTGGTTTTAAAGCACAAATTTAAACACTATTCTTAGTCCAAAGTATCCAACTCCTTTTGATTCTCACAGATGATTATTTTTTGTCCAAGGGCAAGAAGACTGAAGAAATCCAATGCCTAAGGAAAAAAATGTCTTTCCTTAAACTCACCTCTACTTCTTCCAAGAAGAAATTTAGTTTTGACAGCAGCCAAGAACGCGAGAATCCTACTATGAAAGCTTAAAATCTACAATGTCTTTTAAATAAATTCCAAAGTCTTTTTCAAGAAAAATGCTCTGACTCTGCAGGTTTTGATGGGGGGGGTTTTGTGGGAAGAACAACCTCCTGCATGGAAGTGCTTTTCTGTCAAGAGGCCATAAAGATAGCTGTTACCACCCAGTAATTTTCACTGTCATCAAATGTTTCTGTCACCAAAGAAAATGGAAAACTTTCCACTGCTTAATCCATTTACATGTTTATATATTTCAGCTCTCTCATTATTTATTTTTTCAGATACCACCTATTTATTAGTGCCTTTGCTTCTAAAAGAAATCAACTTGTACATTTTTCTTCAATACTACTATAATGTCTTAATTTTTGATGCAGTAATTAGAATTCAACATATTACTTTATGGAAGAACTCAACAAGAAATTTTATCATGTCATTACTTAGTCTGGCTTGCATTCATTTTCTCTACCACTGAAGCTCAGCTTCACACTGACTGGATTGCTGGAGAACTTTAATTTTTACCATAGTTATTGATGAATAAAATTAGCACTTCAGAATTCATTACAGGTAGGCTTTTCTGCTACCTTAGGAACAAAACACATGATAATTCAGTTGCAATTAATTTTCAACGTAAAGAAGTTACTGGAAATTCTTCTGAATTTGTTCTTTCTGAATTTAAAACCCCAACAGCTAGAGCCTTGTTCAATTTATCACCTTATTTGCATTACCCTTTCCAATGCAGTAAGTGAAATTCTCAAAATTTATGTTAATCTTGTCATATCCAGTTTCCACTGACAAGGAAACTGCTGGCCATTAGGAAATTGCTGGCCATTGCAGCTGCAGAGAGGAAAAAACAGGGTTTCACTTGCTGAAATCTGTTGATTCCAGAACTGCTTATCCCCAGAGCAGCTTTGCCAGCTGCCAATCCTCAGTGTGCACAGCACAGGAACAGAGCTGAGCACTCCATACCCACACTGCAGGAGAGCTCCAGCTGCTGTGCAATCTCAGCCTTGCTTCATCAGGGGGAATCCACTCCTGGCACGGCAATGGCAGGTTCAAGTGCCCATCAGAAGGCTCCAAATGCAGACACAAAGCTCCAAACACAGAGCAAAGCAAAAATTAATCGTCTTGAAACACTTCCACTCAGTCATCAGTGTAAATGCAACCCATGCACATCCAGCAGGAAACAGCACTGGGATATCCCAGCTGCACATATTTTCAAGGATATCACATCAGTGAGGCCAGAGGATTCCAGTATCTACTTTGTGCTGTAGTCACCTCAGACACAAAAATAAAGATAAATTACAAACCTTGTTGGAATGCAAGTTTTCCCAGCTTCCTTTCCCACTTTTCATGTAGGAGTTTCCTCAGTCAAACAGCCCATACCTCTCCCACCAGGTGGCTGATAAGAATGTTCCAGCTATCTACAAGCAGCTCTACAGTGAGCTAAAGCTTTTTTCCCTTTTTTGAGTGTATTCACAACCAAGCTATCACCAAAAACGGGCAGTCTAATGTATGCCAAACAATTAAGACAGCTTTTACAGATAACAGAAACACACTCTATGCCCTACCAGGCTCCAGAGAACACATTCAATGTAAAACCTTTTGAAGAAGACCAGGTTTGCTTAGATATGATAATGTCTGGCATTTAAACCACTCTTCAGAATTCTGAGATGCCATTTTCCCCTTCAAATGTTGATCTTTTCCCAGCCTTTAGAGCATCTCTCCCGGATTTTCTAGTACCACCATGCTAAACAAATCAATACAAGCAAATCTTTGTGTGCAGATAAGACCAAAATCACAACAGAAAACTGTGACATCAGCTGAACCACATGGTCACCTGCTGATTTACTGTCCTGGTCTGAGGGCTAAATAGTCTGGCAAAAAAGGCAGCTTTCACATCTGTCTTAACAAATCCATTTCCCTGGTTAATCATCCCTTTTAATTTCTCAAGATACCACAACAGCAAAATGACATCATTGCTGTTACCAAAGTAATACCTAGGAGGTGGCAGTAACTATGTGAAACCTGTAGGTGTGCTTACAAGCTACTGTTACAAAGAGGATTTTAAAATACAGGAACAGTAGTGAAAAAGGATAATCTATAATTTGAACACTTGTTCTTCAAATTTCATTGTATTCAATTTTACTTTTCCTTAGATAGAAAGCCAAGGAATTTTAGAGGATTCAGAAAATAAAGAAAGAAAACATGTCAAAGTAGGCACTGTGTGTGTGCACACATTCACAATCCTGACTCATCAGGTACATGACAAACCAAATTCTCAAGCATTAGCAGAAAGCACAATGAGGCAAAGGATATTTGCCTTGAACAAAAACACTGACAGAGTCTGAGACTGCTTTTGTTTCTCTACCTGACAGATGCAAGTATATCCTCAGAAATTACATATGTAGGAGAGTAAGCAGGGCAGTTCTATTTCAGGCTTTGCCATTAACTTACCACATAGGTTTGAGGACTTGATTTTTATCGCCAGTTGACCCGTGTCATGATCATTATTTTTCCTACCTGCTATATTTCAAAAGGTCATTATTACATTCATTTATGTTCACTTTTTTTTTTTATTTATAATTTAAAAAAAAAAAAGACAATTGCTCCACTAACAAAATAGGAAGTCAGCAAGTACTGAACTTGCTCTTTCTCTGCCCAAACATTAAATGCAGCACTACTCACTCTGCCTAGAGCAGGGAAGTTGTTCCCTTTTAGACCCTCACACAACTTTAAACTGTATGACCACCAATTTCATTCTAGTGAAGGGTAAAGTCCTTGTTGTTAACAAGAATTTGTAACACATACAGACAGTGATGGCTGTTATCTAAAGGAATATAAAAGCACAAGGCAGTCCTTTGGCATTCCTCCAGCATGTATGTGCTTTCTAACTCTTAAGTGTAATGATTTTGAACTAAAGCATCTTCATGTTTGCTATTCAGATCTCAAGAAATTGTATAAACAAACAATTTGCAGATAAATTCTGCTAGTAGAACATCTAGTCTCTGCCCCAGCCGGGGGAAAAAAATGTTTACAGCATTATGTGCTTATGCACTTGACCTGATTTAATGCCAGGATCAGAGCTGCTGATTTTGCAAAATGTATCTTCCTGTTGAAATATGCACAAGAATATATTAACATATTGTGGGCTCTCAGTTAAAGATATCTCTATCTGGAGCACCAAATAATAAAGAAATTAGGTCTAAAATCAATTATTTATTTAAAAGTTGAAGCTACTTGAACAGGTAAATTCTATTTATAATTCTATTAAATCAACACAATTTGGTCCCAAGAAGTGAGTATCAGCTTTTCCACAAATAGCATTTAAACACATTTAAATTTTTCTTATAAACACAGTTAAAAAATAGAATCCTGTGAAATATCTGCTGAGTGTTACATTTGTGTTGCAATAAACATTCTACATTTGTAATGTGGAATTTAGAAGACCTTCTCATTCTAAGACATACAGTATTAATTTTGTGTGCATAAAACAAATACTACATAACAATCAGCTCATTTATGAATAATTCAAGTCCAAATTAAGTTTTGAATGCTTCAATTTTAATTGTGTGCTGGTGCAACATGATAATCACTATGTGAAATAACTACAGGCCAGCAAGGAAAAAAAAGTGCCTTTTCTATTTCTGCTATTAAATGTGATCAGTATATTGCAGCTCCTTTTCAGGTCAAGACCAAGTTTCCCCTTTCTAGCTTCCAATTCAGAATCATTTTCTCTATGTGTATAGTTGCACACAGCATAAATTTTAGAGTACAAGCACTGTTCATGCTGTATGTCCACTTCTCTGTGCACACCATTTTCAGGTTCTCTTGCACCATAACTAAAAAGTCATCCCTCAGTATAGAACATACTATCAAAATAGCTGACCCACGTTCTTGTTACTCTTCATGGAAAAATAGAAAACACTGCTAAATCACTTTAATATGTTGCTCAGACATAGATACTTAGGTATTGGTATGAAATACAGTTCACAAGGAATCAAAATACACAAATCTACACCTGGAAGAGAGCACAAAAACCCCCCAAATCATCTCAAAACAGAAGGTATCCCATTGAGAGTTCAGAAAGCATTTTAAAAAGTAAATGTAAAAAACATTGGTCTTTTTCAATTACTTATCATAATGCATGGCCCACACTACCCTTCATGGCATTGCACAAATATTTCCTTGGTGTATTGCCAAATAATCAAAGCTCCCCAGCATCCAAACAGCACTGCTGGTCACTTTAGCTCTTACACCCTTCTGCTCACAGCACCCACCTTCACAAGGATACCCAGCTGGTTTGCATTTCTGCTGCTGACTCCAAAATGCCTCTGCCACTGATCATTAATCACAGGTGCACAGCCCCTTGATCCTGTGAACTTGCCAGCCCCGAAGGTGGAAGCCAAGGTGTGGGGTGCCAGGGCCACAGCATTCCCAGGAATGAGGCTCCAGCACAGCTCATGCCACAGTTGCTGAGCCAACTCCACCACAAACTGCAGCTGCACAGGATGAGCTCTGCCCATTCCTCCTCTCTGCTCAGTTCCTGACCCAAGGACAGGCCAAGACATAATCAGATTGATAATGCAATGCTACCACTGATTTTTAACCCTTCCATATAAATGTCACATTTTCACATCTAGAAGTTAAATGTGGAAATAAATTAATAAATAATGTATATACTAGTGCTTTAAAAACAGTTATAAGCACTTGTAAAAAAACAGCAAAGCCTGACACTGCAGAATATTCCTGGAAAGTATGGAAGAACTTCAATTATACACTATCTAAGAACAGAAGAGGCATCCTGTTTCTTCAGAGCCTGCAAACCTTGAGAAAACCAACAAACTGTCAGGCTGACAGATTTATTACAGGCCTACAACTGGGTTGCGTGTGAAGGACCAAAAAAGATTCTCACACTTGTCACAGCACAGCTGGTCTGTATCTGGACAGATAAATCTGGCCATAAATAAGAAACCAAATTCTGCTAGGCTAGTTGGATATAGAGAAGTAATCAAGTCCCTGGGTGAGCAATGATGGGTGGATTTGAACTCAAACAGGGAACCCCAGCCAATCCCACTCAATCCTGAGTGCAGACATGGAACTGGCCAGGGAGCTGACGGGGCTGAGACCCCGAGCAATCTCAGACAGGGGTTCAGGGAGCTGGGCAGGGCTCAGACCCTGAGCAATCTCAGACAGGGGTTCAGGGAGCTGGGCAGGGCTCAGACCCCGAGCAATTGGGTGTTCAGGCATGGGAATTTTGACCCCCTATAAAAGGGAGCACCAACGCTTAAACCAGGCTGTCACATGATCCTCGGTGAGTCCTGTCATGTGTCTGTCTCCAACCAAGGACTGTAAGGCAATACACACTAAGTGTATCAGTACTGTCTTAATGCTGCAATAAACAGATTCATTGAGCTCTCAGCTTGTGAGTCTTGTCTCCATACACTACAAACACTGACATTTTCATATATCCTTTTATACAATGATTGGTTGTTTTGGGATTGTTAAGCACCTGGATATCCCTTCTTAGAAAAATAAAATGGTTAGGAATACACACATACACAGTCTCAATTTTAAAAGGGTTTTTTAAAAAGTTCTTTAGTTTCATTCACCAAAAGTACGTTTCACAGAAGAAGTTTGCATTTTATTTATACAATCTTAGGGCACTGAAACATTCATCACTGACAAGACTAGCTGACATTTTATTTTACTTAAACCTGCCCCCCATCCCCCCACCCCCTCAAAAAAACCCAACAAAACAAAGAAACAAAAATCCATAGCACATGAAGAACTCACTAATGAGCTTCTTTGTTTTTTGGGTTTGGGGATTTTCTGTCATTTGGAAAGCAAAAACGAAATAGTTGGTATCCCTGGATTATTTTAACATACTGCCTTTGTTTATGCCCATTTTGCACGGTGCAACACTATATCCTAAACACTTTCATAAAGCACAGTGTATTGAGTTGCAGATTATCCAGCTCTTACCATAATGATAAACAGTTCTTTTAGACACCTTGTTACAGATGCTTTTCTTTCCCAATTGCTCTCAGCTGTTTGCAAGAGTTTATTTATAAACATTGAACATTTATAAACACCTGTCAGTTGCAAACAATTTCTTTACTGGAGGACGGCTGCACTGTCAGAGACACTGTATTAATATAATTATTATTATAATTTCAACTACAGAAACACTCGTCTGTTATGGTGCTCTTAGCAAAGAAATTTACCTCATCATCATTAGGAAAATACAGCTGTTAAAAAGGAAGTATTAAACTGTTTTTACATAAAATTTTTTACTGCTCTTTCACATCAGAATTAAACATCCCTTCTCTATTACATTAGCTTAAAAACTAAGAGAGAGAAGGCATTATATGAAATTTGCTAATAAAGCTGTATAGTTACCCCCAATTTTACAAGCATATATTATCCTAGAAGAGGAATGCTAGCCACTACTTGCAGGACAAGGTTTTTTTAAAAAAAATAAATTAAAACATATGCCCGACTTAGGGTTGAACATTCCCACAAACATAATGTGAATATGAATAGCCACATACTTGTCATTAAATACAGGGAACAGAAGTTCCCTTTGGGGAGAAGTGTTAAATCATCTCTGCACTTGGTCACGTTTCTATCATTACTGCAGAAGGCGAGTAGGAACACTGAGCTTTCATAAAACCCTGACAGACTATTCCAACCCCCATTACTACTGCTAAACGAGGCAGGGAACCTCCGGCAGCAGCGGAACCACTGAAATAAATACATTTTATGGTAAAGTAGATCCGCCCGCTCGGGGGGAGGAGCCGTCCGCTGAGCCCCGCCCGCCCGAGGCCGGCCCCGCCGCGGCTGCTGAGGGACCCCGGTACGGGGGAATTCACGGGGGGGTTCCTCGTTAACAGGGGCGCTGAGGGGAGCCTCGTTAATGACAGCGACTCGTTAATGACAGCGGCTGCTCAGGGGGACCCCTCGTTAAC
>VWYE01008255.1:0-14716 GCA_013398995.1 Alaudala cheleensis | reverse complement strand
GGGCCGGGCCGGGGGCTGGGCACCGACCGGGGGGCACCGGGCCCGCGCTGCGCGGAGCGCGGCCCCACAGCGCCGCCGCTGCCGGGACAGCCCGGCTGGGTCCGCCCGCTGTCAGTGTCGCGTCACCCCGCGCTGCCCTGCGGCCTGTGGCCGAGACTTGTCTGCTTCTGAACCGGATTTAGGGACTTGGACGAGTCCAAGTGCGTGCTGCAGGCACCGGGAGCGTCACAGTGCAGCTCTGTAACCGCTTACGGGGAATCAGCCGCTGCACTGGTGCTTTCTGTCGGTGTCCGGGACGTAGAGCCCCTGTGGCTGTGCTGTCCCCTTTAGTTCAAGTGCGTGGCAATAACCTGCAGAAAATGAAACTCGCTGCCATGAAGTGCAGTTTCACCGTCCCAGCTTCAAACTCTGGACTTAGCAGATCTGGTTTTGTGTACTGTGTCACACACTGAACGTCACTGGATGTTTTATATCTGGATATGTTACAGGACAAGTTTTGGATAACCAGAGTCGGGCTCCCTGGAGTTTGTCATCTATAACAGATTTCTTCTGGTCGATAGCAGATTTTGTGGTTCTGTTGTAAGTAGAAGTTAATTTTTTCGGTGAGCTTCATTTTAGATTTGACATAGGTGGAAGTTACACAATGCTATCAGTAACACAAAAATAAAAATGTTATATTTACTCTCTTGCATTCCATATGTATAAATGCTTTACTACAAATGTGTGTTTTTGTTTATTAAGCACAGTATACTTACCAAAAAGTGCATGAAAAGTGACGAAACTTACTGGCAGTTCAAATGAGTTTCTTACATTTCATCTATTTTTGATATTGCAAAAAAATATATACACTTTTAATAAAAGCATCTACTAGCTGATCAAGGAATCAAGCTGTTTGTAGAATTTCTACTGGTGACAATAGATTCTGACTATATAAAAGTAATCACACAGCAGTAAACACAAGTTTGTGGCCCCAGATCAAAGCCAGTTATCAAACAGAAAGTTCATGTGATATATTCAACAGTTCTCAGTGATTTCAGTTACAAGTTTATACTTTATGCATTTCTTGCATATTAACAAGAAAAACTAGATTTTATAGTTTAAACTTCACTGTAATTTGCAATTATTTCAGGTTTTAGTTTAATATGTAGGAGAAAATTGCCAAGGTTTAAACAACAGTGATCATGAGAAGATACACTCTTCATTCCTGAGCATTATTTACTGTTTATCAGGCCGTTTCTTATTTTCCAATCAAAAAATTCAAGAACTATTTCTAGCTACCACTTCACCTAACCCTTGTTTTAATTTTTCAGTTTCCAGAGCATTATTCAACCAGATTTGAGAAGAAGAGGCTACACATCTTCCTCCTATTCAGCATACCATGACAGAAGAGGGTATTTTTTTCATATTCAGACTGTTTTTTTCCCCTGTATTGGTGAAGTAACATGAATCTGAGTAGATTACAGTTGTGGTTTGCATTGAGTTGGGTTGTGCAGGAAGGCTATACATTGGTTATCTGCAGCATTGTTGGTGCCAATACACAGCTTTGGACAGCTGCAATAGCAGCACAGACTAACACTCTGAAAATATTTTTGAAGCCTGCCTATGAGACAAGATATATCTTTATTAAAATTCTTCTTTTCTTAGACATGTTTATACTCAGCATTTGACTTGCATTAGTGCAGTCATTTCTTGTACTGCATTACCTACAGATAAAGCAAAACACTGTTATAAGGGTATAATTTCTATGAACACTACAGCCCAAGTGTTTTGTAGGACTGTATAAAAGCATCAGTGCTCTGTAGCCTTCTCACATCACACAGCAGTAATGAAACAGGAGAGGATTTTCATGAAAGTGGGGTTGGGGTTTTCTTACAACTTTTCAGGAGAAACTCAGCTTTTTCAGATGTTCAGACTTTCTCACAACTGACATTTAGATAGGGTGCATTTCTAGTTGCAAGGTTGAATGACAGTGAAATTCCTTCCTTTCCAGGCCTCCAGCAAATCCCCGCCGTAGGATGGGCCGAATAAATCACTGGGGTGGAGGCCCCAGTCCACCACCAATGGCTGGGGGTGGATGAGGAAGGTAATTCCAGATCTGCTGTATCCTGCTTTGAAGGGTTTGGGGGTTTTTAAATAGCAGTGTTAATTCAGGGTTAAGGTNTGAGCTTCATTTTAGATTTGACATAGGTGGAAGTTACACAATGCTATCAGTAACACAACAATAAAAATGTTATATTTACTCTCTTGCATTCCATATGTATAAATGCTTTACTACAAATGTGTGTTTTTGTTTATTAAGCACAGTATACTTACCAAAAAGTGCATGAAAAGTGACGAAACTTACTGGCAGTTCAAATGAGTTTCTTACATTTCATCTATTTTTGATATTGCAAAAAAATATATACACTTTTAATAAAAGCATCTACTAGCTGATCAAGGAATCAAGCTGTTTGTAGAATTTCTACTGGTGACAATAGATTCTGACTATATAAAAGTAATCACACAGCAGTAAACACAAGTTTGTGGCCCCAGATCAAAGCCAGTTATCAAACAGAAAGTTCGTGTGATATATTCAACAGTTCTCAGTGATTTCAGTTACAAGTTTATACTTTATGCATTTCTTGCATATTAACAAGAAAAACTAGATTTTATAGTTTAAACTTCACTGTAATTTGCAATTATTTCAGGTTTTAGTTTAATATGTAGGAGAAAATTGCCAAGGTTTAAACAACAGTGATCATGAGAAGATACACTCTTCATTCCTGAGCATTATTTACTGTTTATCAGGCCGTTTCTTATTTTCCAATCAAAAAATTCAAGAACTATTTCTAGCTACCACTTCACCTAACCCTTGTTTTAATTTTTCAGTTTCCAGAGCATTATTCAACCAGATTTGAGAAGAAGAGGCTACACATCTTCCTCCTATTCAGCATACCATGACAGAAGAGGGTATTTTTTTCATATTCAGACTGTTTTTTTCCCCTGTATTGGTGAAGTGACATGAATCTGAGTAGATTACAGTTGTGGTTTGCATTGAGTTGGGTTGTTCAGGAAGGCTACATTGGCTATCTGCAGCATTGTTGGTGCCAATACACAGCTTTGGACAGTTGCAATAGCAGCACAGACTAACACTGAAAATATTTTTGAAGCCTGCCTATGAGACAAGATATATCTTTATTAAAATTCTTCTTTTCTTAGACATGTTTATACTCAGCATTTGACTTGCATTAGTGCAGTCATTTCTTGTACTGCATTACCTACAGATAAAGCAAAACACTGTTATAAGGGTATAATTTCTATGAACACTACAGCCCAAGTGTTTTGTAGGACTGTATAAAAGCATCAGTGCTCTGTAGCCTTCTCACATCACACAGCAGTAATGAAACAGGAGAGGATTTTCATGAAAGTGGGGTTGGGGTTTTCTTACAACTTTTCAGGAGAAACTCAGCTTTTTCAGATGTTCAGACTTTCTCACAACTGACATTTAGATAGGGTGCATTTCTAGTTGCAAGGTTGAATGACAGTGAAATTCCTTCCTTTCCAGGCCTCCAGCAAATCCCCGCCGTAGGATGGGCCGAATAAATCACTGGGGTGGAGGCCCCAGTCCACCACCAATGGCTGGGGGTGGATGAGGAAGGTAATTCCAGATCTGCTGTATCCTGCTTTGAAGGGTTTGGGGGTTTTTAAATAGCAGTGTTAATTCAGGGTTAAGGTAGTGTTTTGTCCTCCTGCTGCAGAAGTTACCAAAACAGGAAAATAATCAAAATTATTCCATTATCAAAGAGTTAAAGATACTTCCAGTAAAGGGGAAAAAAGGCAGGGGGAAGGGATATTAAAAAGGGTTTTGGTTTGGGAATGGTGGGCTTCTAATTGCACAAAAGTTGATAAATTGTGGCAAAGATTTTTGAGCACAGCTGATAAGTTATTTATAGCTTCTCATCTTTTTTGGCAGCTAATTTAAATATCAGGTTGTTAGAAAATGAAGTTTTTTTGCATTTCTAGTATGACTAAGGTTTTGGTTAAAGTTGATATTTCTCAACAGAAAAGAAAGAAAAAAATAAAGTTGCTACAAGACAGTAAAAATTGGTTTATTTCCCCTGGTACAATGATACAGCTATACTAATCTTGAATTCCAGTAAAGTGTAGAAATCCAAATTGCTTAAAAATAGAGGTAAAAGTAGAAGAGGGTTTAAATTTCTTACAGCTGCCTGATCATTTAATTCTGTTTAACAATTAGTTTGGCTGCTGGGAGTTACAGCTGACACAGTGTA
Organism: Alaudala cheleensis; assembly: GCA_013398995.1. Classification (NCBI taxonomy): domain Eukaryota; kingdom Metazoa; phylum Chordata; class Aves; order Passeriformes; family Alaudidae; genus Alaudala; species Alaudala cheleensis. The sequence continues at coordinate 10,445 of VWYE01008255.1, read as the reverse complement.
ACTGTGTTTAATTTACTTTAAGACTTAAGTAAACAATCCTTGATTTTCATCAGTCATTCCCATAGTTACTGTAATAAAAGTTACAAGGAAAGAAAATCCCCAGTGCAGATGGTTAATATCTGTAAACCTTGTAGGAAAAAGTTCATGTACCAGGAAACACATACACAAGTATTTCAGTTCACCAGAACAAGGATGAGCTTCCAAGTGGGTGAAAAACCCTGGGATGTTGAAGTGTTTTTTCTTGTTGAGTAGATACAAGGCCAGCAAAGACTGTGGAGATGGTTTTTGGGTAATCACAGCAAATGCGTAAAAAGTTAGCAAGTCCTTAGCATGTTGCATTTGGCTAAATTAAAAACAATATTATTTTATAATGTTTACTTAATGCCATCTCACAAAGAAAGGCCTCTTTAAATGTTCTGTTATTAATTCATCTTTCAGGTAAATGCCTGCTGAAGAGGCAGGCACAAGCATACACATCTGCCAGGAGAAAAGAAGAGCTTAGTAGAGGACCAAATGGGGATGTGTATGCCTGACTGGAAGCTGTTCTGTGATAGAAGCAGATTAATGAAGTTCTACTGGGAACTCCTTCTTCAAGGATCCAGTGTAACTGAAGCACAGTTTCATTAAATACATGTTTACTGTCTAAAGTCTTTGTATAGTTTCTGAACATTTTCCTGTAGTTGCAAAGTAATAAGTAAATTATATTTGGCTTGTCACAAGGCTGATTTTCTCGTCATTTTTTAGAAACCGAAAAAATCTGAAGTACAGTAAGCCTGCTATTCAGATGAGAAAAAAATACACATTTATAGTTGATACAGATGGTCCCTCAAGAGTCAAAGCAGCACTTCCTAAGAGGTTTTGTATTCACTCTTGGGACAAACACTCTGTACTTTGCTGTATTTTCATCCTATTAATGATACTCTAAAAGCGCTTCAAAAATGCAGTTAACAAATTACTTTGGTTTACAACCCTTGCTTCACTAAGGCCCATAATGGATTTTATAATAAACACCTCTTGCAACAGCTTCATTCTCCACTATAAACTTACTGAAATGTGTTAAAAAAATACAAATTTGGGGAGTTTTTTTGCAATAAAATTGTGTTGGTTTTATTACATGAAGAAAAAAAGAGGTGACCTCAAATACTGACAGCTATGCCAGAATAGTTATTTTTTATCAAATAGTAACTATCTTTAATATACCCCTTCTCAGGATGGGAATTTCTCACTGTTCTTAGAGTTCATTTGGGATTTGTGGGTTTTGGGGTTTTTTTGCTCAAAGAGGGCTGCATCTATTTGAAAAAAAAGTTAGCTGACAGGAATCTGGATTAAATTATTTTCCACATAGTGCCACTGCAAATTTTTTACTTAAGCCTCCTTAATAATTTCTTGTTAAGGAAATGTTCCTGTCTGACCATCCAGGCACATCTCTGGCAGTTACATCTACACCCCATAAGCTGAGATGAAAACTTGACTCCCTACACACACCACATTCAGTCAGACCAGGTGTCCTTACCAGCTCAAACCCCAGATTTCCCAAAGCAGAGTCTCAGTGGTCCAGATCCTAAAAATAGTTTAATCTCAGTGCAATAAGTAAATAACAAGAACTGGTGCCTCCAAGGAGGAACCCCAAACAAAAGAACCCTTGGGCTTTTATACCCTGAGTGTAAGCATGACAAAGTCAGGGAGCCATGGGCTGCTGCCGTGCCTGGGTTCCCTCCCCTGGCTGTGCCACAATTCCACGGCCCCTCTGCTGTGCGAAGGGCTGGCAGGTCACAGCCTCTCACCTGGGGCTCCTGCCCCCACCCCGAGCTCAACGAGCTGCAGCTGCGCCCCGGCCTACCTGCACTGAACGCAGACCGGGCAACTTTCAGCCTCTAAAAGCCGCATCTCCGCCAGCTCCAGTCAAACATCCTATTTGCGCAGTTATAAAGGAACTCGCTGGCCACAAGCAGGGAGGCTGCTCATCGTTAGCCCTTTACAGCTGCACCACGTACACCAGCTGTACCACAGCCTTTGCATAGAGGAGTATTTTAAGCTGTTGCAGGGCCCGGTCCCCGCTCCCGCAGCCCCACCAGCAGTACCAGCCCAGCTGACAGCGTTTGGCTGGGGCTCCACCAGACCCGCGCCAGCGGCGGGACTGCTCCCCAGGCACCCCGTGCCGCTGTTGGGCTCCTCAGCGCCGGGACAGGAGCTCCGCACTCCTCCACAAGCGGGGCCATCTCGGGCAACGCCCCGGAGCCTCCGAGCCCGCTCCCGATACCTGATCGAGGGGCGGCGCCGGGCCAGGGCCCGCCCGCTTCCGCCCCGCGCCCGGCTCGGCGCCGCTCGGGCCCGTCAGACGCGGCTTCCGCCCGGCCGGAGCATGACCCAGGCGGAGAAAGGCGAGGCGGAGAACGGCAAGGACAAGGAGCGCGACCGGGAGCGAGAGCAGCGCGGCGTGAAGCGGCCCATCGTCCCCGCCGCCGTGCCCGAGTCCCTGCAGGAGGTGAGGCCCGGAGCCGCTCGGGCGCTGCTCCCTCCCCGCTGGGCGGGCCCGGCCCGGGCTCGGCCTTTTAAAGGCTTGCGGAGGGGGGGGTGTGGAAGCGCCGGGAGGGCTCCAGGTGCTCGTGGGGACTCGCTCTGACTCCGTGCCCGTTGTGCTGCTTTCAGCAAATACAGAGCAACTTCATCGTGGTGATCCACCCCGGCTCCACCACCCTGCGGCTCGGGCGGGCCACGGACACGCTGCCCGCGGGCATCCCGCACGTGATCGCGCGGCGGCACAAGCAGCAGGGCCAGGCGGCCTACAGGGACAGCTGGCTCCTCCGGGATGGCCTCAGTGTAAGCGCGGCCCCAACCCGCCCAAAACCCCTGTCCTCCGGGCCGGTCTGGTTTGCTGTGCGCTGCACATGTCCCTCTCATCCTGCATGCTTTGCCAGAGGAGAATACCTCTCCAGTCAAACTTTTATTCACCCGTTTAAGTACTGTAGATGCCTCCTACTGAAGTCAGTAGGCTTGCACCAGTCTGTGTTTGCGTTTTATTTGACTTGTTTGCGATGAACTAAATCTGAAAAATTGGTGAGTTGAGGGTTTGCACATGTTGATTTCCCTGTGCTATGGTCTGGTACCACACTCAGTATTCCATTTCTTCTGATGGAATGCCAACTGTAGGATTAGAATCTGACTTCTCCATTTGTGAATGTGTTGGTTACTAGTTAATTTGTGACTTGGATAATGCTGCGAGTAATTTTACTCCAGCCTGGTCAAAAAACATGTATAAATCTTATTTGTAATCTGGATCTGTAAAAATTAAATTAACCTAATATTAAATGTCACCTTTAAGTAATTGAAATCTATTTAAACATTTTTGCTTCTAGTTCATATGCCTGTAGTTAAGTCTGAGCACACCAATAGAGATGAAGTCCAGCAGCCACTAAAAGCAGTTAAAAGATTCAAGTTGACTTGAATAGGTGTTGGGAATATAAAACATAGTTTCTCTGAAAATGAGCATAAGTCCATTTTGCATTGTACAAACATCTGTCCTTTCTACAGTAATAACCGGTTTACTTCATTGTTTCCTGATAGCTTCAGTATTACCAGTAGACAGACATGGTTTGAAAATATTTACATTGTGTATTTGGGGTTTTCCTTAGAAACCTGAAAGTACTGAGCAGAGACAAAATGGCCTCAAAATGGTGGACCAAGCAATATGGTCCAAAAAGATGTCGAATGGAGCAAGGCGCATACCAGTGTCACCTGATCAGGTAACTCATGAAATTGCTCATTCATACAGCCCTTGGGGGTGATGCTGTGCTTCAGTGGACAAGAACAGATACCCTTTATAGACTCAATATAAATAAGTGCTGTTGTGTTACCTAACTCTAAAAATGTGAGAAAATTAAGATTGTAAGTGTTGGCTCAAGGGTTGGGTTCAAAGGTGTTTTTCATTTTTCTTCCATGCATAAAAAGTGACCGGTAAAATATTTATCAACAGGATTTGGTTTGGTTACATTTCAGGCCAGGTCATACAACAGACAGATGAGACCTGCCATTTTGGATCACAGCTCTGGGGCCAAGTGGACAAACACATCAAATCATCCTGAATTTTTGGTAGGAGAAGAGGTAAGATTGCTTTTCCTGCTGAATGAGGCTTCATGTGTTTTAATGCAGCCATTCATCAGTTGCAGGCTGCTATAAGTTAGCATGTACTGAAAGATGTGTAAAGCTAACCAAGGAAAACTGAGAAACTTTACTGTGGAGTTACTATTTGTTATCATTCAGCAAGACAAGAAGGTTTCCCTCATTTACTTAACAAGTGTATTGGATCCCTTGCTGCTATAAATCAAGGTTTTTGCAGGGAGTAGGTGAGAACTTTACCCATATGGCATAATTCAGAGAATTCATAACTCAGGAATTGCTGCTGAGTAACTTGATATTTATGGGCTTCAAAGTGTTTAAATTATTTTAGTTTCTAATATGAGGTCATGGAAAAATATACCTTTGTGTTCACTAGATTTCTGTGGATAAGAACATTCAAACAATTTAAACTATATACTTACTGTCTTTTAATGGTTTCTTTATTTTAATGGTTTATAATCAAGCCCTGTTACAAAGAAATCCGCTCTATTGCTGTTACATCAGTCTGAGCTCTGCAGTGTCTTGTATCTGCTTCTGAAATGTTTTTCTTCCCAGTTGTTACTCATTTTGTTACTATTTTTTTGGGGAAAAGCAATGCCCAGAATGTAATCTCTTGTTTTCAGGCACTATATGTGAATCCATTAGATTGCTATAATATCCACTGGCCCATTAGAAGAGGGCAGCTGAATCTCCACACAGGACCTGGTGGCTCCCTCACTGCAGTCCTGGCAGACCTGGAAGTTATATGGTCACATGCAATACAAAAATACCTGGAAATACCACTGAAAGACCTAAAGGTGAGCTGTGAACAGCACATTTATGTGGTGTGGGCTGTATCCACTTCTCTAAGTGTTACAGTAAAAGAGAGGAAACTTGCTGTTATTGGTAGCCTCTTACTGGTGCATTTCTTAATAAATCCCTTCTTTCTGCTGGTGAGCAGGGTTCCCAAGACTTCATCTGGAATTTGGTCCATGTCTTTAAGACAAAAGCTGTTGGTAGAACTTTTAACAAGGATGTTTAGATGTCCCATGATAGACATTTCACAGTCTTAGTCTTTGTTTGGGGTTTTTTTGTTGACTGTAAAGGAGGCACCTGGGGAAGGGTTGCCTAATACTTGTGTAGTTACTTATCCTTGCAAAGTAGGTGTTTGTCTCATGCCTGATGCACTTTTAAACATTCTAATGTCTCTAGACTCTTAGCACTTACTTTGAACACATTTTTTAAGTATTGAAAACCTTCTCCTTTCCTATTTTTTTTTTTTTAAAGTTGTATATCAAACTTTATTTGAGAGCTGGCTTTAATTTACTGTTCTTGTCTTCAGTACTACAGATGCATTTTACTAATTCCAGACATCTATAATAAACAACATGTGAAAGAACTGGTAAATATGATCCTTATGAAGATGGGCTTTTCAGGTAAAAACCATAATGAAGCAAGTACTTAATGATTAATTGCATAAAGATTTTTTTTTTTTTTAAGGCGTATTTTTGCACATCAGTCCCAGGTTAGCTGGGATTAGCACCCTCATCTTTTGCCAGCCATGTAACTATCTCTTTCAAAGGGGCAAAAAGGTTGGCAAATATTGAAACAAGCTTTTTGGTTTGCTGTTATGCATCCCAGCTGTGGGCTTCTCATTCAGCTGAGGTAAAAGTAGCAACAGTTTGATTTCTTAAGTGTTTCTAAAATGCATGATTGTCTGGAAGGACAGACTGGAACCTCTGGTAGTTCCCAGGTTTAAATATGGGTTATGATACAAATGTACCCTGTAAACATGGACTGAAAGGAAAACAGAGGGTGAAATTGGACCTTATGTTATAACTACTTGAAGACCTTATCTGAAATGCTAATAGTAATGCTATTTGATTAAAACCAGAAAAAAATTAGGAAAACACTTCATGTACATGAGGTAGCCAAGACCCTGCACTACCACATCAAAAAGAAATTAAAATTTGGAAACAATACCTTTAATCTTCTAGAAAATGGATCACTTGAGTGCAGAGTCAGGCTATTTGTAGATCTTTAAGAGACGTTAAAATGCTCTTTAAATGTCAGCAACGTGACTGTAAAGTTTGGCATGAATTTAATATAACTTTTTCTCATATTGCTAGGAATTATTGTACACCAGGAGTCTGTCTGTGCTACCTTTGGAAGTGGTTTGAGCAGTGCATGCATTGTGGATGTGGGAGATCAGAAGACAAGTGTTTGCTGTGTAGAGGATGGTGTTTCCCATCGCAACACCAGGTACCTGAGAGTGTGCAGAATTATTACAGTCATGCTTACCAAAGATTTGACTTTTAAAAGGAGATGACATTTTTGTAATTATAGGGGTTTTCTTACTCTGAGGCATTTAACAGAGTCAACTGATACAGTATGAACCTTAAAGAATTATCTTTAAAAGAAGGAAACAGGCAGAACTGATCAGAACTGATACAGTGTTTTACAAACTCTGGGAGTCGTGATGCCAGCATGTCTAAAGTTTTCCTAGCATTCCTCTCCCTGTCACTGCAGTCAGCCAGGATTTCAGCAACTACATAAAAAGTTTTTTTTCTTCTCTGTGCTTTAGGCTGTGCCTTGCATATGGAGGATCTGATGTGTCAAGGTGTTTTTATTGGCTCATGCAACGAGCAGGATTTCCTTATAGAGACTGCCAGCTAACGAATAAGTTGGATTGCCTGCTGCTTCAGCACCTAAAGGAGACATTTTGTCATCTAGATCAGGTGAGGAGGGGCAAATCATGTGTTATCCCAGTAAATTCTTTCCCTTTATAGAATGTTACTCTGGAGAGCCTTTTTGTGAGTCCAAGTTGATAGTAAATATTTTACTCAGGAGTATACTGGCAAAAGCTGTCAAAGCTTTAGACTTGAAATGTTTGAGGAATCCCAGCTCTTAAAAAGGTAATTTCTTTGTTCTTGTTGCTGAAAGAAGCTGATAATTGCATACTTGCTGGGTTTCAACTACAGTTCTGTAAGATCTGCCAGCAGGTCTCCCTGCAAAATGCTCATGGTAGAGGCTTAGGCATGTAGAAAGCTGTCTGGCACAAGATACAACATGGAAAAGACTTTAAAAAACTCAAGAATAGGTAAATAAAATCATAGTTAGGAGATAATTTTATTACTTTTTGTTTTTTTCTGTAGTTAAATAGATTATGCAGCTTGATAAATATAAAATATACTTTTCTTTTTTGTACTTTAGGATATTTCTGGACTACAAGATCACGAGTTCCAAATTCGGCACCCAGATTCTCCAGCTTTATTGTACCAGTTCCGGTTAGGGGATGAAAAATTACAGGTGAATTTTAAATTAAATTACAGGTGTATTGAGCATTCAGACTCAGAGCCTCAATGTGTATCAGCCCATGTGATTTATGGATTGTTCTTACACTCTGCTTGTAGATGAAATAAATTCCTGTATGGATGAGTGGGCCTCATGCAGCACTGGTGAATGCACATGACTTTCTAAGTACCTTTATCCTTCAAGTGCAAAGCATTAATGTTAATTTTGCAAGTTTTTCAGCTCACCATTGAATCTTCTAATTTTGTAATAAACTACTTTGAATACTTGTTTATCAAACAATGCTAAATCTGTAAAGAAACTTGTGTATTTGTGGGGATTTTTTTAAATTACAAAAAATAGAAGACACTTCAATATTTTAAAAACTACCTGGGAAAAAAACAACTCTGTTTAATTTTGAATTGTGAGAAAAATTGAACAAGACTGCTTTTACCTGTAGTAAATGCCAAAAGAAGGGATACTGTAGTAAAGCCATGCCAAATCTCTCTTCAGGCACCCATGGCTCTGTTTTATCCAGCAACTTTTGGAATTGTTGGACAAAAAATGACAATTTTGCAGCACAGGTCACAAGGTGACCCTGAGGATCCTCATGATGAACATTATCTGCTGGCCACACAAAGTAAGCAGGAGCAGGTGTGTGATTGCTGGTTTGTTGTTTTCATTAACTATAATTTAATTGGGCAATAAAATGAGGACTCATTAGCTCATCTCAGAAAACAGTTTGTTACCTTGGTCAGAAGTATTAAAGAATAAACTTAAAATAGTTACAGATGCCAAAACAATTCTTTAATTAAAAGTGTGCATTTTTAAAGTCTAAGAAGGCTTCATANTTGATATTTCTCAAGCTACACCTCCACAGAATAGAAAAAGAATTTTAAAAGCAAACATTAGTTTCTGTCTGGTTTGATTGCAATAAATTAATTGTAATACAAGCCATATTAAGTTAAAAAACTATTTCTATATATTCATTCATTCCAGCATCTGATGATACAAAAAAGAAGATGTACAGCTCCATCTTAGTAGTGGGAGGAGGCCTTATGTTTCATAAAGCTCAGGAGTTTCTTCAACACCGAATTCTCAACAAAATGCCACCTTCTTTCAGAAGAGTTGTTGAAAATGTTGAGGTCATCACAAGGCCTAAGGTAACTGTTAACTGACAGTTAAGTAATTAGTGAACTATGATTGGCTGAAATCATTAAAAGAGTAAAAGAAAAGAATTCTTTCAAAATGCCAGAGTAGTGGAATATCTGAGCTTTAAGAGAGCTTTCAGCCTATAGCATAGCACTGCCTGCTTAGAGACAGGGAGTTAGAGGCATAGCAAGAGTGTGAGTGTTACAGACCACTGAAGTGTTTATTATCTCTGGGCCCTATTCTTAAAGGAGCAGTTAGTACTGGCCCATGAAGGTAACCTGTCTCCTCAGCAAGAAATTGTGGGGTTTTTTTATTTTTTAGTACTATCATTATAATAGAGAAACAAGCATTGAGATTAATTTTCATTTGGCATTAATCAAGCAAAACTTGTAAATATATTTCCATCTATTTCAGAGCCTCCATTACTGAAGGCAAGATTTTCATTATGTGCTTAGAAAGCATCTTAAAACATAGCATCTTGCATATCAAATATTTTTATCTCACTGTTTTTTCCTGGATAATACTGACAAACTTTCCTCCTCCCCTACCCCACCAGATTCTAACTGGTGAATACTGTTGGAAAAACAGGATACAGCTTTGGAGAACTCTGCAAAATGAGACCAATGACTGTGTGCAATGTGTGTTTTGAATGTAGGATATGGACCCACGTTTGATTGCCTGGAAAGGAGGTGCAGTTCTGGCCTGTCTGGACACCACTCAGGAGCTGTGGATTTACCAGAGGGAGTGGCAGCGTTTTGGTGTCAGGATGCTGCGGGAGCGAGCTGCCTTTGTGTGGTGACAGCTGCTACAGGGGAACCTGTAGGAACTGCACTGAACATTCCTTTCCCCACATGCCCTTCTTTTCCAGTGCATACAAACTGATCTTCTCCTGATATATATTTTTGCTATTTTATTAATAATAACTTCAACTGAAATTTTTCTGGAAGTGTGAAAAAACAAAAAACTTGCTGAATTAACTTGACTTCAGCTACCCATCATCTTTTGAATTGTATGCATTGAATTCTGCATACAGAGTACCACTGTCCTCTCCAAAGTGACTATATTTATATTGTACAGCTTATGTATATTAAAATTGCACAATGTAGGAGCTTAAGGTAAAAAATATTATGTGACAGCTGTTAATCATTCCAGAAACATGTACACAGAAGCAACAGCTGAAGAGTGCAGCTGTGGGTTTAATGTAATATTCTGATTCCTACTCAGTGTTACCATGAGATGAAGCTGTTATATAAGGGATCATTAGGGTACAAGTGAAATGAAGAACTAAAACTACAGTCACTGTCTGTAATAAATTATTTTATTCAGAAAGACAAAGAATTTGGAAGTGGAGTACTTTTTTCTTGCCCTGTACTTATCATCAGTGTTTATTGTTAGCTTTTCATTATTTCATTATTTCCATTGTAGAGTCCACTTTATTCCCTATTTTACAAAAATCTATTTAATAGACCCAAAAGACCTAGCTGCAATTCTATACACCCAGCACATCTTCCAGTTTCATTCCAGCTGAGGGCAGCAAGGCTGCACCCCTCAGCCACCCTGCAACACCAGCCAAACCTGGTTTGGTCAGGCAGCTGCCCTCAGAAGCACAGGACTGATTTGAACTGAAATATTGAAGCTGGAGCTTCCTGAACAAACTTGAGAGCATTCCTATTGCAATAATACCTAGAAGGTAGTCTCTTGTATATGTCCTTATCTAAAAGGATGCTTGCAGCAAAACTCTACAGAATACAGAAGCTCAAGAAGGTGACAATTCTTACCTCAGTCTGAGATGCACAAGCTGCCACAGCAATCAGATACAGTCACAAGTAGAGCAGCAAGGAAAAAACTCTTATGTCCTCCAACTGAATTGATTGTGAGGAGCTCTAAAAGAGAAAAAAAATCACTTT
>VWYE01008247.1:3731-17623 GCA_013398995.1 Alaudala cheleensis | reverse complement strand
CAGCCCTCCGCCGGCCTCCTGCAGCCTCGGCTGTGCCCAGAGCCCTGCGAAGGGAGAGCGCAGCAATCGGGCAGGGCGCGACCACGGACCGATGGCGTTGTCCCGGTGTCCCGGTGTCACCGGCCCGACACAGCCACAGCCGCCAGCCCCGACCCACAGCCCCTATCCCTGTGTCTGCCCTGCCTCTTGCCCGTGTACCCTATCATACCTCTGCTCCTGTCCTTTCCCAGTCTCCACACTTGTCCCTGTCGCTGCCCCTGCCCCTGACCCACTCCCGGTCCCTGTCCCTGTCCCTGTCCAGGTCCCCGTTCCTGTCCCTGTAATCCTCCCCGTCCCTGTCCCTGTCCCCGTCGCTGTCCCTGTCCCTGTCGCTGTCCAACCTTGCCCCGCGCCGGGCTCGCTGCCCTCCCCGCCCGGCTCTCACCTGCCGGCCACAAGGCCAAGGCCAAGGCCAGCAGCCCCGTGCCCGGCCCGGTCTCCATCGTGCCCGGCCCCGCTTTGGCGGCAGCCGCCCAGGAGCCGAGCGGAGCCGCGCTGGGCCCCGCCTCTGCCCGTCCCCGGCACACCCGCCCCGGGCCCCGGGACCGCGGCCCCGCCGGCAGCACAAGGGGCACTGCAGGAAGGGAAAGATCCGGCCGCGTGTGTGGGTTAATTTTCCCTTTGAGAGCAAAGAGCGTCATAGACACGGGGTTCTCTTACCTCTTGCTCATCAGTGCGCAGAAGTTTTTGTGCCTGTCACTGAGTCGCCAGTGAGTGGCCGGGCTTGGGCAACGAGCTGCGATGGGAAACAGCAGCACCACTACTGCCAGCTGAGCAACGGAATATCCCACACTGTAATAAGTGGTTCTCAGAAATAAAGCTCAGGGAAAGGAGGAAAGGGGACATGTGGCCTTTGTCTTCCCAAGGAATCATTCTGTGAGAGAAAGGCCATTTTCCCTAGAAATGGCCAAAAATCTGCCTATTGATGGAGAAGTAGGGTATAAATTCTTTATTTCCTTTGCCTTGCACACCCAGCTTTCTTTGTTTTTTATCTGTTGAATTGGAACATCTCTCCGAGTTAAAAAGGCTCTCAGAGCTGACCCTGTTTAACGTGGAGAAGCAGAAGCTGTTTGGGGTTGTCATAAGTGCACAGGAACGTGAGGGCTTGGCCCGGCTCTTCTCCATGATGTGCAATGACAGGACAATGATGAGTGGACACAAATGAAAATTCACAAGTGGTTCTCACTGTGCATCAGAGAGAAACACTTTTTCACAGTGTGAGGGTGCCCAGGCACTGGTGCAGGCTGCTCAGGCACCTTCTGGAGTCTCCATGCTTGGAGATATTCACAAACTGTNCGTGGGATGGCACAGAAGTACCGGGCAGAATCCTGAGCTTGCAGGGACCGCAATGAGAGATAAGCCTCGGACCGGGAATTGTCCCGGGAAATCTTGGTGCGACCCTTCACTGCTGCCCCGTAGTGCTCTGTATTGCCCGCGAGGGAGCCAATAAAAGACATCATCTCCTGCCGGGCTCCGAGTGGCTGACGGTACCACAGAATATAATAAAATATAAAGTCGGAGTCGGATCCACGGCAGGAGAGGGTGACAGAGTCCCCGGGCGCTCGCAGCCCTCCGCCGGCCTCCTGCAGCCTCGGCTGTGCCCAGAGCCCTGCGGAGGGAGAGCGCAGCAATCGGGCAGGGCGCGACCACGGACCCGAGGGCGTTGTCCCGGTGTCCCGGTGTCCCCGGCCCGGCACAGCCACAGCCCCAGGCCCGGCCCACACCCCCTGTCCTTGTGTCTTCCCCGGCCTTTGTTCGCATTCCCGACTGTACCCCCGGTGTCGTCCTTTCCCAGTCTTTACCCATGTCCCCGTCCTTGTTCGTGCTCCTGTCCCTGTCCCCATCCCTGTCCCCACCCTGTCGCTGTCCCTCCTGCCCCCGCCCCGGCCTGGCTGAAGCTGGCAAGGTGTTGCCAAAGCTCAGGTGCTTTGCGTGTTCCACTTAAGAAGGGGACCAAGGAAGCCAGAGTGGGATTGGAGCCAGGCAGTCGCCGGGTTGACTGGATGACAAATAAGCACTGAACCCACTCTACAGAATAGAACATTGCAATTGGGACTCAGGAGAAGGAAAACCTCAGTGTTGAGAAAGGAGCTCTTGATGAAAGGCCAGGATACATGTGGTGCACGGGGATGGCCCCTGATTTCTTAGGAACAGCCCGGAACCACTTTGGAATTCACCATCTCCAAATTTCCTGAGTGGGTGCTGAGCTACACACGAGCTGGTTTGTGTTACAGCTCAGCTGGGCTTCCTGTCCCCGTGTGAACAGCGCAGAAATACCGAGCAGAGTCGCGGGGGTGCAGGGACCGCAATGAGAGATAAGCCTCGGACCGGGAATTGTCCCGGGAAATCTTTGCCCGCGTCTGCACGGACCGGTCAAAAAAAATAACTCTCGGATCAACGCCAATAAAGGCCACCCAGTCCAGCCGGCCTCCGGGTGCCTGACGGTACCAATAAATAACACGGTTCCTAAAGGTGAAGCCGGATCCACGGCAGGAGAGCGTGACAGAGTCCCCGGGCGCTCGCAGCCCTCCGCCGGCCTCCTGCAGCCTCAGCTGTGCCCAGAGCCCTGCGGAGGGAGAGCGCAGCAATCGGGCAGGGAGCGACCACGGACCGAGGGCGCTGTCCCGGTGTCCCCGGCCCGGCACAGCCACAGCCGCCAGCCCCGGCGAAAAGCCCCTGTCCCTGTCGCTGCCCCGGCCCTTGCCCGTGTTACCTGCCCTGCATCTTCTCCTGTCCTTTCCCAGTCTCTACCCATGTCCCTGTCGCTGTCCCCATTCCTATCGCTGTCCCTGTCGCTGTCGCTGTCCCTGTCCCTGTCCCTCCTTGCCCCGCCCCGGGCTCGCTGCCCTCCCCGCCCGGCTCTCACCTGCCGGCCACAAGGCCAAGGCCAAGGCCAGCAGCCCTGTGCCCGGCCCGGTCTCCATCGTGCCCGGCCCCGCTTTGGCGGCAGCCGCCCAGGAGCCGAGCGGAGCCGCGCTGGGCCCCGCCTCTGCCCGTCCCCGGCACACCCGCCCCGGGCCCCGGGACCGCGGCCCCGCCGGCAGCGCACCACGGGGGACTCAGGAGAACGGAGGCTCTGCGACGGACGCCTGCTGCTGTAGGCAGAGGAGCAGAGCCGCCCCGCGAGATGAAGGCTGCTGTCCTGGGTCTCCCAGCGCGCCTCCGTTACTGTCCCTTTTTCTTGCTCTGTGAGCCCTTTCCACTTCTCTAGTTTTAAGAAAACCCTGCCAAAATTCTAAATGCTGCAGCAGTATAGAGCATCATCTGTTAGGGGATCTGTGCAGTCTTGTGTGTTCTGAGTAGAATCCCACCTGAGGGTGTGACAGTGCGGGGTTTCCAGTATGTTACCCCACATATGAGATTTCCTAACGTCCTATCACCTTTCCTGGGATGTTAATAAAAACAGTTCTCTATTCTGAGAGAGTCATGCAGCATCTTCTAGCTTTAGAGAAATCCATCACCTCCTCGGGCAAAACGTCATGCATCTGGGAGTGTGTTCAGGATTAAAATAAGGGAAGTAGTCTGGAAACAGAGGCTCTCAATAAGCTTTGAATGATCATGGTGTTTTCGGGAAGTACCTGAAGACTGCTGAAGAAAAGCAAACGTCACTGCTATCTTCAAGAAGGGCAGGAAAGAGAATCCAGGGAGCTTCCCCCAAATCCTGAGATGCTGATTGAGCACCTAATCTTGGAAATAATTTCCAGGCACATGAAAGACAAGAATGTTTGCAGGACTCACCAAAGGGAACTCACACTTGACAGGCTTGATAATGAACTTCTATGCTGAAATGCTTGGCATTGTAGATGAGGGGAAAGCAGTGTGAATTGTTTACCTTGACTTCAGGAAGGCTTTCAACACTGTCCTTCAAAATAAGGTCCTCCTAAGAGAAGCTGATGAAGCCTCAGCTGAATGAGTAGAGGGTGATCTGGACAGAAGAGTGGACAGAGGATCCCTAGGACTTGTGATCAGTGGCATGAGGTCTAGTTGGAAGTCAGTTTTTAGCAAGGCACCCCAGGGGTCAATGTTGTGTCCAGCCCTCTTTAGCACCTTTAGCCATGATCTGGAAGACGGAAATAAAGATGAACCCCAGCAAATTCTTTAATGAAACAAGAGTAGGAGGAGGAGCTGCTACACAATAGGGTTGTGCTGCCACCCAGAGGGACCTCAGCAGGCTGGAGAAATGGAACCTGAGACAGTTCAAAAAGCTGTGCTAATTTTCAGTGGGATAAAGTTAATTTTTTTCACAGTAGTGCTGATGACACAGGCAGGGTGATGTTTTAGCTGTTGCTCAATAGTGCTCACAGAACATCAAGGGCCTTCTGTGATTTGCATACTGCCCCAACAGTGAGCAGGCTTGGGATGGACAAGAAGCTGAGAGGACAAACAGCCAGGACAGGTGATGCAATTAGCAAAGGATTATTCCATACAGTAATACATCCTTTTCAGAAATAAGACTCAGAGAAAGAAGGAGGAAAGGGCCTTTTTGGAACTATGGCAGATAACACCGCAGTGCAGCCCCACAGTGTGAGGATAACCAAGCACCAGTGCAGGTTAACCAGGCACCCTGTGGCATCTCCATGCTTGGAGATACTCACAGACTGTTTGCTTATGACCTGAGGGAAGTGGAGCCTGGGGAGAAGCCAGGCCAGAGCAGTTAGTTCTGAAGGAGACATATGAGAAGTGTAGGAATTGACCCTACCCCCCTTTCCCATTGGCCCTCTGCCTTTTGGACAGAAGAGGTGGAGAAATCAGAAATGCAGGACTGAAGGCAAACCTGGGATGAAGTGAGGCTTCAGCAGGACCAAGGTGTTTTAATGTTTTTTGATGTTGTCACTCACAATTCTACTCTGTTTTAAATTGGCAGTAAACTAGAATCCTGGCAGTGTGATAGGAACATCTGCCTCTGATCTGACTCCTTGGAAAAGGACCTGAGACACATCAACTCCTGGCCCTTGGTGACTCTAACCTCCCTTACGTCTAACACACCCCGTGCCAGGCCCCAGCAGGTTTGTATTAATGCTCAGCTGGTTTTCCTGTCCCTGGGAAAAGGCGCAGAAATAGTGGGTAGAGGTGCTGAGGTGCGGAGCCCACAGAAACAGAGACGACTGTGACTGGAAACTGTCCCGTGAGGCTTCAGCCTGACCCTCCACTGCTGCTCCGTACTTCTGTACACTGTCCGAGAAGCTGATGAGAGACACCCACTCCAGGCTTCCTCCGGGTGCCTGACGGTACCACCGAATTGTGTATCCCTCGAAAGCGCTGCTGGACAAGCGGCAGGAGAGGCTGACGGAGTCCCCGGGTGCTCGCAGCCCTCCGCCGGCCTCCTGCAGCCTCGGCTGTGCCCAGAGCCCTGCGGAGGGAGAGCGCAGCAATCGGGCAGGGCGCGACCACGGACCGATGGCGTTGTCCCGGTGTCCCGGTGCCCCCGGCCGCCGCACTGTGACAAAACCCGCCCTGCTCCTCCCCCCAACATCTGAATCTGCCCACGTCCCTGCTCCTGCTTGTCGCTGTCCCTGTCCCTGCCTGTTGCTGTCGCTGTCGCTGTCCCTGCCTGTCTCTGTCCCCGTTCCTGCCCTGTCCCCGTCACAGTCCCCTCACAACCCCCGGCTTTCCCCACATTTTACTGCCTATATTCTTGTTATCCCTGCGTGACTCACCTTCACCCCATGCTATGCTGCAGAGTCCTGTCACTCCTTTGGCATTCATGTGACTTGCGAACCCAAAAACTGAGGGTGGATAAAGAGAAACCAGTCAAATTTCCAGGGCACCCTCAGTGTCTTTTGCTGCTGTTCTAGCCAGGAGAGAAGAAGGTGTCCTTCAGGTCCCAGCAGTCCAGTGATGCCTGGTGTACTGCAGTTAAGGTTTCCTGGTGGGAAAACCTCTTGTGAGCCACAGGACCAGTGCAGCTCCAGGAGAACTCCTTGGGCTCTGGGATGCCTAAACCAACTTGCCTTTGGGTTTCCAACTCTACCAGGGAGCCCAACCCAGGGGAAATTCTCATCATGATCATTTTCATCTTTGTCTTCATTCAGTTTTCATTATCTGATGATCTCAAAGCACTGTATTAATTACACAGAACCTCTTGCCTCATGGATTACAGTGCTATTGGTTGCTAAGGTCTTTAATAGTTTAACTAGGCTTTCTTTAGCTTTTCTCTTCATTAGTATTTTCCAAGTAGCAGACTTCATGCTGGCTGGGTGTGAGAGTATCCCATCATTTAACCATGTATAGCATAGAGAAGATTATCCTGCCCAGTGCTGAAGACATTAAGGTAAAACCTGATTTGTTTTCTCTGACTGCTATGCAAAGAGGAGCAAGATGAGGGTCTGTGGTGCATTGAGTTCTTGTGTCAAGGGCTGGGGCTGGCCAGGAACAGAGACGTGGATCCCCTGGCTCTGCCCATAGCCTGGTCAAGGCTTTGGACAGGATTCCCCAGCAGCACTGGATTCTGCAGTATCAACTCCCTGGAAGTGCAGGTAAGGATTGACACTGCAATTGGATGTTATGTCCAGATATGTTGATTGTTTTCTTGAGGCATGTTTGTTTCTATATGAAGAAGTAAGAAAAGTCATGTTTCAGCTCATCTGCAAAGAGTCCCATGGTCCTGCCTGTCTAAGTCACTGCTCTGAATACCTCTGCATAGATTGAGACTTTGAGAAAAATAGGGAGGAGTTGGGATGGGAGAAGTTGGAAGGGCTGATATAAGGAGAGGATCATTTCAGGCATGAAAGCACAGCTGAGGCTGGAGGATGTAGAGCCTCAGCCCTCCTTTG
Organism: Alaudala cheleensis; assembly: GCA_013398995.1. Classification (NCBI taxonomy): domain Eukaryota; kingdom Metazoa; phylum Chordata; class Aves; order Passeriformes; family Alaudidae; genus Alaudala; species Alaudala cheleensis. Next base: position 10,811 of record VWYE01008247.1, on the reverse strand, counting down.
CTGTTGGTGACACAGATTTTGTACGAACGGAAATTTGGCTTAGCTTGAGGTGGTGCCTCAGAGCGCAGTAATAAATGGCAGAGTCCTGAAGAGAGACTCCTGCTATTTCTAAGGGGGCTGTTTTATTTTTGTAGATCATCATAGAGAATCTGTCTCTGCGGTACCTGTCATTCTCTGTATTTCTATATGCTTGCAGGAGATATTTCCAAGTCTCTCCCGGGAACTTGCGGTACCAGAAGAAGTTCAGATTGCTGAGACTCTCCTTTGTGGTGGACTGGCAAGGAAGAACCACTTGCTGTCCAACTTTGACTAGCATCTCAGAGAAGAATTGCTTCGGGGGATCACCTCCAACAAGACCTGCAATACAGGCATAAATGAGTCTGAAGAGAAGTTTGCTTCCTTCTCTCACTTGCTCTGTGTTTAAGACTGCCCCAATCTTTGCTGTCTTTCCAAAGAAATGGAAAGATCAGATATCTCCATCCATCCCATTTCTCCCTGACCTCATCCTCTTGTTGGTAGACACCTCCAAATAACTTTGTAAAAACCACGAGAGACAACAGGAAGAACATGAATGCACCCACCTGACTGGATTAGCAGGACACATGCTGACACAGCCATGGTGAACATCATTTTTCCCAGCTCAAAAATCCTTTTCCTTGGTGAGACTCTCAGCACACAGCAGAACACTCTTGGTAGCACAATGAAAAGGCACCACCCTACAGAGAGAGTGCAGTGCATGTGTGACACAGTCACACCTCTGTGGTGTGGAGGGCTGGAATGAGGCCCATACACCTTTTGCCTTTGCTTGTCTCCACAGCCAAGAGTGGACAGTCTCAGTGGTTTCTTGTACTTTTCATTGGGCTTCCCTCTCTGTTCACAACATTCACTGTCTCTGCCTCTCTGCCTCAGCAACGTCCCTGCCTCGCTGCAGAGTGTGTCTGCTTTTGTGTGCTCCTTGATGGTGGGCAGGCTTCTGAAAGCACAACAGCTCCTCAGGGTGTCGTGAGAGCATCCAGGGCTCTGGGAAACACAGGTGTCATGTTCTCTTCAAAGAGTTTTGAGTTTCTCTTAGTTTAGCCTCTGATGTTTTGGAAGCAGCTGTTCAGTGTTTCTCCGCACATGACAATTCAGCAGATGAGGGAGGAAGTTGATTGGTGGGAAAAGGGTATTTTAATGGATGAACACATAAATTTCTAAAATAGGGTGATGGAGTCCTGGTTCCAATGCTGAGGGAGAGCAAATTGAGGGCATGGTGAGGAGGAGGAATCTGCAGCCCCATCCACAGCACAGTTCTATGCCTGTGCAAGGTGTAAGGGCAGTGGCTTTGCAGCCACTGTTGGCACAGTGAAAAGGAAAGGGACTGAGATGGGGACAGAAACAGGAGGCAGAACCCTGGTGTGTGGATCCAGTGAGCAGAGAAATTCCAAAGAGCAGCTCCTGAGAGCACCTCTCTCCCTCTCCAGCCTCCTGGCAAATCCTGAGCTTTCACTCTTTCTCATTTTGGTGCAGATTTTGACTACAATAGAGAGAGAGATCTTCACTGCTGGGCATCTGATTCTGCTGCAATGTACTTTTTATCAGCTGAGGCTGCAATGTGAGGGTGGCTCTGTAAATCAAAGAGCCTCAGCTGAAATCTGCCCAGGGGGTGAACATCCCCTGGCCAAAGCAGCCACTGTTCTTTGAGGACCAGCAATGCCCAGAAGGTACCCGGCCTCACTGGTCCCTTATGATCAGGGATTTCAGTGCAAGGTGCAGATGTTTGTGTGCCTGTGGGAAGGAGCTGGTTTGGTGCTGTGCCTGTGGGAGGGCAATAAGGTACTCATGTTTTCCCCTTTGGACACAAGGAAAATGTCCTGCACCGGGAAGGAACCACCCCATGCACCAGTATGTACTGGGAACTGCACAGTTGTTAAGCAGATTTGCAGAAAACAGCCTGGGGATTCTGCTGGATACCACGATGACATTGAGCCAGTAATGCTCCCTGGCCTCAAAGAAAGAACTCATAAAGCAAACCCTATCCTCTTGTACTCTCTAGCACTTAGGACAAGAGCCATGTCTTGTGCTGGTGAGGGACAGAGACAAGACTTCCAGCTATGGGGATGCGCTCCAAATACTCTCACACCGAATTAAGCTAAGAATCCATACTGCTGTGAAAACAACCTTGTGGGGGTCTCAGATCATCAGGAAAACTGAGCTTTGCAGGTGCAGGTTAGAGATGGCTGAAGATACAGGAGGTTGCATTTCAGTGCCTCTGCTGTGGGCAGATCTCTGCCAGGTTTGATCTGTTGCTGTTCAGCTGCACTGAATCTCCTTCTGGTCCTGGCTGCTTTGTGGAACTTACGGGCAGAACAGCAGAGGGAGTCCCTGCTGTGAGCAGCATGATCCCTTGTGAGGAAGGACACACAGACACACTCGTGTTCATGTGACTCACGTCACTCATGCAAAAACCTGCACCCAAACCCACTTGCAGAAATCTAGCATGCAGAGAAGTCCAGGCAAGAGAATACATGAGAAACATGGCAAACCATGCACTCAGCTGGGGTGAGCCCCATTAAGGATGCTGGAGCATTCTGGAGAAGGGCAAGGCCCCAGGTGGGCTAATGGTGTTATTTGAAGACTGCACAGAGGGGAGGTGAATTGGGAGCTTTGGTAAAACATATTCAAAGAGTCAGTGATCATGGGCAATACATGTCTGCTCTGTTGGGCATTCCACTGAAGATTTGGGAAGCCCCTACAGTGCCCTGTGCCATCCTGCGTGTGGGTCATGGCAGAAATAACCTTACAGAGTGTAAGGAGAAAATTTATGATTGTTTGCTTGTTTGTGATTTTTTGTTACACAAAATATAAGGCACCAGGCTGTGGGAGGGAAGCAGAAGCTGTTTCTGCTTGGGGTCTGTGAGAGTGTCTTTGGAAAATCCACCAGGATCTGTATAATGCTGTATGAACACAGGAGTCCTAGCATCTGAAAGAATGCAAGGTTTATTTCCTATCTACACTCCTGATTTTATTCTGTGTTACTAATACAGCCCCTTTATAATGACATTTGCTACCAGACCTTTGTCTCTGAGATCAAGGAGGAACCCTGCACCCTTTTTTCCCCCATGACACCTCCCTGATGCAGAACGGGAACAGATAAAACCAGCCAGCAGAATTTTCCTGACACAATGTTATGTGGGATACAGTCAAACACAGGAACTGGATACTTCTTGCCAACAGGGCCATAAAAACCCCAAAGTAGTGGCCCAGACTGATGTCATTTGCCTTTTCTGGACTTGTCCAGCAGGTGATCTGCGTCCTCTGCCCACACTGATGTGTTTTGATCCAGAAATGCTTGGGCCTCTCATCCTGTCGCATTAAAAAAGAAAGGTCTTCATAAAGAAAGCCAAACTCGAGTCCATGGTATCAGCTGAAGTGTTTTGCATTCAAGATGAATTTGTCAGAAAATTATCACCTCCACAAGGGCTGCCTCTGTCAGCCTGGGACAGTAAAGGTCCATGATAAAAGCCAGCTCAGCTCTTTGCTCTCTCATCCTCTTCTCTTGCCTCCTTCTCCTTGGGAGTCAGGTCAATCTGAAACCCTTTCTCCTTCTCTGTTTTCTGTAAAATGAGGTCTCAACTCAAAGGACCTTTCAGCTGAGACCAGCTTTTTCCTGTGACATGAGGTTTCTTGTTGTGGGAGGGGGAGAAGGTTTGAAGTGCAGGGAGGATGTGACTGTGATTAGCTGTCATCTGGACTCGGAGCATGGGCAGTGGCTGCACAGGAGCTGGTGGCTCTTTTTAGGCCCTGGCAGGATGAGGCCAATGAGCCCTCATATATTTCTGCAGAGCCTCCACCTCCTGGTCTTGCATGTTATTTGACTCACTCCTGATGTGGTGACTGGCTGCTCCTCATGTATCCCTGGGCCTTTCTTCCTTCCTGCCCTTTCTTCAGGTGCCCCTCATGCCCCAAGACAAGTCCTGCAAGTGCCAGAGGACAGAGCTCCTGGCCATGGAATTCAGAGGTGCTGAGCATCCAGTACTGCCCTTCCAAAGGAAGGAGTCTCTGAAACCATGGCCAGTGTTTGACTTCCCTGTCTTACTCTCTCTCCCATCTCTCTCTTGTCTTCTATACCTTTGTGCTGGAGGAACCATAAGCCAGAGCTACCAAACCCAGACAGGAACAGGGAACAGGAGTGATCCTTCACTCTCTTCCTAGGAAGCCTCTGACCATGGTATTTGAAAAGTTCTGACAGCTACTGGAGCCACACAGTTCCTTAAGGACCTGCTGGAACCCACAGCCTCTTAGCAGGAGCACACACACACCTCAGACCTCCAGTCCTTTAGGGCAACTTAGAAATCTGATGCTCACCCACTCATCAAGAAAGAACCTCACAGCGTTTGAGGCTGGGTGTCAGCAGATTTAGGCTTTACCNGGACAAGAGCCATGTCTTGTGCTGGTGAGGGACAGAGACAAGACTTCCAGCTATGGGGATGCGCTCCACATACTCTCACACCGAATTAAGCTAAGAATCCATACTGCTGTGAAAACAACCTTGTGGGGGTCTCAGATCATCAGGAAAACTGAGCTTTGCAGGTGCAGGTTAGAGATGGCTGAAGATACAGGAGGTTGCATTTCAGTGCCTCTGCTGTGGGCAGATCTCTGCCAGGTTTGATCTGTTGCTGTTCAGCTGCACTGAATCTCCTTCTGGTCCTGGCTGTTTTGTGGAACTTATGGGCAGAACAGCAGAGGGAGTCCCTGCTGTGAGCAGCATGATCCCTTGTGAGGAAGGACACACAGACACACTCGTGTTCATGTGACTCACGTCACTCATGCAAAAACCTGCACCCAAACCCACTTGCAGAAATCTAGCATGCAGAGAAGTCCAGGCAAGAGAATACATGAGAAACATGGCAAACCATGCACTCAGCTGGGGTGAGCCCCATTAAGGATGCTGGAGCATTCTGGAGAAGGGCAAGGCCCCAGGTGGGCTAATGGTGTTATTTGAAGACTGCACAGAGGGGAGGTGAATTGGGAGCTTTGGTAAAACATATTCAAAGAGTCAGTGATCATGGGCAATACATGTCTGCTCTGTTGGGCATTCCACTGAAGATTTGGGAAGCCCCTACAGTGCCCTGTGCCATCCTGCGTGTGGGTCATGGCAGAAATAACCTTACAGAGTGTAAGGAGAAAATTTATGATTGTTTGCTTGTTTGTGATTTTTTGTTACACAAAATATAAGGCACCAGGCTGTGGGAGGGAAGCAGAAGCTGTTTCTGCTTGGGGTCTGTGAGAGTGTCTTTGGAAAATCCACCAGGATCTGTATAATGCTGTATGAACACAGGAGTCCTAGCTTCTGAAAGAATGCAAGGTTTATTTCCTATCTACACTCCTGATTTTATTCTGTGTTACTAATACAGCCCCTTTATAATGACATTTGCTACCAGACCTTTGTCTCTGAGATCAAGGAGGAACCCTGCACCCTTTTTTCCCCCATGACACCTCCCTGATGCAGAACGGGAACAGATAAAACCAGCCAGCAGAATTTTCCTGACACAATGTTATGTGGGATACAGTCAAACACAGGAACTGGATACTTCTTGCCAACAGGGCCATAAAAACCCCAAAGTAGTGGCCCAGACTGATGTCATTTGCCTTTTCTGGACTTGTCCAGCAGGTGATCTGCGTCCTCTGCCCACATTGATGTGTTTTGATCCAGAAATGCTTGGGCCTCTCATCCTGTCGCATTAAAAAAGAAAGGTCTTCATAAAGAAAGCCAAACTCGAGTCCATGGTATCAGCTGAAGTGTTTTGCATTCAAGATGAATTTGTCAGAAAATTATCACCTCCACAAGGGCTGCCTCTGTCAGCCTGGGACAGTAAAGGTCCATGATAAAAGCCAGCTCAGCTCTTTGCTCTCTCATCCTCTTCTCTTGCCTCCTTCTCCTTGGGAGTCAGGTCAATCTGAAACCCTTTCTCCTTCTCTGTTTTCTGTAAAATGAGGTCTCAACTCAAAGGACCTTTCAGCTGAGACCAGCTTTTTCCTGTGACATGAGGTTTCTTGTTGTGGGAGGGGGAGAAGGTTTGAAGTGCAGGGAGGATGTGACTGTGATTAGCTGTCATCTGGACTCGGAGCATGGGCAGTGGCTGCACAGGAGCTGGTGGCTCTTTTTAGGCCCTGGCAGGATGAGGCCAATGAGCCCTCATATATTTCTGCAGAGCCTCCACCTCCTGGTCTTGCATGTTATTTGACTCACTCCTGATGTGGTGACTGGCTGCTCCTCATGTATCCCTGGGCCTTTCTTCCTTCCTGCCCTTTCTTCAGGTGCCCCTCATGCCCCAAGACAAGTCCTGCAAGTGCCAGAGGACAGAGCTCCTGGCCATGGAATTCAGAGGTGCTGAGCATCCAGTACTGCCCTTCCAAAGGAAGGAGTCTCTGAAACCATGGCCAGTGTTTGACTTCCCTGTCTTACTCTCTCTCTCCCATCTCTCTCTTGTCTTCTATACCTTTGTGCTGGAGGAACCATAAGCCAGAGCTACCAAACCCAGACAGGAACAGGGAACAGGAGTGATCCTTCACTCTCTTCCTAGGAAGCCTCTGACCATGGTATTTGAAAAGTTCTGACAGCTACTGGAGCCACACAGTTCCTTAAGGACCTGCTGGAACCCACAGCCTCTTAGCAGGAGCACACACACACCTCAGACCTCCAGTCCTTTAGGGCAACTTAGAAATCTGATGCTCACCCACTCATCAAGAAAGAACCTCACAGCGTTTGAGGCTGGGTGTCAGCAGATTTAGGCTTTACCCTGTCTCCTGGGGTAAATTGCAAAGATTCTGAGTTCTGTAAAAGAAGTTTGTGGTCTCAACACTGAGCCGTTGTGAGGAGCGCTGGAAGATGCCCAAGACCCCAGCATTCCCATATTTTATGGGTGGAGAGCTTGAACTCCTGTTGGTGTTGGTACCAGTGTTGCTGCTGGTGTCATTGCCAGTGTTGGTGGCAGGTGACGGTGTCAGTTCTGGTATCCGCAGCGGTGTCGGTTCCGGTGCCGGTGTCGGTGTCGGTGTCGGTGTCGGGAGCGCCCCGCCAGTCCGGGACGAGCGGGG
>VWYE01008240.1:0-33358 GCA_013398995.1 Alaudala cheleensis | reverse complement strand
AACCACAGGAGACATTTGTGAATACCTGAGAGTGACAATAGGCATGACTGCAAAGAAGTCCAGATATCCATAAATTGCACCTTGCTGGGAATGCCATTTTTGAGCTAATAGACATGTCAGTCATGGGGGCTGACAGGATGGGTTTTATTTAGGGAAATTAGGATTTCTGAAAGCTGTTGCTTTTTCCATTCCTGCTGTGCTCAAAATTCACCAACCACACCCCCTACCCAGCCCTGGGCTAAAAAGAAACCAGGTAATTTTTCCTTTAGTGTCAAGTGGGGGATCCTGCTCCAAAATCACAGATCAATCTCCCTTCTCTCTTTGCTGGCTCCTATCTCTGTGTCAGAGAACAGTTTCTGTTCACCAGAGACTGGCAAATTTGTGAAGGTTTCTTGTTCCTGGCTCATCCTCAGCCTGGAAAAACACCTTGCTATGTGATTTGAATTGTCTTTGATTTAGACCCAGGAGAGCAGATCTTTTCAGGTCAATTGAGATTTTTCCCTTAGACTAAAACATTACTTGCTTGAATTGTGAGATTTAAATAGCATCTAAAATAAAAGTAATGAAAGGTTTGCCAGTTTCAATCCTTTCTAAAACATCTTTGAAATACTCTGATTTTGGATTCCAGCACTGCATTTACAGTCTGGCTAATTGTATTTTAAGGGCATAAACAGCTCAAGGGGGAATACACAGCTAAGAAAGGAGATACCTATGCAAAATCCTCCTCAGTAATGAAATTCAGTGCAGTATTGCTGGCAATGAATTTTCTTTTTAAATGCATTTGCCATGTTTAACTGCATTTATTTAGTTTTTCAATATCTTATCCCAGCCAGCATTTGCACTTTCTTTTTTCTTTGCTTGTTTTTGTTTTGTTTGGCTGTTTGGTTTTTGTGGTGTGATTATTCTGTACAGAATAGAATTCTGGAAGCCTTTGGAAGTTATATCCATGTTTACTGTAAGAATAACAACTTGCCCATTCTTCAGCTGAATAATCCATTGAAATTGCACAGGCTTTTCAAGTGATCTAGTTGAATCTCCAGATGTTCCTCTGATTGCATCCCAAAAAGCTATATTTAGCCACATCTAAATCTCAAAGCTCATGTGAGAATCTTAGGTAATTTATTAATTTACCTGAATTCTTTCTTCTACCTCTGAATTTAATCTGATGGGAGCTCATCTATTTTAAATGTGCCTTTATTTTCGTCCTGTAGGAAAACAAGTATTTGTCTGTACAGAAAAGCTGCACTTGGCTGTGGTAAGTGGCTTCTTTGATTCACGGACAGAAGCTTTATGGGACTCCTTGTGATTCCACAGAAGCCTTATTTTCATTTAGTGCCCTACATATCATAACAAGTTGGCAGTCACTGGGAAGCAAAGTGACAAATGTCATTTAATGTTCTTCACAGCAGGGTAAGAAGCACATTCCTTTGATCCAAAATGCCATTAGAGTCACTCTTCAGATAATTACAGTGGGAGATTTAGCTGAGATACTCAGAGGGAACTCCATTTCTGTGTGTACACGAAGACTTGCACAAATAATGCAGAGCCTGATATGTTCTCTACTCTTGAGTTTTAAAAAGAGGTTGGATAAATATTAGAAAAAGGGCAGAGCTGGCCTGGTTTTGTGGTAGCAATGGGAACCAGGCTGAGTTCTGGGAGCCCTGGGCAGGTCTGTGTTTGCATGGCTCAGTGCTGGGTGGGACGTAAATCCAGGGAATGGGGACACAGCACTTGTGACACCACAGAGCTCAAACCTGACCAGTTTCATGCCATGGATTGCCCTGGCTGATCTTTCCCATCAGTGCCAGTGCACCTAAAGCTCCTTCAGGTGCTGATACTGCAGTCGGATGGAATTTATGTACAACACACACCTCAGAGTGCTCAGAACAATCAAATCACCTCCAGACTCAGGAATGACAACTCAAAACTCAGACATCCCTTCTGCTGGGACTGTGCTGTGGTTCAGGGTGTTTATAGAGGGGTGCAAACCTTCTTAGTCATGTGAACTCGGATTTAACACATGGAGGAACAGCTGAGATTATTTACATGTTACAAACCAAGAACAGTTTTTGCCTTGCCTGTTTCATGGTGCCCACATGTCCAGGACAAGCACACTCAGTTTCATTCACTTGCCCTCAAGAGGAGCATAAACACTTGTTTATTGAGAAGCTGAATTTGAAGTGCTCTCCATCCAAAAATCCCTGATCCTTTATGCTGAAGTGTAACACTGATATGCATTCAGCAACTATATTGCAATTTCAGTTGCATCTAAACTGAATAAAATAAAAAATAAAACCCCTGGAAACCATTACAGACATAACAATTACTTTTCCCTTCTTCCTGACTTAAAATAACCAGTGGTTTTTGGGAATTAAAGCTGTGGGTAGTGGTGCTTTCAGTAACAATAACTTCTGCTTTAGGTAATGCATTATCTGATCATTTGTCTTTAGAAAAAACTCAAACAGCAAAACCTCAGAGCATTCTTTTGAGGGGCAAAACCAAAACTAAATCTATTGATTCCAGTCTGAAATGACCAACTCTAATTGTGATGCAGAGGAAATCAGCCATGAACCCATATTCTAAAAAGGAGCTTTTCAGCCCATGGAAACACAAAATATTCAGGCAGGGTTTTTGGATAGGATTCTAGGAGCCAATGGAAGCAGACAGGTATGTAATTAAGGTTAAAAATGCTTCAAGCACTTTTGGAAAGAAAGAATGTTGCTGAAATCCCAATAAAAAATGTAAATATGTATTTTAAAAATAACCTCTCCCAACTCTACTTGCCCAGAGGTGTCCAGATTGGAGCCTTGGTGCTCCTGAGAAAGCTGCCTCTGTAAATTAAGGAAATGCAGGAAGTTTTCTTACAGAATTTAAAGAAATATTGAGATCCATGTTTAATCATCATTTTTTATGTCATTGTTGGGATTATTTTTAAAGAGAGCTTATCTAAAATAACCCTTACTTCTGAAATGGCCTTATCAGAAGACAGTACAGTGAACAGGTGATGGTGTGTGTGAAACCTATTTTTATTGCACCCAATGTATATTCTTCAGTCAGTAATTTGTAGCAGTTGGAGGAAGGATTTTAAGGTACTTTCAATATAATATATTAATAAAAATAATATTGCTGCTAGTCCATTTGTCTCATTGTAAAATATTTGTTGAAAAAAAAGTCAAGATAATGAAATACCAGCCAAAGGGACTGCATTTAAATCAGTCAATATTTAGCATTGCTACATTTCAGAATGGCATCAGAGAGGCAAGGACAGTTACCTGCTGACATTTTGTTTGACATAAAAAATAATAATAAAAAAAAGAAATGCAAGAAAAAAAGCAAGAAAGAAAAATAATAAAGAAAGAAAGAAAGCAAGAAAAAAAGAAAAAGAGAAAAAGTAGTCTGTGCTGCTCAGAGCTGACATGGGAGTCACTGGGGCTTTGTCCCATGAGAATCAGTAAAGAAAAAATGTAAAAAATACAAGAGATTTGATAGACAAGTAAAATACCTTTTACTAACCAATAGAATAATTGGCCAAAAAGCTATTAACCAATTAAAGTTGCACACAAGGTCTGTAAAAACTGTATAAAATTACTTGTGAAAATAAAGAATTGGCTTTTCCCACATGAAGGAAATGGAGTCTCAGCTGACTTATTACAACAGTTGCAAGGCTTCTCCCTTTTTTGGTTCAATTATCACATCTTTGGCTTTTTGCCTGAAGACTTTCATCACAGTTTGAATAAGTATAATCTTAGGAGTTTAGGGAGTATGAACTGACCTGGGAAATAAAGGCTAATTAATCATGCAGTCAGAAATGAGCTGAATGTCCCCTTGCAGGCAGTTTGATCTCTCTGCTCCCCACACAGCAGGCAGGACAGATGGCAGGCAGGGAAAGCACCATGGAACACCCCAGCACTGCCACCCCTGCAGGGTCACATCCCTGGTGTTTGCCTCTTCAGCACTGGGGCACCAAATGCCTCTGTGCATTTTGGGTTCTGCTGGTGCAGCCAATGATGTGTCTCTTCATTTTTACTGCAGTAACTGGTGATTTTGTTCTTCATAACACCAATCATTTTAAGTAATTGATTTTCTCTATAGGCCCCCTGAGATTTGTGCCCTTTCCAAGTCATGATCTTGTTATATTTCAATGAATGTTATCTGTTCCATATGTTACAGGTTTTTAGGAACATGTTACTGAAGTCCATATCTGTGAAACAGGTATCTTTCAAAAGACAATACTTCTCATTGTACAGTTATCAATTTGAAATTAAAAACTTCAATAATCTATAAATTTCACACCAGAAACATGGTAACATATTTTCCCCACACTCATCATTACTTGGCAAGCTTCAAGTTCTGCACTCTATAATAATAATAACAACGTATTTCAGTATTACTGGGCATGTGCCATAATTTATTAAGAAATTAGATCTTGGCTTCAATAGGGAATAGATTAACAGATTATTTATATCATGAGAGTTCACACCTACAGATGAATGAAGTGTTTCAGAGCAGAAAAAAAGCCTGCTGCTTAATAATGTAAATAAACAAATTGTTCATAGCTGGAGAGTAAAATCAGGATGAACTTTATTCTGTTGTACTTTTTATGAATGCAATATGACATAATAATTTCGTGTTTTACTGCATTGAAAAAGAGACTGTTCAGCATTGTATGAATCAGCTTTTTGAGGAAAAGCTGTGTTTGACAATTCTTTGTCCTGAATTTTTGTTCCTTTCTCTCTTTCTTTGCTCTATCGTATTTTTCACTGCTAACAGAAATGTCGGGGAATGAATCAAGAAAGGTGTTGTTCAATAACACTTTGATTATTTATGAAACTCAAATCTATTTGTTTCCAAACCCAGCATGAAATGGGGAAGCCTGGGTCTGACAGCATCTATCCCATACAATGCTTGTCCTGAATTTGGGGATTTATATTTTATTTTCTTTACCAGCTTGCACAGTCCAAGCACTGCAGATATGCACTGTGCAAAAGAAAGAAGTTGGACAAATTATTCTGATGTCTCTCTATATGGTTATAATTCTTGACAGAATAACTATTTGTCAACAAATGAATTCTTAAAGTAGAAGCAGTATATTGAATTTTTCTGCATTTTATCTGTCATGGAATATGGCATAATCATCAGTGTACACATCAGAGGAAAACAGTGAACTGGTGCTTGCACTTAGGCTCCAAAAGCCCATGTATTTGTAATTAAAATGTTTAAAAGTCCAACAAAACCAAACAAAACCACAAACACAAAGAAACCCAGAATCTGTAGGAGGCAAGGGTGGGCTGAGTAGAACCATGAAAAGAAAAACAAATTGGAAGAACGGAGTTCATGCTGAGTCAAAACAAGACAGTGAAGAAAGCTGCTGGGGAGAAAAAACCCATTACTCTCTTTTGCTATATGTCAGGAAGATAAATCTTTCCCTTTGGGGCAGCACTTGGAGCCCTGTGCTCCCCTCTGTCCTCATCAGAGGCACAAAGCCTCCACTCATTGCTCAGTGCAGCCCCTCCCCTAAAACAAAAAACTTTAAAGAATTTAGAGATTTTAGAGGAGCTAAGATTTTAGGTAGAAGACAAGCTTTATTAGAGTTAATTAAAATAAACGGATAGGCCTTGATGAAGTTGATAAGAGTTAGTAGTTAACTAATAATTGATTGCTTGTCAATACAGTATTTGGTTAGCTGGGTGTATAATGAAGAATATAGGAACTGATAAATAGATTTAGGAACATAAGACAATTGTGGGGCCTCCTCTGTCTGAAACTCATTGAAGACAGGGAATGGGAGTTCTACCAAGGGTTCATTTGAAAAGGTGGAAAGGTCAGAACGAGGAAGACTTCATTTACTTCCTCATTTTAGGACCCCTCCTCATGAAAAAGAAGAAAAGAAAACCACCGACCCATTTCAAGGAACAAACCACGCATGCTTAATAGCTTTTGAACTAATTAACATATGAAGCAGGGAATGGGATGTGCCAAAATCATTAATATGTATTTGTATTTTGAGTATTCAATACCTGTATAGAAAAAAGGGTTCTGGAATTACCTGTAAATTGTGGTGTGTTTTTGGGAACTATGCAATAAACACACACTTTCTAACTTTAAACTGTTAGAGAGTTTTTGTTCATCACAGTTGGATATCAGTACTAGATCAATATCCATATTTTAATAAATCACCCCAGCCATGTGTGCTGTTGGCTCCAGGTTGGAGCCACAACTTGGATATAAACAGGAGAGTCTGGAATTCCCAGCACAGGTTCCCAGTTCAATTTCATCCTTACCCTGAGCCCACCCAGGGCCAGGGGGACTCTGAAATGCATTCCCAGGCTGCATCCAGAGCTCATTTCCCCTGCTTGTGGCTCCCTCCCATGTGCTCCCCTGATTTATACCACCCTGCTGCTTGCATGTATTAATTCCCTCTTTCTCACACATATTTTACAGAACAGAAAACTTTCAGTTGTTCCAAACAGGAACAGTTGCTCTGGCAATAAGTGCAGGGAATCAGCATCAAAGCACCTTTCACTGAGTCAGCCTGGTTTTTATTCCCTGCAAAACTGCAAGTGTGGATTTCAGGCTTCCTTGTTGAATAGCTGTCACTGTATATTTGCAGTGGCTCTTGCCCATGCTGGTGCACACCTCTACCTGTGATGGAAATGAAGAAATGCCTCTGTGGCCCATGCAATTAAAAATGAATGGCCATGTAAAAAAAGAGAGCAGGGTTGTTTCCATGTGATGATGACATCCATAAAAATAGATCATTGCACAGTAAATTACAAGTTTATAGATGTAGGGGGAGGTTTCAGCTTCATAATACCAGTTTGCTGAAGCACATTCCCACCTCTACCACCTGCCTGAGTTATTATTATGGGTTTTTTCCTTAATATTGAACTAACATTGAAATATGAATTTATTCTTTGTTCTTTGAAGTCCTGGCACTTGCAGGCAGTGGTTGTGTTTCAGCATCAGTGTCTGTAGGTGGACATTGCTGTGCTGCTGCTGAATTCACTCATTAAAACAGTAAAAGGCAAATCCTGGCTGCACTAAAAGAAAGGCTAAATTGCCATTACCTCAAAATTCATTCCAAAACTGGTGGAATGAGCAGTTGAGGCAGCTTTGACTCATCTCACTATCTTTTTTGTTTTTTTAATTGATAGCAATTGTCTGCCCTAATAATGCACTGGTAGTGCTTTCATAGGGAGTTAATTTTTATTTTTTCAAGAAGCAAGATCTATCTGCAGCTGGCTGTGGCCACGTACACAAGTTGGATGTGCTCAGATTTTTTTTCCAAGGGCTGTATCAGCCATAAAACTTCAAATTTGCAAAATATTCCTTCAGAAAAAGACTCAAAGTATTGGGTGTACTGGGATTCTCCAAGTTTTGTAGGAATGTTTTAGGATGCCAGGAAGATCCAGTTACCAATTTAACATAATTTTTTTACAAAATGACAGACTAAATCAGTATTCAAAATTAGTCTGATGTATTCTCTGCCCACAAGGAGTTTCTAGTTGAATAAACAGCTCAAGAAGGTTTTGGAAGAAAAATACAGTTGATGGAGGATAAATATTCCCAGAATTTGTATCATTCAGTAATTTAGTATTTTATAACAAACCCAACAGCAGAATTAGCAGGGGAAAATACCTTTATGGTGCTTTTGGCTGACATTAAGAACCATTAACAGTGCTCACAGAGTGGGGTGTTGGTGATTTTGGTTTTGGGCTTCTCCTGCTGCTCCTCTGTGAGCAGAGACAATCCTGCTCCTCCATGGGAGGAGTGTGGTGCAAGCAGCATTTCAAACCTCAGTTCCATGAGCTGTTTCTCCCAGTCTGTGCTGGGTTTGATGGGTGTGTGTGCTCATGTGTATAAATACTCTGTAAATATCTTGGGAAAAAACAAACAAAAGTGATGTTTTTCCTGTCTGTGCTCTGATGCTTTCTCTCTTATTTGTCTGGAGTTTGGCAGTGCCAGCGTTTGTTTTGTCACATTTAATTGCTTAAAAGACAGGGCCACTAATGGGAGGCAACACAATAGGTTGCAGTTTGATTGTTTGGAGTGCTCCTCAGTCAAAGGTACCTTTTCCAGCAGAAAAATGTTCTGAGCTCAGAGAAACAGCAAATCATTGAACTGCATGGGTGGATATGAGCAGCTTTACCTGTTTGAAAATGTCACACACATAAAAAGTTGTCCTTGGTTTTCAGCAGGAAATGATTTGTTTTGTCTACCTACTACCTACTAGCACTTAATATAAAGCTTAAAACTACACCCCAAACAACCTAAAAACATAAAAGCTAAAACAAAAGGCATCAAGTGCATAGAGAGAGTCTTTAAGAATGTCACTGTTGTTTTAAGCAAAGAGCCATGGGACCCCCACGATGCTGGAGCAAGACAGAGATGTTCATGCCTTTCAAATGTTCCATTAGAGAGGTGTTGGGGCATAATTGTAAATGTTACAAAAGAGAAAGTTCAGCATGGCAAGTGGGGCTAAAAATATCAGAGCAACACACTTATCACCAAGAAGGTAAATCATGTCAGCAATTCCAGCAAGGCTGCTCCTGTGCCAATGGGGAACAGAGACACTGACCCCCTTCTGCACCCAAAGGAGATCACTTTATTGTAGAAATCACTCCCTTTTTATACCTTTAATCTCAACCAGGCAAAACCAAAATTTAACAGAAGAAGGGTTAAGGTTAGGGTCAGGCATAATTCCAATAATGAGTGGATTCCTGTTAGAGGACAGCAGTGGATATTTGGAGGGTGAGTGGGTGATGTCTGGATCTATTTGTGTTTGATTAATTGGTGCACAAAAAACGTTGTTCTTCCTCCCTTTTTGTGTAGTTCCTGATTTCTCCTTTAATAGTGACAGGCACCAACTCCAGGAGGATTTTATCCTTCTTTTTGCATTCCAAAGAAATACAAATTTGCCAACACCTCCCTCCCTGTGCATCATCTCAGAGATGGAAATGATAGTAAATCATTTTACTGATGATTTGAATAAGTCCTTTGGATTTCTTTCTGCAAAAATCTTAAAATTAGCTCTTCATTAAGCTAAAAAAAAAAGAAGAAAAAAAAAAGAAAGAAAACATGAACTCATTGTGAGAACCAGACCTTTGATTTGCCAGAGCAGATAAGGATCAAAGTGTGTCACTGTCATGGGTTAACAGAGGTTGGTTTTCAGTTACAGAGGAAACAGTTCCCTGTAAGGACCTTAGAATTTCCTTTAGAAAGGACAGGGACCTATCAGAGGTCTATTTTTAGATAGACACTTAGACACTGTATTTGATGTTTTAAAATCCATTATTACAGATAGTAGACTCTGACTTGCCAGCTTTTAGGAGAGGCTCTTGGTGTTAGAAATAGGAACAGCTCCAATCCTGCCTCTCATGGGACATTATCATGAGGTTTGCAAACACTGGTGTGGGCACTGGAGAACCTCAGAGGAAATCCATGGCCCTGTGTCACCTTCATTGGTTCATCTGGGAACAAAACAAATGATCCTTTAATCACAGAAATGGTGACTAACAGGTACTCCTGCAGGGCTGTGCTCCAGCCTCCTGCTTGAAATGGGGCTTTGTGTGTTGCATCAGGCCAGTTTGACCATTTCTGAATCTTCAAAACCCCCTGATGATGTAATTCCTGCAGCCTTTCCCCCTGACCTTCTCTAAGGCTGGTGGTTAAATCCTCTGCAGCTCATTTCTCCTGTTCAGAGAGATGAGGGTGCTCCTAAAACCTGTTTGTGGAAGATCTCTCTCCATTCAGCCTCACAGGAACCTTCCAAACAAAGGGGTTTCCAAATCCCCCGTTGTTTTGGACAATTGTTGAACCAGGTGCATTGGGCAGGAGAGCTGAACACAAGCAGGGGGCTGATAGAGGGGGCTCTTTGCTGAAGAAGCAGCTCAGAGTCATTGCTTCTCAACAGCTGATAAATTCTGTAGTGTTCCTTAGGAAAGCTACAGAAAATCCAAAGGTTTTTGTTGCCCATTACAGCCCTGCTACAGCAATACATTATTTAACAAACAGACTTCCATGCACAGTTTGTTTAATATCATCATCATACGCTTTAGTTCACCTTTGAAGGGTCCCTTTTTTCTTGTTTGATTTTTTTTCCCCCCTTTCCTTATTTAAACCTGGGTCTCTGGCAGTGGAGTCTGCAGCTATTCACAAACAGATTTGCAAACTCAGTTTACAGGTGACTGTTTTACACAGAGGCACAGCACGGGTCTTTGCCAGAAGTGGGGAGCATTGATTTCCCACTGTGGCACACTGAGACATGCAGAGAATAACCCCTCCTTGCATCACAGATTCAAAAGCTCTTTGATACAGAGGAGACTGCCTCGACCTGCCCACTTTTCATAGAGTGTGTGTGAAATGTCTGCAGCAAATGGAGTAAGGCATGGCCTGGGTGTTGCAGGATCTGTTTATTCATTGTGTTTGTCATGCCAGGGAGGGCAGAACACAAATGTGTGTGGCTGATTGATGTTTGCTACGGAATATACAGGGACTGAACTGCTGCAATAAGACACAGAGATGGGCAGAGAGCAAATGTGGGGTTTTTATTGCCTAGAGTCCTGCTGTGCCTGTGGTTTGAACAGTAGTTGTTCCTCTGGATGCAGCAGTTCTCTGACACCATATCCTGAATGAAAATAATATGTAAGAGCTTAGAAGAAACAGTGAGGACCTGAGTTTGAGATGCAGATACATTTTTTAAGGAATGGGTCTAGAAGAAGCCCTTGGGCTTAGTTGTCACTTAGTTTTAAAGGAGGCAGTGATTAAGCCAGATCAGCTTTCTGTGTGGTAGGCTAATCTCCTTGAGCCAGATAAAGTCAACCAACAAACAAAAACCCAAATAAACAACCAAACAAAAACCCCACAAAACAAACAAACAAACAAAAACACCAAAAAAACCCCCAACATTCAAAAAACCCCCAAACTAACAAAAAAAAAAGCACCTCCCACACCTCCCAAAAAAATAAACAGAACAAAGCAAAACCCCAGAGACATTTCAGTGTAAGGACATCATGTGTTTGCAGACACAGCATCAGAGCTGCTGGCCATCACCAGCACTGTCACCCCTGCTTTACCTGACCAGGACAGTGTTCATGCTGCTCCTGATGGAGAAAACTGGTTTCTGTAGCCACAGAAAATAAGGTTTTCAGAAATTAGAGACAAAGTGAAGTATTTAGGACAAATGAAATCCCATAATTTGAAAGCAATTTCTCATGGCTGCTCTAACAGCATGGCTTGGTTCATTGGTTTCCTTGCAGGTTTATGTGGCTGCTTTGCAAGGATGGATCATGACCTGCTCGTGTTTTATTGGGAAGGTGTTTGTGTGGCAGAGGTTTCAGGCAGGGTCTGCTGCCGAGGATTACAGTAATTGTTGTCTGTAATGCTGAAGCCACTTAGCACAGACTGGTGGAGGGAGGAAATTTCCATTCTGCTCTTTGTGGCAGCGAGATAATCACTGTTGTGTTTCAGAGCATGACAGGATTTTCTCAGAGTATCAGTTATCTGTGCAGGAATCTTCTCTTGGGTGCCACTCGAGTGAGCTTACTTTGTATTTAAATTGTATTTCTAATGTGCTTAGCTTGGAGAAATAGATGAAACAATGCAGCATATTGCTCTGCTTTGTTCAGTTTTAATTTTGACTCGAGTGTTCTGTGTATCTGTGGCCACAAACAAACTGGAAGCAGCACATTGTGATTAAGTTAACCACAGTAACTCAGCCATCCCAAAGCAACGTTGGCTTGACAGATATGACAAGCCTGGGATTTTGACTTCTCCAGATATATTCTGGAGGGAGCTGAGAAATGAGAATCATCAGGCCTCATTTCTGAAGACAAGTCACAGTGGGAACTGGTGTGTTCTTGTTAGAACTGGTAAATGTGGACATGAGAGAGAAACCCAGACTAACCTTGCAGATTAGATTCTCTTTTGCTCTCAATACCTCACTCTGGGAATTTTCGTTGAAAGGAATAATATTTCTTGAAATGGAGATTAATATTTGATCTTTATCTGGACCTAGGAGTTTTCAGCCTAAATATTAAAAGAGACTTCTTGTGAGGAAAATGATACCAAAACCAGCAAAATCTGTTTCTAATCCTGGTTTGTGCAGGCTGCTTAGGAACCATTTTCCTCACAGGTGTGACTTGCTGGAGTTAGGGCTGGCAAATACACTGGTGCTAAAGCAACAGATCATATTTCTTTCCAAATAACTATTTGATGTTATCTAAATAATAATGATTGTGAGCACAATCTGTCATCTTCCTGTCACTTGGACCCTTCCAGAAACTCCAAGATTAGCACAGGGCACCAGCTCTTGCTCTGTCATGAGTGACAGTTCCCTGTTGTGCTTCATTTGCTTCTGCTGTATTTGATTTACTTCTCAAGCTTCTAAAGCATAAACTATAAATGCATTTGTTGACTGATTTTGGTGCCCCCCTGAATCCCAACCCTCCCTCCACAAGGAGAATTGCTGAATTTCAACCCAGATAAAGTAATTTCATTATGTTTCTTTTTCTTGCAACGTGTTTAATTTAAGTTTCCATAAAAACTCTAAAACACATTAAGAAGGGATATTTGTAGGTGTATATTGAAGGAATATTTTCTAGCTGGAAGAGAGATTTTCTTTGTAGTGCCACTGCAACAGGAAATATTGGTATTACTGAACATCTGTTTCTTTTTTTTCCTTGGGTTTAAGTATCTCATTATTAACCCCAGGGCTTTCAGTCCTTCCAGTGTGGATAAGCAAACAAATGCATTTCCAAGGTCTTGGAAGAGATAAGATGCATTATTTGTTGAAGTTTGGGATGATGTCCATCACTTGTCTGTGCTGATAAAGCAGAATAAAGGACAGGTTTTCATGATATTCAGTGATGGTCATTTGGCCTGTGATTCACTCTGAGATCTTGCCATTACACTCAACTCTTCATTGCAACTGCTCCTGTAATTTAATTTTGCACCTTCCTGCAGGTAAGTATGATCAGATACAGACCTGTGTGCACAGAAATACACAGAACTCTCTCTTGTTTGTTAATGAAAAATGTATAAAACAGGAGGAGATATAAAATAGGAGGAGATATTCCTAAGGCATAGTAGGAGTCCAGACATTACCACAAGAATGTTAAAAAAATGATACTTTGTCCTAGATCGTTGTGTTATCCAATGTCACACCTGCCCTGAGTGGTGAGGAAGGTTTTTTGAAGCTCAGATGCTGATCTCAAACAGGATGCCCTCGGTTTCAGCCTGTGCAGGAACAAATTTCTACCTCTATGCCTTCCTGAACACATTTCCCAAGTGCTCAGGAGCTCCTGAAAATTCTCCTGCAAAATCAGCTTTATTTCATCTCAGAAGGTGTTTTGGGAATTTTATGTTGCTATTTTTTTTTCCTTTTTTAATATCATTATTTCTGCATTTTACTGTCTGCACATTTTATAAATTTTGTCCCAATAACCCATCTAATTTAGCAGATATTAATCTGAGCATTCTGAAATCACTGTGGCTATTTCCCTTTTGCTATTGAACACTTTAGGAATCATCAATGTGACATGATATTAATCTATAAATGAAATATTGCCTTTCCCATAAAAGCTACATAGATTTTTTTTTTTTTTTTTTTTTTTGCCTTGGTTGTTTTATAGTCTGTTCTCTCTGGTTATTTTTGAATCACAATGTCTTTATCTTTGCCTCTTGAATATAAAAAATTCTACTAATTACTGACCTTTGTGAGCAAGTCTTTGTAAGTTAAGCCAAATGAGGACTTAATGACTTCTCAGATTCAAGACTTCATCCATCTAATAATTCATACACATATTTTAAATGCTGTTCATTTTGTTGAAATATCCTGAGAATGGCCATAAATTGATGTCCTTTTTTCTTTCCACCTGTAACAGAAAAAATAAATGACTGTTTTTTCTGTTTCATTAGAACAGTAGAGAATTGGTATTTCCTCCCTTCTCCTCTCAAGAACCAACATCCTTCAGCACCAGAGGTCTTTAGAAGTTGTGATAACCTTAATTCACCTCTGGTTATTATGCTGAGTAAACTCCAAGAAGTTTCAAACTTGGGATGAACACAGACTGCTGCAGGTGTTTCATCTAAACTATTTGAGTCTGGGGAGATTTTCTCTGATTTTTTTTTCTTAGCCACAAGTTTCTTAACAGGAATTTTCTGGGTGGGATAATTAATTTTATAAATCAGATAAACAGAACAATTTAGAAACTTCTATTCATCTTGAGAGGGGAGTAAAAAAAATTTAAAGTCTTTTGCATTTTTTTTTCTTCCTTGTATCAACTTTTGAAGTTCTTGGAGGAGGAACAAGATAATATAGGTCACCCAAAAATGTGGAAATGTCTGGGACAGAGGCCATGATGCAGTTTACCATCTCACAAGAATGATGATTGATGGACTGAGCACAGACATGTCTCATCACAATCAATTGGGAACTGCAAATCTCTGGCTTGGCAGGGGCTCTGCCAGGCTCTGGAACTGGAGCCAACAGAGTCATGGGACTGCTGGGGTGAGTGGAACCAGGATAAATTGTGCAAATGAGAATGGAGCTTGACTGTGAATTGCCAAAACACAAACACAATTATTTTCTGTTACTGTTTCCTGCAAGTCTCTCAGTCTGTTTAGTGTTGAACCAAATGATCATAAGAATTTGCATGGTGAAAGCAGCTGTCATCTGATGATTTGCTGATGTGCTGACAATGTTTCTGATCAAAGTAAATGGTAGTGTACCTTACAGTGTCTTCTAAAAAAGGTCAGCAAAGTCTTTAATGTCCTAAATAATCTAAAAATTATTTTGGTTTTATTGGATAGCAGGATAGAAATGGACCCTTTCTAGATGAACTTTATGCCTCGTGTGACATCTGCACATAATCCATTGCATTAATCACAGAATCACCAGGCTGGAAGAGCCCAACCCCTGCCCTAACACCTCTGGGGGAGCAGAAAAAATAAAGTGAAAATTAAAATAACTGGTCAGCAATCAACTATGTTAAGGATCATATAATACCTTAAATTATAACAAGTTGAGTTGACATTTCTCATTGTCTGTGCTATAAGTCACTAACAGATGTACATCTTTTAAGTCCTGTTAGATTATTTTGACAAGCCATTACAACAGTATTTTATAATAATCTTTACATTTACAGTTCAATAGTATCACTATCAAAATTAAGAAATTAATGAAGACAGCTCTGGAGCAAGCATAAGGAGTTTTATGAGGAATAAGGGCATATGGAGGAAATGAGCATCCATTCAAATTCATAAAAACACAGAAACACTGGGGTTGGAAAAGAGCTCTGAGACTTAGTCCAGACTTTGTCTGATTTGCCCCCCTGGTAACAGGACCAGAGCACTGAGTGCCACATTCAGTTATTTCTTCAATAAAAGTAGTTTAGCAAGTTTTTATAATCCTCACTAACATTAATCAAAGCAGCCTGACCCTCAGTACTTGCTCCATTTTAAGACTGAAATGTTTGTTGTATTACAGAATGAGGGATTTAGGATTTTTTTTAACTCTACTCCTATTATATTTTAGGACATCCAAAAAAAAGAGCATGACTGCTAGTGGCAAAACTTACTGCAGGGCCTGAGCATTTCCCAGCACTGAGGTTTTACTGCTGTCCTTCAGAGTGGGACCTCAGGAAAAAAAAATGGATTTCATGTTGTGTTGTTCAGGCTGAGGACAGGATGCAGTGTCCACCTGAGTGAGCCATGGCCCAGAAATGATGGGTACATGGGCATGGTTTGCTTCTGCAGAGCTTTAATTGCAACAAATTTAGAGTATTTACTGCTCTCTAAACAATGGTTTGCTTTTCTCTTGATTTGCTGTCTTGTTATGTCTAGGGATTTGGTTACTCAGGGTTGGAATGACCAAAAATATAAAAAAATGTATTTTTTGATGCTGAAAATATGTTCTAATTGAAAAGGTAAAAGGTAGGTAAGCTCTCTTGGAAAACCTTGCTCTGGTGTGAGCTGAACAAACTTGATGTGTGTACAGAACTCCTGCCTTGCTGCTTTCATGTGCTTTGAAGGGGTTTTCCTCTCTGTACTTCACCATCAGAGCTGTGCTCCCTGAGTGCTCCTGGGCTTGCTGCTCTGTAGGAAAAAGAAAGGCACAATAGGGGGCATTCTCTGCTCAGAACAGGGTGATTTTTGTGCTGAGCCCAGATATACATTTAACACAGTGATTTTTTTTTTTAAAGTATGTTTTTCTCTAAGCTGCCTTAGAATAAATTCCTTCTAATGCCACTTAAAATAGAAATAAATATGCATTGGCATGATTGGAGCTGAAGATTTGTTGCTGTTTGCCTTCCTGGGATATCAAAGGCATGAGGGGAAAGCATTTGGCACAGAGGGAGCCAGGACAAGGAGGAAGAGATGCAAAGACATCAAATGAAGTGAAACTTCCTGAAATTAAATCTTGCAGGTCAAATTAGAAACAAATCTGTCAAGGTATTCTTATCACATATCAAACAGCTCATTTAAATACCATTATAAGAAGTTAATTAAGCATAATATGCAAAAAACCTGAAGTATGAAACGAAAGGACTAAAATTAATAGTGCAAGAATGAGATTCATTCAGTTTTAAACTAACAGTTTTTACATTATATGTTCTGTTAAAGCATAGGCTCATTGGGGGACTGCAGGATGGTAAATTTTTATCAGGATTTAATTTTGTTTAATTTAGACCAGAGTTCTATAACATTTACCACAGAATACTCAAATTAAGACAATTATGCATGTCAATTTTTGTTCATAAATCATTCTTAAAAATAGACTTGGGACTCAAGCTGGGTAACACACTCCATTAGTGTTAATGTGGTTTAGAGTGCTGGTTTTATTTTTGTGCAGCAGCAACTGATGGTGCTGCTCATTATATATTTGTGAAGAGCATAAAGTCATGAGTGGAAAAACCCTGAGATTTGATGAGCTGTGTCAGGATTCAGCAGGGCAGGTTATCCTGGATGATGTGGACCAAACCCATAACGCAGGAATTCAGGTATCCCTTGGAAATGATGTCTGGAGCATGACCTGACTGTTCCTCACAGTGATGGCACAGAACTTTTGTAGGAAAACCATCATCAGTCACTCATTTTCACCTTTGCAAACCATTTCCAAGAGTGAGGGCATTGCCAGCAATGTCCTTCAACAAGTGGATGACAAAAGGGGACATTTCAAGCTGCAGGTATCCCCCCAGAGGGACAGAGCCATCCCACTGGTGATCCACAGTGCCTTTGGAAGGTTAATCCATCCACCCAAACACTCTTTCTTTACTGACACAGAATGTACTCCACTCTCCACTGGAGGGTGCAGACATCCTCCTCCTCCTCCTCTCCTCTAGAAGCAGAAAATCTTGTTTTAAAGCTCAGTGCAGATGATGAGTGATTGCACTGCACTCCTCTGCCACATTATTTACAAATCTCAAGAACTTAACAGCTAGAAAATGATTAGTTAAAGGACATCATAAATCTTGACACAGCCCACACAGTGAGTGTGCTGGCTGGAATCCAACCCTTGCAGCTGGGCAACACATTCTTGGTGTGACCCAGAAAAGGAGATTTTACAGGGCTTTTACATTCCCTCAGTGGGGAGGAGTCACCAGTTCTACCCACGGAGTGGCCTGGGATGTGTTCAGAGTACCCCACACTGCAGCTTGTGGCCTCAAGGGCTGCTCCAGAGGAAAAGGAAGCAGCTGATGCACTGAAACAGCAGCTTGGACACATTTGGAGGGCTGTGGGAGGGCTGGAGCACGACCAAGCTGGCAGTGTCTCACCAGAGAATAAACTCATCCTGATAAACAAGTCAGGAAGACTGAGAGAAAGAGTAATAAAGCCAATTTAATGACCTGTAGTTGGAGCAAGAGATTTGATCTATATTTCTGATTCAACATAAAGGAATATTTATTTCCTCACAGAACCCTCTCTGGCCTGCAGCTGCAGAGGTGAGCTGTGGTGTTTGTCAGCAGGATTTCTGTAGTGGAGCAGATCCTTCCCAAGGGTAGCATTAAAGTAGGTGCCTCTGGATTGGGATCCAGCAGTGCTGGCAAGTGATTTTGGGGTAATTTTGTCAGATATGGCAGCTTGTGAGAAATCTCCAAGGCACATTCAAATTCTAATAAAAGGAGCTCAGTGGATCCCCAGACAGTAAATCTGGTATCTGACTTATTCATCTCTCTATTGATTCATCTGTCTTGTTTATCGAATCAGCTTTATCATCTGAATCTTTTAAAATCTAATTTTATTTAATCCACCTGTGTTTTTTCTAACAATCCTACTGCTGTATTACTTTAGTGGGGAAGCCAGAATCAATAAATGAAACAGCAAAAAGGAAGAAAGATTGATTTTTTAATATTATTTTATTTATTTTTAATTTCACATGTTTTCCTTTTATTCTTTGTCTCCTACATTTTTCTATTCTTAGAACAGTAGGGACAGCTTGTTGATTTTTAATTTTTTTTTTCTTCCACATAAATCTGCAGTTGATAGATGCTTGTGCTTAATGAGACAATTGCCAAGACCCAGCAGAGGCCAGATCTGTGTGTGCTTTGTGGTAACTCCATTAACAGCAGCGATTTTGCAACACCCCATTAGAAATTATGGCTCTAAGTGGAACATGCTTTTGGGGATGCTCAGAGAATAAAGATTTGCCTGGGATGGACAACAAGCAGAGCACACGTGGATAAAAACATGCACAGAGACAAATCAATGTTTTCAGGGGGGTAAATGGGCACAATAAAGAGGGAGAAACAGGATGAGTTGTGCTGTGACTGCATAGGATGAGCTCCTGTGCTGCTGGGTGAGCCCATGGGAATACAGGGACCCCACCAGGGCAGGATGGGAAACCACAGCAGTGGGAACTTGTGTCCCATTCACAAAATCACAGAATGAATGAGGTGGGAAAAGACCTTTGAGATCATCCAGTCCAATCTGTGACCCAACACCATTCTGTCACCCAGCCCATGGCACTGAGTGCCACACCCAGTCTGTCCTCTGCCCTCCACCACCACCTCCAGGGGTGGTGGCAGCCCCCTGGGCAGCCCATTCCAATGCCCAATCACTCATTCTGTGAAGAATTTCCTCCTAATGTCCAACTGAACCTCCCCTGGCACAGCTTGAGGCTGTGTCCTCTTGTCCTGTCCCTGTTTTCTGGAAGCAGAGCCCAACCTGGCTGCACCCTCCTGTCTGGGAACTGCAGAGAGTGATGAGGTCTCTCCTGAGCCTCCTTTCCTCCAGAATAAACAACCCCAGCTCCTTCAGGTTTATCACAGCCTGGTCCTGCCAGCTCCAATCTGTCAGAGCCGTGCTGGGCTGGGGCTGAGCAGGAAAGGGATTTCCCTCACTGGCAGAGCCTTTGCACACACAGTGAGGAATTGTTCTGCACTCAGCAAAACAGACCCTGCTCCCTCTCTGAGGACTCTGCCCAGGGCTTTTTGCTTCCCCACCTCCCAGGCAGGACCTCTGCACATCCCTGAAACACCACGTCACCTCCTGGGGCTGTGGCACAAACGTGGCCACTCCTGGTTAATCCTGAAGGGGATGGTTTTCTGTGCTGCTTTGGTTCTCAAATGATCTCAGAGTCAGTGAAGTGCAGGTGGGGAGCTCTGCTGGGGTAAGGCTGAAATTTGGAGATGGGATTGTCAGGGAAGGTGTTTAGATACACTTCACTGTGGGTAAGAGTAGGAGAGATTGACTTTCACCTGCAATCTGAATTCCTGGAGAGCCTGTTCAGCTCCTGCCCAGCTCCTTGCTGCTGTTATTTCCTGAGCTGATTCATTTGGAATCTGTGCCTGTACACCATGCACACACTGCCAGGCTCCAAGGAAAAGCTGTTTAATGATGTTTACTCCTCTCAAAGACTCTTCAATTTATCCAGCAATGGCATAACATGATCCAGTCTCTGAAAACAAGAGCTAAAAGCATTCAAATTGGAAATATAAAAGGCCAGCTTTTCAACAGTGGGGGTAATTAATCATTGGCATAGTTCATCCAAATAGTAATTCCTGTTTTCATGGGGCTGTTTGAGAAAGGTGAGTAATTCTCACTTAAAATATGGGAATGTCTCAGTAGTAAAACCCCTGTGTGGTAAAGGAGCTCTTCCAGCTACTGAGGAACATCAGCCCTGTATTCCATTGAGCAGTGATCCTCAGGGCTCTGTGCAGGGAGCACACAGAGTGGAAAGTGCCCTGTGTCACACCAAAGATGGGCCAGATTCTGCTCTTTGTCCCTTTTTTCACAAACAGGTGGCAGGTCCTTTGCAGATGGCAGCAAGATATGCAGTTGCATTTTCATCCTTCAAAACCCCACTCTCAGCACTTTTGTGCACAATCCCTGAAACCCTGTTTCTCTTTGTTAAAGCTTTTGTAGTGGGAGATGAGGAGGTGTGTGCTCCTCTTGGCTTTTGCCATCAGAGATTTCTGTTTGTGTTGAAAAACTCTACATTAATATGGATTGAAAGATGTAAAATATTAAAGTAGAACCCAGCACCAAAAGTTTTCTGCCTTCTTAATGCCGCTTCAGAACTGATGCATGATTGTGTTTACTTAAGAAACAGATCACTATTTATATGTTTTTTTCACCTTTCCTCACCCAAATTTTTCTATTTTCCATTTATTCTCTCCTCCTGTAGCACAGTGCTGGCTGTTGTCAGGCACAAGGATTCACTGCTGAAATAATACACTATTCATGGCTGGAAGCCTGATAATGGCTAAAAGATCAGCTCTGGCTGAAAGTGGGTTTGGCCTTGGAGGGTTGAGGTGTCCTTTAATGAATGTGCTTTATATTATTTTTGTGAAAAGGGGGAAAATTAATTTGAAGAAAAATATTCCTTGGATATTGCTTATGTGTTTTCTGGAGGACACAAACCCTGGAACAATGCTGGCAACAAAGCAGAATCTTCAGAGATTTTGTGCAGCTGCTGTTCTCTTCCTCCCCATCACCCTTTGTTGTCACCCACGTTGGAAATACTTATTCAACCTTCTCTGAACACTGCCCATGTTTCACATGGGTTTTTTGCTCTTTCTTTTTCAGTGACCTGTTCACCATTCCCTATCTTTCTATTTTTGAGCTGATTTCCAGACTGTTCCTAACTTTTGGAGAGTAAACATAATTACACCTAAATTTGTTGCTTCCTCCCTCACAATTTACTTTCCTCACAAAATATTTGTGTTTTGTGCCTACCAAGAGAAACCAGATTTTATCTTCTCAGGCTCAGCCTTTGAGTAGTTCAAATGTTCATTGCATGCAAAATTCTGGTGTTCTATAGAGAGCAATGAATAATATTTATTAATTGACTTATGTGATGCAAATCATTTCACTTCCAAATCTCAGGAGAGACAGAATTCTGCTGCCCTCAGGACCAGGAGAATCAAATCCCAGCCTGTCTTAAGCCAGGCTGGGACTCCACCTTTGTTATCAGCTTCCTGTGTTTTTATCTGGTGGTGAAATGATCTTTCTGAACACACCTCCATGTGAGCAGCATCAGTCCAGGAGATTCAGGAAGGAGTTTTCCATTTAGAAGTAGAACCAAGTAATGCAAGAGTAATGAGATCAATTTGTTCTGGTCTTGCACTGACTTTCTGATTACTTTTAGCTCTGGCCAGAATCCAGTATGGATAATTAAATTCTTCCTACCTAATTCCCTCAGTAGTTTCAGTTGCACATGGCATTCTTTGGCTTCTGCTGGGTTTTTTTTGTTTGTTGGTAAGTACTAAACTGTTCTACATTTCACCCCAGAACTGGCTGCATTTCAAAAGCTCATGAAGTATTTCACATTTTCCATTGTTTATAAGGCACCTTGAGACCAGTGTGGATTAAAGGCCCCACCTGAACTGAAGAATATATTACTCAATTCCCTAAAATAATTCATAACTCATAGGTTTTAGAATCTTACTAAATATCTCCACATAGGATTAGTCAGGTTGGAAGGGAGCTCTGGAGACCAAAGAGTCCTTGCTTGGAGCAGGGTCAGCTCAGGTAGGATGCTCAGGATTGTGCTGGGTTTTGCACATTTCCAAGAATGGAGATTTCAGACTCTCCCTCAGCCTCCTGTTGCAGAGTTTGACCCTCTGTTAAATCTCCAGCAGGACACAGAAAGTGTTTTGAATCCGCAGGCAGTTTTCATTTTGAGTCTTATATCCTCTGTTCCTCAGCTGTTCCTGTGCTCTCACTCCAAGGTCCTGTCATCCAGAGTATTCCCTTCTCCAGGAAAGCTGGTTTTGTGTCCCANCATGGGCTGAGACCAAAAGTCACCACTGTTTCAGGCACAGGCCAGGGAGGATTCACCCCCCTGTCCAGGCTCCTGCCCATCAGGAGAACCAGAGAGATCCTCTGGCCTGCCACACACTGGTGACTGTTAAAATGTTATTTTATCCCCCTTTCCATCCAAGAAAAAAAAAAAAAAGAGAAATCATAAAATGGCAATACAATTCAACAAGACAATACCAAGAAGAAGTAGATATTGCTGCAGAAGTGCTCAGTTATTTTGTGAAGTGACATTGTGCTTTTCCTATGCAGCAGGAGATTCATCAGTCATTAAGAATTACACAAGTACCTGCGGATTCTTTCCTTTAAAAAAAAAAAAATGCATTGCAGGCCAACAGAAATAAATGTGAGCCAAGCTTTGATGGAACACTCCCCCACCAGCTCGTGTGAAGGATTTACAGAAGTCCTCTCACTGACTCAGGTGGAGATCTCACTGATTCTGTTCCAAGGCTGGAGTGGACATGAGGCAAACACAGCTCCTGGGTCTGCAGCTGGGCTGGGAAATTCAGAAAGTCACCTGAAACACCCCAGAACAGCTGCCTAAGCTGATATTTCAAATCTTATAAATTGTGCAGAAGGAACAAGGGAAGAGGATGAACCATTGCTGATGGGGTTTAATTGCTGATTCATTTCCTTGTGTGTAGCACTGCTTTGGGTTTGGATTTTTAGTTATTTTATTTGCTTATGCATTTTGAATGCAATCCCTCCTGATAATTTTATTATCAAACAGCAGTGCAGTGAATCAAGTTAAATCCCACACAGCCCATGAGTTGGGTTCTGAACTGAATTTTCCCAAGATTGTGATCTTAGGGTCCCACTTCAGGGAGATCATTAATTTAAACATTAGATTTGTCCTTGAGCACTGATGTTAAATTAGAGTTTCCAGGAAAGTGCCACAAAAAGTCTGAAGTCTGAAAAATAAAGTAAATTAATTGAAAGGAAAATTGCTTTCTCTTAAAGCAGGAAAATTTCTTTGCTTCATTCATACCTTGTGCTTGTAATTTTAATTTCCTGCTTTCCAAATAAATGGTGTTATCAGAGTTTAGAGTCTACTGTGCTGGGTTGGTTGTGATGAAGATAACACTTCCTGACCATACACTTGACTGCAACAAAATAACTGAAGCAAATAAATTTCAATAAGGAGACAATTAATGATGTTATTTACTGCTTCTCATTATGGGCATTAAACAGATGTGCATCAAGGAAAAGAAGATTAATTAATAGAGGCCAACAAGTGCAACGTTTAAAATGAAAGCAAATTTTAAAAGGTTTAGTTGCAAATAGCTTATAATGGAATATTTAATTTTTTAAAAAGCAACCAATTAAAAAAAGCATGGAAAAAATTAAATTAAATTACAATCAACCTGACAACTTCCAGCAATTAAAAGCCTGAACTGTAGGTCCCATCTGCTTAATAAATATTCCATCAGAACAGAGAGAGGCAATAATTTAAATGATGTGGGTTTAAGAATTCAGCCATCAACTTCCTGGCTCTTTCTCAATACTCCTCATAGAAGGTATGATCCTTTAAAAAATCTGTTTATTCTAGTTGGATGGCTTTGTTTCCAACAAGAAAGGTTTCTGCTGCCTGGGAGATGCTGGGGTGGTTTTAGGGAAGATATTGATCTCTACCTTCTTAAGAATAACTTTCCTGAGGGAAGTAGAATGGAGTTAAATCATGGAATAGGTGAGTCTGCAGTGACCTTTTGATGGGTGGTAATTCATTACATGAACAAGTTGGTGGTTTGCAGGCAGTTGGTGCAATGGAATTGGGCTGGGTGGGATTGCAGCCCATATTTGAGGAGTAAAAGGAGCAGCAGCTCTTCCATGGGCTCTGCATTAGTTGTGGAAATCCATTTCTTCCTGCAGGTAAGCCTGCAATATAATCAGAAGGGTTCAGGCTTTTTCACTCAAAGTTTTCTGTTTATGTTTTATCCCCCTCTTCCCTGACCTTGGACAGGAGGTTGGAGTCAATTAAGTGTATTCCTCTTTTTCCAGTGTGAATCCTTCAGTGTTGAGAAAATCTGGTTTGGTTGAGGTTTTCAAAACCTTTTGGTTGCTTATTTCAATTTTTCATTTCATGCCAGTTTTCTGATTTGACCTGGCAGAATTATGGCATTAACATTTCCACAATGAGAGATTTTTTCACGTGGCAGCTATAAAATCTTTATTAGTGAGGGTTTATACTTTAGAAATTGGTGCTGGAAAATTCTCCTCCAGGTAAAGAGTGTCCCTACTTTTCTGTTGTTATCTCTGTAATAATTAAATATTAGATAATTCTGAAAGCAGCATTGGGAGTGCTGCCTGTGACACATCAATGCCAGTGGACAGCCCAACACTTACTGTGAGAGCTTTAACAAAATCCCAGGTTTAGGGGAACATCCTTGTCCATGCAGGTTAAATGCACCAAGGGTGGGTTTGCATTTAACCATGGTAAAATCATCTCATTTGCCATGTCTGAGACTCCCCTCTACATCAAACTCTCACAAGTTATTATTTGGCTGAATTTTGGGTCCAGTAAAGGCCAGAAGTGCTGGAGGTTTCTGTGGTGCACAGGCAGGTGACAGCAGAAGGGAGATGTTCTGTGTGAGACTGTCTCAGTGAATTCCTGCTGGTGGCAAAACCACCACCACCATCTTTCCTTTGTAGTTTCAGCCAGAATGAAACAACCCTCCAAGGCCTGGAGTGTATCTATAGCTTATTTCTTCTTAGGGGTAGGAATAAACACTTTGGAGGAGTTGTTTGGACAGGTGGGGTAACACCTGTGAACGATGGGATAAGGGAGTGGATGGCTCGAGTTTGTTTTCATTTTCTTCCTTGGCAAGAATAGGGAGAGAGGTTGGGAGAAACAAGGGAGCTTTTAAAAATAACATCTAATATGTGATTCAGTATCCAGCCTCAAATCCTTACTATATATATATATATATATATATATATTCAAAGTGAACAGAACTGACATGATTCACCATGTTCAATAACTGCAGTGCAAGGTCAATTATCCCCAGTACAAATTGCAAACACTTGCAGACATATAACAGAACCCCTAAAAATGCAGCTCATGGGCAGATTGAGCAACATAACTCATATACACATTTACCAGCTTTCTGAGTTAATTCTGAGACTTCCTGAAAAGCTTGGGACCTAGAAGCAGCAATGGCATCAAAACAAGTCACCTGTTTTGGGATTTCCATTGCTCTTCTCACTCCAGCACCCTGACAGTGTTTAACCCCTTGGGATCAGACAAAGTGTATTTCAGCTTTTGCCAGATCCTGGAACTGAGTTAAGGTGCCTTTTTCACTGTGTTTCCATGCATTTTGTTCACTTGCCCTGCAGTTCCCAGCGTGGATTCACATTTCAGTTTGGATGCCACGTGAGGCAGTGATTGCCATGTGCAATACAATGGCAATTACAGAAATCATTATGGCCCTGCTCCTGGGCTGAAACCTCAGGAATCCAAGAGCAAGGGCACAAAAACCCATGATTTTTGGTGGTTTGCTGGTTTTATTGACCGTGACTAGGCAACACAATGCTTGGAAGGATGGGAGATTACTCTTTCAGTCTTAATTTTGGTCAGAAGCCAATCATAGCACAGGACCACTTATGAATGGATGAGCAGCATCAAGCATCAATCTTTGTTTATCAGTGGTGAAAAGTAACCCCCTAGTCACAGATTTGAGCTGGAATAACACTGGGATTGAGACTTAGCACAGTGGAAATACAAAAGTAAAAGGAATTGCTGTTACCATTTGGAGGGACTGAAGAGCATGAATGCAGGCATGACATGGATCCATCAGCCACTGCAGCAGGCATTCATTTAACTTTCTGCAACGCTTGGATAACTTGGATATGAGCCTGGTGGGGAAAATCACATGCACATCAGTTTAACCCTGCCTGCCATAATGGAATAGCAATTCTTTGCAGCACCTCAATCAGCTCTATCAGGTTATTAAATGCAGGCTGGTGGTGCCACGAGCTGCTCTGTTGCACAAACTGATACATTTCAAAAGTGAACACAATTCATGTCAACATCTATTGGAAATACCCAGAATGGTTTTTCCAGCTATCACTCCTCTGTGTGTTTATGAATAAGTTTATGGGGGTTTGTTCTCTTTTTGGCAGAAGGGAGTGCATTTTTGAATATCCACATTTCCATGAAAACAGGATTTCAGTCGTACCTGGGGAATAGAACACATCTATTACTCTATCCAGTATGAATAAAGCTGGGGGTGTTGTTTATGGCTGAGAGGGAGTGAGTGTGAAGTGCTTTGATTTAGGGGCATGAGAGGAGGAGTTGAGCAGTCTGAGGGCATATTTTGTTTTGCAGAATAATTTTAGGATACAGAGGAAGAGAGGAGCTATTCCAAACTGAGTGTAACTGTAGCACTAACTTCCAGTTCTAATTTACTGCACAGTTCAATTGAATATTTCACTGTGAAGATACAAATGAGCTGGATCTTCATCTTCCTGAAGGCAGTAGAAACACAAAGGCCAGTGACCATAGGAGCTGATTTATTTGGTGAGATAATAAGGGAAGGAGGTGGAAAAGAGAAGTAAAGGAAATATGAGTAATGTTGCCAGACTTTGACCTCTAGGTCAAGTAATTACATTAAAGCCTTGACTATCTATTTTTCTACCTGTATTTCTAATTACCTTTTGCTCATTTAATATGTTTGT
Organism: Alaudala cheleensis; assembly: GCA_013398995.1. Classification (NCBI taxonomy): domain Eukaryota; kingdom Metazoa; phylum Chordata; class Aves; order Passeriformes; family Alaudidae; genus Alaudala; species Alaudala cheleensis. The sequence goes on along the minus strand of VWYE01008240.1, from coordinate 6,424 downwards.
GTTTATAACCATGAAAGCCTTAATCTTGAATATTATCATATCATGATCATGAGTTCATGGTGGTGCTCAGAAATCAGATTAATGCAGATCAGCATTGCAATCACTGTATATATGCACAAATATACATCCTTTGGATAGAAACCTGACTTAGGGAGTTCTGAATTCTCAGTTGAGCAGCAGCTTGGTAAGTTTAGGATGAGAGAGCCTTTTTGGAGCTGTACCCCATTTAAAAGAAAGACTCTCCAAGGACCTACATGTGAGAGGTTCCCTGAACCTTTTGCTGGTTCAGTCCCAGAAGAAAGCAAAGAAATGCTAAATACCTCCAAAAATTGGTCTCTGAGACTGACTTTAAAAAGCCATCCCTGAAAGGCCCCTCTGAAAAGCACTGGAGATTCAAAGGACTGGGGCTGTGGGGTGGGGGAATGAGGTGGAGCAGGAGGAGGGTGTGCAATGCAAACAGAAATGGGAGCAGAAATACAGCCAGGAGGGGGAAAAGCTTGTGAAAGTGAGAAGAAATAAATGCTTCATCTTGCTGTGTCAAAGAATAGAAGAGTCAGTGAGGAGAGCTGAGAATTTCTAAAGACTTCCTAATCTTCAAAGACTTAAAAACATATTAAGGGTTGGGATTTTTTTTAGCATTTATTACATTATATGAGACAGAGCAGATACAAAAGGTGTTTAGGCACATATGAAATAAAAATATTTAAAATAAAATCAGCTCTCAAGATCCTTCTGAAAAGCAGCCCAGCACACCCAGGTATGAAGACAAGGATGAGTTTTATCATCTTACCCAAGATGACTAAAATTTTAAGCACAACCCAGTGGCAATTCAGAGCAGAAGGACAGATATTTCCATTGTGAGAGTGACAACTGCCAGGTGACAGTGACCTGCACAGGAGAGAAGCCAAGCACACAGCCAGAATGTTCTGACAGAATATCCCCTTGGCACATGAAACAAAGCTGAATCCCTCATTAGCATGCCTCCACTTCCCTTTTGCCAGTGACATCTCTGATCCCAAGGGAGTTCTAATGAAACCACACACTGCAAACTGCCCCAGTTTTGTTGCTGTTTTCATTGCTAATCCAGTTTGGATGGAATTTGTGCTTGACCTTTAACTGGGTGGGTTCACAGTCAGGTGTCAAGGAGCAGCTAATCAATAAAGAGCATCATTGTTTCAGTGGTGCCTTTTGCTGCAAGGTTTAGGCTTTTTCCTGGTCTCCAAATATCTGTAGTTTAGGTGGGCAAATATCTGAAGGTGGGCAGAATGTAGAACACTGATTCTGCTTGGCTGCCCAGCTTGACCAGTCAGATGAAGGTAGTAAATGTTACTTTCAGATCTGTTGACTTATTTTCACTTGTCTTAGAGGAAAACAGGCTTTTCATACAGTTGTGATGCACTTCATCTTTTGAAATCCAGCCCTGTGTTAGGAAGAGTGAATGTGAACACTGAATCCATATATATCACATTTTAAAATGAAAATCCTATCGTGGTAAGTGGTAAAAAACTACTTCTGTCCCATGCAAGCTGTCATCATGAAATCATTGTGTTTAAAAAAGTGCTTTGAACAGAACTGGGGGATTTGAAAAGGGGATCTAGAGCTTGAGCTCATGTAAACTTGAGAGAAGTCTGGGGCAGTTTTTGTTTGGCAGGCTCAGTGACTGGTCTCAGATTTCTCTGAGCTGATATTTTGATGTTAATTTTCCTTAGAAAAATCTCCTACTTCAGGTTTCTCTGAGTGCAGAGCTCCAAAAAGGGAAGGAATACTCAATACCTTGCAATAAGTTCACAGAGAGTTACTGATGCTGATAAATAAATTGATTAAATTGTCTGTAAATCACTTGGTTCAAACCACTACCAAAATCCTTCCTGCACTATGGAAATGTCCCTTCTCTCCCACACAGTCCCACATGTGAAGCACAAGACTGATAGACTGTCTTTTATTGGTTTTAAGCCAACCCATAATTGAACATGGCCTTGCAGTTTAAGATAAGAGGTCAATCTGTTTGCCAAGTAATTGTCTGAAAATTACAGGAACAATAAAACACAAAATTGCACTGATTGTTACNCTGCCCCAGTTTTGTTGCTGTTTTCATTGCTAATCCAGTTTGGATGGAATTTGTGCTTGACCTTAAACTGGGTGGGTTCACAGTCAGGTCTCAGGGAGCAGCTGATCAATAAAGAGCATCATTGTTTCAGTGGTGCCTTTTGCTGCAAGGTTTAGGCTTTTTCCTGGTCTCCAAATATCTGTAGTTTAGGTGGGCAAATATCTGAAGGTGGGCAGAATGTAGAACACTGATTCTGCTTGGCTGCCCAGCTTGACCAGTCAGATGAAGGTAGTAAATGTTACTTTCAGATCTGTTGACTTATTTTCACTTGTCTTAGAGGCAAACAGGCTTTTCATACAGTTGTGATGCACTTCATCTTTTGAAATCCAGCCCTGTGTTAGGAAGAGTGAATGTGAACACTGAATCCATATATATCACATTTTAAAATGAAAATCCTATCGTGGTAAGTGGTAAAAAACTACTTCTGTCCCATGCAAGCTGTCATCATGAAATCATTGTGTTTAAAAAAGTGCTTTGAACAGAACTGGGGGATTTGAAAAGGGGATCTAGAGCTTGAGCTCATGTAAACTTGAGAGAAGTCTGGGGCAGTTTTTGTTTGGCAGGCTCAGTGACTGGTCTCAGATTTCTCTGAGCTGATATTTTGATGTTAATTGTCCTTAGAAAAATCTCCTACTTCAGGTTTCTCTGAGTGTAGAGCTCCAAAAAGGGAAGGAACACTCAAGAACTTGCAATAAGTTCACAGAGAGCTACTGATGCTGATAAATAAACAGATAAATTTGTCTGTAAATTCCTTGGTTCAAACCACTACCAAAATCCTTCCTGCACTATGGAAATGTCCCTTCTCTCCCACACAGTCTCACATGTGAAGCACAAGACTGATAGACTGTCTTTTATTGGTTTTAAGCCAACCCATAATTGAACATGGCCTTGCAGTTTAAGATAAGAGGTCAATCTGTTTGCCAAGTAATTGTCTGAAAATTACAGGAACAATAAAACACAAAATTGCACTGATTGTTACATACAGGTTCAGGCTGGGAAGAAATGTTTCTGCATTTAATTGACATTTAACAAAATAATTACAAGTCCTTCAGGATAATTAGAATACACACTGTATTTGCAAAGTGCTTAAAATACTAGTTGACCTTTAGTGAGTGTGTTAATCGATAACAAACATACAACTTCCTATTATGTCAATTAAAGGCCTGTGCATTTCATTCAGATGTTTAAGGTGAAGGTTAAGTCATGTTCAATCATTGCCCTGTCCTGATGGACATTTGTCTCTGATGTGAGAACACAAGCCAAATATCCTCTGAAATGCCCCAGGGATGTGCCTGATGCAGTTTTGAATTTGCAGCAGGATTTTAGAGCCTTGTACTCTTGTGAGTTGCAGTCATAGAACTCATTCCCAAGATACAGAGTTCTGAAAATGTGATCCCTCTTTTGTCTCTCCAAAAATGTTCATGAATTGAAGAGTTTCCATGCTGAATGGTGCTTCTCCTGCAGTGCCTTCCAACATCCACAAAAATGGAATGACCTTGGATCTTTGGCATCTTTCACCAGAAAGAAGAATATCTTCTCCCAAGACAGAGATATCATGTTTTATATGTACTAATGAGTTCATACAATAAAGGTCTGTGAAGAGTCAAAAATTATTTATATTGTTTTCTGCTTTTCTTTAAATGTTGGTGCCTGACCTCAAAAGTGAGAGGTGGAAATGTTTGTCTGTTGTTATCAAAAGTTGTAGATTTTCTGTCAGATTTATCAGGTAGCTAAAAAGAAGAAAAGGAAAGCAAATACTGTTTTTCTTCCTGCTCTTGTAGGAATTTTTCCAAGTTGTTCTCTTTGCAAAAAAAATCTATTCCCAGCAAATGTGATCTAAGAACAGACCAGCCACTCGTATGATGTAAATCAGCATTGCTCCACTAAGCTACAACTGTTCTATTTTATTCAAGAACTGATCAAATGTATTTGAGAAAGGAGCAGAAAATAAATATGGCAATTCTCTCTCTTTTTCAAGAGTAATGTGCCTCTGACTTTACATAAAGGTCAATGAAGTGTTAAATTGAGGGTGATTAAATACATCGTGTGAAAAAAAATATTTTAAAGGGAGAAGATACGAATGAGGATGCAATAAAAATAAGGTAGTCATTGAATGATAAAAACACCTTCTGATGTACAGAGCCCAAAGCTGTAATGACACATGTGCAGTGAAAATATCAAATAAAACTCTTCCCCTGCCATGTAACTGAGGTTTCTATAGTCCAATGAAAAGTTTTTAGTAATTTTCAGTATTGGCTCTGTACATGGAACTCACATAGTTAGAAATTTTAAAGAACCAAGTAACTCAGAACTGCTTTTTAATAATATTATCCCCAGGCTCAGAGCTTTCAGGAGAATTCTTTTTCATAACTATATGCTTGTCTAAAGTTTCTGTTGCTGGTTCTGCCTTTATGCTGCCATCACAATGCAACTAAGCAAGATGCTGATCATTAATTTGCTGAGGATATGCAAATCAGATAGGGTATTTTCCAAATTATGTGTAAAATGCAACCATTATAAAGCATTTTTTTGTTCAGTTTCAATATGGATTAGATTTTAGTAACAAAATAAGAAGCTCTGTATTGCCTTAAAGTCCCAAAGAGTCCTTAATTAATACTGAAGCCATGCTAATCTACAGGTTCCCATGATGCTTCTACTCGAGGTTACAACAAGGTCCAATTCTTCACATTCACTTGTTATATCCACCCTTTACATTCTAAAACATGGCACAAACAAGAAATCAGACCATCAATATCTACATTACCCATATGAAATAAAGCCTGATTTTGCAGATATTGTCTTCTGAATAAAACATTGCTCCCAAGTTGTAATCTAATTCCCCAACAGGTAAACAGGGAATCCTGCAACAGAGCTGATTAAACTGAAATGAGACTCACATCAATAAAAACTGTCTCTAAAATATTCTTAAAGTGGAGTAGTTCACCTTGGGTTTAGAATACACAGAAGCAGAGATTTAGAGTCACTGAGAAGCTGATGATGAAAAAGATGAGAGGTTTTATGAGCCCTGAGGTGACAAAATGCCAAGATTTCAGTCAGGACATTTGGAAAGGAAAGCTCAGGAATCACCCTCAAAGAGGGCTGTTGATTTTCCATGTTAATAATTGATAAAATAATGTACAGACATCTTAGCTGAAGATGCAGCTGCCAAAAGCTGTGAAGCTGCATTAATGTGCCCTGCATTGCTTTGATGTGAAGATTTAAAATGTCTCACACTCACACACACCCTGGAAAGCTTAATGCAGAAATGAGGTAGTAATGATCCATTCAGAAGAGGTCCCAGTGACTTGATTTTTATGAATCACTGGTGTGTAAGGTGGAACACAATCCTAAGAGTGACATTTCTCTCTAGAGTGACTTTGGAGTTTTTCTTCCTCTGCCTCTGAATTGGATCACCTTGCATTTGCTTTTTCTGATCTTATGGGTGTCCCATCATTTCCATTTTCCTAAAACAGCTTTGATATATCTGGAAGAATGGGTGGAGTGCAGAAAGAGGAAATACAGTTTTCTGCTGGCTGGGAAACCTGCCTGAAGAACATAGATTTTTTTTTTTCCATAGACTGTAGGTCTCCTGAGTGAGGATGCATCTGGGGGAGCAAACAGAGCTTACATTGATTTCAGCAGCAATTACAGATCACAACCACTGGCAGGATTTGCTGGGCATCCCCTGGTGGCCTTTTGTCACACAGGTGTCACTGGCTGAAGCTGCTCCACTGTTTTCCAGGGTGTCACACCTTGGAAAGAGATCTCAGCTCTTTCACAGCACTTTGTGACAAGCAGGTGGTACCTCCCATTGGTTACTGGTTTTCACCCTGTGATGTGGCTGATGCTGGAGCTTTCAGCTTTGCAAGCCCTTTGCAGAGGGCAGGACAGAGAGAGAGCTTCAACTAGAAAAACTTGGCTTTTCATGCACTCAACCCCACGGCCACCAGTCTGGAAATAGAACACTGGGAACAGTGTCAAAGGGCACACATTTACTTTGGATAAAATAAATAAAGAACTAGAACCAAAGCAGGAACTATTTTGTCTTCTCTGTAGCAGCACAGGAAGTACTTTGACATTTGAGGGATCTATTTGCTTTGGGCCTGGCAGAATTCGAGGCCTTTGCAGGTTTTGGAGACTTCAACTTGTGAAATACTGATGAGATTAAAATACACATGTGGGGTTTTTTTCTGAGACTGATCTGCCCAAAATTTATTAGAGTAAGGTTGGTGTGTATGCAAACACGGCACTTTGGTGAGGTTTTAAGTGAATTTATAGTAGTAAATAAATTTATAGCAGTAAATAAATTCATTTTTT
>VWYE01008231.1:0-41662 GCA_013398995.1 Alaudala cheleensis | reverse complement strand
CAGTCAATCCCAGAGGCTGATCCTCACAACACAAGCCAGAGGGCTCCCCATTACCTTTATCAGCTTCTCCATATCTCCATCACACAGTGACACCAAAGGCACAGTGAACGGCTTCCAGACGGGGTCCAGTGTGTATTTGATCACCTGGAGGTGGGAGCAGAGGGAGGGAGGCTGTCACAGTGGGCACATCCACAGGTAGACACCAGGACAAAGCAGGGACACATCTCCTGAGTGACTCTGAAGCAGGCTCCCAGTGGGCCAGGCCAGGCAAGCTGTCTCAGCCCTCTCCTGTCTCCATAATTGAGACACAGCAGATTCCCCTTCCCAGGCTGCAGCACGTGTGAGTTAAAACACGTTTGTTTTCACTGTTGGGTGATTTATCCACCTCTGGGAGCAATTAGGAAGAACTGCCTGAGAGAACAGCTGTGGCACACGGGGCAGCACGGGCACAGCAATGCCTGAGCACGGGCACAGCCACTCACTCCACAACTCCCAGGCCAGCAGCTACAGTCTGTGCCCTCTGCATCCCACTGCTTGCCCCCTACTCATTGCTTACAGCCCCCCACAGCAGCCAAACACAGCCTGAATCCATCTGGGGTCTGACCACTGGGAGGATGGAGCAGCAAGATGCTGCAACCAGCCCTGCAAAGCCAAAACAGCCCTGGGCACATTAAGCTCTCTTGTCTCATCTGTGTAACATCTGCTGCCTGAGCTGGAGAAATATTAATTGATGCTTTTTGACATTTCCTGAGAGAATGGAATTGCTTAGTAGGAACCTAAGCAAACTCCAGCAGGCTCCAGGCACATGCTGTGTGCATCAGAGGTGCCTGCAGGGCAGGCAAAGATCCCTTTTCACAAAGGTGTGGTGCTCACAAAGACAGATTCTCATGGATATTAAGAAAGTCAGGCACAGGCAGCAAATTAACCCTTCTCTGTGCAAGGCAAACACGGGGGATATCTGGAGTGGAGGATCCTGGATGTGTGCAGCTGGAACAGTCACTACTCAGAGCAGTGAGGAACAGACCCATGGCAGCTGCTGGGGGCAAACAGCTGCATGGGACCTGGAACTGGCACCTTGTTTGACAGCCAGGCTCCTTCTGAGAGTGGGGGAAATCCTCACACTGCAGGAACAGTTTAGCTGAATTTGTAAACACATGGAATTGGAGTCTGGGAGAGCAGGGAGAGCCCACACATCCCAGGATGCTGCCCACAGGCTGCCAGGTCACCAGGGTGGGTGGGGAAGGATCCAGTGTTCCAGCTGAGCATTCCCATTTGTGCTTGGATAACAAGCTGCAATAGTGCACTAATCCTGCCCTGTCAGACCTGTCTGTTGTGGCAGGAGAAATGCCAGCATCAGACTGAAAGCTGGTTCTATTCCTGCACTGAAAGCTGCAAGAATGGAGAACTTTGTTTCTTTGAGTCCAGCCTCAAAACACAAAGATGGTCACAGTATCATAGAATGGTTTGGTTTGGAAGGGGACAATCCAATCCCCTGCCATGGGCAGGGACACCTTCCACTAAACCAGGCTGCTTCAAGCCCCATCCAACCTGGCCTTGAGCACTTCCAGGGATGGGTCACCTCATGTGGGATCCCTCTCAGGGCAGCTGGATGCTTTCAGGGCTGGGAAGGTGGAGCCTGTCGGAGCACCCATTGAAAGAAAACTCCAGACCTTGACCCAGTGAGACAGGACAACGGGCAGCAACTCAGAGGAAACACCAGCACAGACATCTGCTCCCCCAAACCTGACATGCTTCTAGAGATCCCAGCAGGGGCTGGTGCACAGCCACCTTCCCATTCCTCTTCCAGGAGGAAGGGCTGGAGGCCACTCCAAACCCCCACACCTGACAAACACATCTTGTTGAGTCAAAGCCCAGCTATGCACATTGAATCATAAGGAAAAAACCAAGTAAGGTCCCAGCCTGGTCCCACAGCAATACAGGAGAAATACTAAGGTTGCTATGAACTAAATACGCACAGAAAGGTGTGTGGGAAAGCACCAAAAAATCAACAGCAGAGCTGAGATTGTAAGGATGGCCTGTATTGGCTCCACAGGACACAAGATGTTACCCACACCCTGGTGCCCACGTGCATGTGGGTGTGTGAGTGAAGGAAATCCTCATGGACTTCACACAGAAGTCATAAAACCAAACATAAGGAAAGACCTTTGTAAATAAACACCACTTTCTCCTTCCACCTGAGCTCCCCCTGTGTTTTGTTACAGCAGTTTCCTGTGATAGTACAACAGGCTCCTTAACCAGGCTCTGAGGGGACAAGAAAAGGGATGGAAAAAGAAGGGGTGAGATGGGGTGAAATGGAGCTCTCTTCCTCTGCCATGGAAGCTGCTCTGAGTCCCCCCCTTCCAGTGATTCCCCCTCCTCTCTCTCCCAGCTGCCAGGAACTATGTGCAAACCAAAAAGAGCCTTGAAACAAGCTTTGAGGAGAAGAAAAAAAAAGCAGTTGAAAAGTACTTATTAGTCCATTGTTAAAGCAAAAGCCAGCCTTTTTCTCCCTGCCCATGCTGTGCCTGGTATTCCTAACAACACTGGCTTTAGCAGCTTGAGAACATGACCAAAGGGAGCTCAGATCCAAATACCATAGCAGGTATAAATGAGGGGAGAGAGGGGTCAGCTGGCCCTGATCAGACCCACCCAGACCCTGGTACAGGTCTCTGCCCCCTTGGCTGTGGCTCTGGCTCATGAGAGACACAAGGCTGAGGGCTCATGCACTGAAACTGGTAGGGGAAGGTGGCAAAAGCTCATTTTAACCTTTTCCCATCATCTCCCCAAGTCCCAGCTCATCCTGATGCTCCTGCAGGTGGAGGGAGAGCAGCCCAGGGCTCAGTCTGAGCCCAGGATGAGACCAGAGGTTATCATGGGCTTCAAGACCACCTCCCTCTCTGCATGCCAGATACAGCAGTGGGTAGTACAGAGAAGATTTCAAGGCTTTGCTGGCCTCAGTGAATCTTCCTTCATCTGCTGGAGTCCAGCAGCCTCAACTGGGCACCAGGTAGCAGGCTGCAAGGTTTTGAAATCCCTGGATCCCACCCTGCTCTACAGGCAATGGATGAGATAATGCCAGGAAGGGCAAGAGGAGCTGATGTGAGGATGGAGGATGGGGGTGTCTCAGCAGCTCAGGCTGGAGTTTTGCTCACCTCTGTTCTGTGAACCAGCATCCACTTCCCATCATCACCTGGTTTGTGGAACTCCAAGAAGGGGTCTGACTTCCCAAAAAGGTCCTGGAGGGAGAAGAACAGGATGGGTTACATGGTGCTCTGCAAACAGCAGAGGCCCAAGAGAGATGTTCCTGTGTCATTGCCAGCCCTGCAGACACTCTCCTGTCCTCATGGGGCCAGGTCAGGCACACTGCCAAACAGGCAGCACCCACAGGCAGCACCCTGCCCACCTCCCTGTCCTGGCTGTGAGAATGCCCTGGATTTCCTCACCACATTTTGGCGAGGTGGCTGTGTTGGCACCCCAGCCATGCACCCAGCAAGCTCTCTGGACACAGATGCCACGGAAAACAACCCCAGCTGGGAGGCAGCTGTGTCTGGGCTTGGAAAAACATCCCAAGCCTCAAAGGAAAAACAGAATTATGAAGTGCATGAGCGTCTTGGGGAAGAAAGGAAAAAAAAATCCACCCTCCTACACACAGCAGTAAAGCACAAGCAGAGGAAATCTTTAAGGAACGAGCTGCCCTGGTGTTGACAGAGATCATGTAACACCCTCCGAGATACGCAGCCCTGAGTCAGCGTGTGCTGCCTCTCCTGCCAGCCTCTCCTCAGATAATCCCCCGACAAAGGGCTGCTGCTTCCTGAGGAGTCTGTACACACACACACACACCCCTGCAGGGAACCAGCACGGGGGCTGCTTCAGCACCCGCAGCCGGGGAGGCGCCGGTGGCACAGACAGGGAAACTCCAGCTTTCCGAGGCACAACTTCATTCCCATTCAGAAAAAAACCCCAAGGAGTTACTAACAAGAAACCGAGTCCCAAATATTCCAGACAATCTATCGAGAATTCATGTTATTTCAGTTGGGTTTTCCGCCTAGAGGGAGGTGGGTGTCTGCATCCTTCAAAGAGCTGGAGGAACTTTTCATGGGTTTGAACGGGAACTTTTTGTGCTTCTGAGTGATGCAGTGGGGATGTGAGGGGCTGTGTAGGGACAAGGAGGAAACATGGACACTCCAGGATCTCCTGCCCACAGCCAGCCCAGGAGATGGCAGCTGGGATGCACATGGGTTGCAGTGATGTCCCAACAGAAAATCCACCAACATTTCTATCTAAATCCTGTTTCTGAAGCCAGCCAGAAAAGTAAATCATTACAGAGTGTTTTGGCCTGGGGAAACTACAACTTGTTTCAGTCAAAATTCTTCTGCAGAGAAGCAGACCATAAAGGCCCACAGGGATGCTCTCTGGTGAGATGAAGCTATTTTTCTCCTACCCTTTTTCACACAAGCCATTCCTCCTGCAGCATTAGGGCTGCAGCACAGCTCTGATCCTGCTCACCCACCACCTGGACTTGGCACTTTCAGGCTTCACAGATGGATTAAAGAACCAGTGGTGGGTACCCAGCCCTGCCTGTGCTGGCTTAACCTCCAACCCAAGGCAGCTTCACCAGCACCAGCCCAGCTGGAGGAGGCTCTGGCTCTGAGGGCAGCAGGGAGCTTTGCAGGATGTCTGCTGCCATCCCACGTGGATCAGCCTTGGCTTGCAGGTCCAGTCTGCCTTGTTCTGATCAAAGCAGGGTGGGAGATGCCTCCAAACCACAAGACTGTGGGCTGCTATTTTAAAACATCAAACCCACACACATCTCACCCCTGCAAACCTGGCGGGAGATGGAGACTGAGCAACCAAAGCAGCTCAGCAGAGCAGATCAATCTGGAAATGGGTCCAAGAACCTAAATGATCCAAAGTGGTTTTAACACACCATGGAGAAGGAGGGTGGAGATGGCACTTCCAGCAGATACAGCTCCCTAAATCACAGCCTCCAGCAGCAGTTGCTGTCCCCCAGCCATGCTGCCCTCCTGCTGTCCCCACTGCAGTGGTGGCACAGACAGCTCTGGGCTTCACATGGCTGGCCCCAGGTGGAAATACCTCCTCTTCTGCAAGATATTTTATCTTTCAACAACTCTCCCAAGAACTGATCTGACATAAGGTATGAGAGCCCCAGGCTGAATCTGCTGCTGACATGCTCCTGCTTTGCAGCTTCAACGTTTAAATCAAGGAGCTGAGCTGCAGGTGGAGAGAATGGACATGTGCTGGGGAGGAGGCCCTGCCTGCAGCCTCAGAGATTCCAGCCTCAGGAAAGCCATGGCAGAAGGAGCTGCCTGGGGCTGAGCACAGCTCCAGGCTGGGTTTGTGGCACAGCTGCCAGTAAGGGATGACCACTGCTTCAGCTGGGTGTGCGCACTAAAGATGATCCCATGGCTGCACCAGCAAATCCTGAGAGATCCAGTCCCTTCCTCTGCAACTGTGCTCCCCAGCTCCTGTGTGTGGTACAGGATGCTGTAACTCCCCAGGCTGCAACCTTGGTTTTCTTTTGTTTATTCAATTTTTCACTGTCTTTCCTACGCTGAAACAAGTTTAACCCAGCTCCCACAGCCGCATTTCAACCATAACCAAAAAAGATCCAAAAATACTGTTTGCCATCCAATTTACTTGTTCAATGGCCATTTTAATTTGCATGATGTGACCTTGGCATCCTTTGCTTATGAATAGGTCTTTGAGCACTGCAAGTCTGTTCTGCAGGATGGGAACTGGCAAAGAAACTTTGTCAGATCTTGGTGACAGCAGGTGGTGACTGAGCACAATCTTTCTCCTGACACCTACAGATGAAATTGTTTATTTGTTACTTCTTAACTGGGGCATTTGGCTCCTTGCACCAGGCAAGGTAAGTAAAAGGGTGAGAAAATAGCCATTTCCAACAGGTGGGAAAAAACACTTGGAAAAACCAGTTACCCACCAAGTTTTAACAACAGGACTGGATGAACCCCATCTTCTGCCCCAGCAAATACCCTTCTGCCTGGCTGCTTGCTTTACCCTAAATTGTGAGAAACTGAGGGCCATCCTGCCAATAAAGCAAGCTCTGGAGAGAATAGGAAGAAGGAAAAAAATAATATTCCCATCGATTGCTTAGCAACAGGACTGGTTCAAGAGGAATAGCTCTGGTTGCCTGGTAAATAAGGTCAGAAGATGCTGCTCAGAGAGAGACTCACTGTTTCCTGTGCATCACAGCCACAGCAAAGCTCATGTGTTACCTGCCTCTGGGAGATCCACACTGCCTTGGAGAACACAGGCCCTACACTTTGATCCAGAAGCAGATTTTTTTGCCCCATTTCCAGAGGGGATGAAGGTGCCAAGCCAGGAGCTCTCAGCACATCTGAGATATGGTGCCAAGGGTCATCAAAACCTCCAGTTCTGTCAGGAGCAATTCCAAACAGCTGCCACTGAAGCACTAAGTCTGCTGTCTCTGAGACATGCTGATACACAGATCCAGAGCCACACAGAGTCCTTCCATCTCAAGACACGTGATGAAGGAAGAAATACCATGACAATAAGGAAACTGAGGCTCAGCTGTACCCAGCAGCCAGAGGATCTCACCCAGTTTCACCCTGAAGTTTTCTCCAGTGGGACTTTCTGTCACTGCTACACCCAAAGCAGAGATTTCTTTAGATGCCAAGGGCAGAAGTTTAACAGTGCATCCCCCAGCCACAGCTCCACTCACCTTTTTATCCAGTTTTCTGCCAGCCATGCTCAGAGTGATCACCCTGTTGTCTGAGAGCTCCTGGGCAGCTATCTGAAAGGCAAGAGAAGGCTGCATTCATTTTCAGCATAAAAAATTAGGCTTCTAAAAGCACTCAACCTCTTTCTCAGGGGTTTTGCTGGACTTGGTCTCACATGGCTTTTCTGCACCAGAGCTCATTCAGGACCTCCAAGGACTGAGCCAAGAGGAAGGAGAAGCCATATAAACCCTTGCCAGCAAGATGTGCCCCCTCATCCTCCATGTCCTGGGCTGGGCATGGCAAAAACAGTCATCCCATCCCTTAGGGGAAATGCTGGTGGAACCCAGGACTTGAGCCAGGTCTCCACATGACCACCTGACAAGGCAGCCCCAAGGATGAAGATTCCATGGTTGCTCCTGAGGAGCTGCAGCAGGCAGGAGCACAGCCCAGACCACTTCAGTGTAAGATTTTATTCACACATGCTCCAGAAAGGCTTTGGCTGCCAACCCCCAGTGGGCCAGTTTTGTCTGGAATATGGTCTAATCAGTCTCTTGGTATTTTAAAGGAATGTTTGTAACAAAACCCCACATTTATTCACTTTTATTACAAGCCATTTTGTGAATCACTTGTCTTTTTTTTTCCTGCCCAAGCATCTGTTCCCCACCTCTCCTTCCTCTGATTTCTTGAGGTGGGCTGAGCTGTTCCCCAGCATTCCCAGCTGCATCCTCCTTCTCCCAGGGCAGGAGCCAGCACCAGGACAGTCAGGAGCACAGCAGGGACATTGTCCTTGTGCACAGTGTCCCAAGCATGGCTGTTTGCTGGCTCTCACCAGGGGCTGTCCTGCACTCAAGTTATGCAGTGCCATTACACCAAGGCTTTTAGAAAAACTTGCACAACTCCAGGGGACAATTTTCTGCAGAAGGAGCAATCAGAGGGTTATTGGCACTTAGGAGAGCTGGGGAGTTGGCAGAGATGAGGAGGCAGAGATGCAGCTTTTGCATCTGCCTGAGGGGATGAGCCACAGCTCCTGGAAAATCTCCTGGCCTTCCCATGGTGGACACAAGTCCTTGGTCCACAGAGGACCCATTCACTGCATGTGAACCCCAGTTTTCCCCTCTGCTCCATACAGAAGTTCCTTATTGCCATGCCATGGCGATACTTTTCTCTCCCACCTAGTCCCTGGTGGGTGTAAGCAGTCACCAAAACCAGCAAGAGGAAGAGCAGCTGTAGTGAAAAGGATGAAATTTGCCCTTTCCTGAGCCCCACAAAAGCATGTCCAGTTGGAATCCAGCACTTTAGGGCTCACTATGAAAAAGCCAGGCTGTGCAGACAAGCCAGGAATGTCCTTGTGCCACCCTGCCACAGGTTGCTGGTGGCATCTTCTCTTGGCCAGCATGGACAGTAACAACATCCCTACCACCATGTCCAGCAGAGGTGTGCAGCAAGATTTTAAAATTGACTTCTACAAACACAGAGGTTTGCTTTGAGATCTTCTCTCTTCTAACCTAGGGAGCCCCACACAGTCCCATCTACACAGCCAAGGTTCTTCTGCTGCATTCACCTGGGTGGCATCTCAGTTAGAAAAATGGACATTTGGGCAAAACTGAAGGGAACGAGGACAAGGAAGTCAGGCTTTGGCTCCAAACTCCCTGAAGCCTGCTCTCACCGTGGTGTCCATGGCCTGTGCTCCTGCACTGTGCCAAGCAGCAGGGAAAGGTGCCCACCACACATGACCCTGTGGTCATCACCCAGTCCAGGCCAGGCCAAAAAACCCCAGATCAAGAAATCGTGTCATTTGTATAAAATGAAGCAGATGTCTCTGCCCCTTGGATGTTTAATGACACATTAATGACGGAACAGGACCTTCCTTTTTCTAAAGCATGTAACCTTTGAACTTGACTGGAAACTTTTCCAGCTCTTCCCACTCAAGCATCAGATGGGATGTTGGGACCCTTGGGAATGGCCCCACTTCTGAACCTCACTGTGGCTTTTCCTCTCGCATTTAAAGATTAGCAATTAGGAGAGGAAAACATCTTCCCCTAAAGCAAACAGCAACGGAGATGCACCAGGTCCCAGGCTTTTAAACCTTCCCAGAGCTTTTAAACCTGACAGAAGTTTAACTCCTTGCTGGCCTTTCCTTCCACAACTTTGCAGCCCAGCTGCACATCTCACAAAACCCACAACACAGCAGAGATCCAAAAACGATGGGAGCTGTGGTGGAACAGAAACACACCTAAATTTAGTCTCCTTTTTAAAAAAGAACATTGCTAAAGAGATCCACAGCAGGAAGGCCACTGCCCGAAGGGGTCTGCATCAGAAGCAGTGGCTGTTGCTATGAGAGTTGTTGCCATGGCACATCCTCATGCTACAAACAAAATCACCCATCCCTGCAAAAGGAATGAGCCCTCTTACCTGTCACTGCACCAGAGAGGTCTGAGCAGGACCTTGCACCAGATAACAAACAACAGCAGCACAGATTCACTTTGTACTTCTCCAGACTCAGATCTTTTTAATTTCTGAGACTGAAGCAGAAGTTGAAGGCTCACAGTGCTAAGCACCAGACAGACACTGAGCAAGTCCCTGTCCCAAGTAAACTGTCCTCCAAACAGACCAAAGTGGCCAGGAAAACAAGAGGTAAAGGGAAAAATATTCAAGAGGTACACCCCAATCTCCTGTACCCCATGTGAGTGTCCTGCATTGCCCCCATCCACCCCCACATCCCCAGCAGTAACAAAAAGGAGCAAACATACCGTTATCATCCCCTTCCCAGCTGGCTTGCCATTCCCCAGTAGGAGAGTCCGTGTTATTTTCTTGCTGGAGACAATCTAGAGAAGCCAAAGACAATAAAGCCATGATTGTACAAGTGATCAAAAGCAGACTCATGAGCAACTGATCATTGCTCATGTTGGTTAATTCAGTTTAAGCATTTGCAAGAATAGAAGAAAGGCACCAATATGCAGTGATGACTGTGAGAGTGGAATATCACCACTGGCACCCCAGCCCTCAGGGTGCATGGTGCAGAGAAGTGATGGCACAGGAGGCTGAAGCATCACTGAGCCCAGGGACCAGGGGAGGAGATCAGTGTGTCCTCACACAGACAGAACTACTGTAATTTGTTCCCAGAAAAATCACCACTCAATCTCTCAAACCCCATTTTACATATTTCTAACATGATCCCTGCCAGCACCTTGCTTGCAGGACATGTTTCCATGGCTGGATCCTGATTACAAGCTGGATGCTCTCCCCCAGCATCATTCTGTTCCCCCTGCACAGGGTCAGCACCCCAAAGGCATCTTCTCCCCTTCACTCCTGGCTTGCAACAGGATAGACAGAGTAAATTGGGAGATGAGTTAAACCCTTGAGATTTTTCCCAGCTCAGTGATTTTCAGTCTCCTTCAGGTCTGGAGAACCTCTAATTTTTCCTTACGAGGTGCAGATGCCAACATGGAGATCCAGCAACCTGCTGGAACCACCTGTGCCCTGATGCCAAATCTAGTGGGTCCCCTTGAAGACTAGATGAGCTTTAAAGGTCCCTTTCCACCCAAACCATTCTGTGATCCTTTGACTCTTACAATTTCAAAGCAAACCCCATTTTGGTGGTGAAGAGGCAGCCAAGTCCCAGTGCTTTTGATGTACAGGAATCACCAGCCACTGTAAGCAGATCTTTGTGCCACACTGGGTGCAGGCAGGACAAACCTCACAACCCTGGACAGCAGAAACCATGGACACCCTCCAGCCTGGAGTCTGATCCTGCTACATTTCCTTTGGCCACAGAGGTCATTACAGGCCTGGGAATGATCCAGCTGTCCTTTTAAATCCTATTACAGACCTCATTAGCTGCACTAAGCAATCTGGCTGTTCTGACAGAGCCCTGATGCAAACTCAGAATTGCAAAGTCAAGATTCTCATTGCCCAGTTGTTGCTGCCCACAGCTGCTCTCTGCTCCTGAGAACTTATGGAAACATCTCACCAGGCAAATTCCAGCCACTAGGAAACCCACAGCAGGGTGGCTGAACCCACAAACTCCCATGCACTTTGCTTCACCCCTCTCCTCACCCTTGCACAAGTGCCACCCCTCCAATCCCCTCTGCTCCACAACTGGGCTGTGCTGCCAGCCCTGCTGGCCACAGGGAGAGGAAGCAAACAGGATTTCAGGGGGAAAAGGGAAATTAAAAGAGTCCTCCATTCCAAGCTGGTGTCTTGTTGTGGACTGAATGTCACCAAGAAGCTGACCTGGGAACTGCTGCAAAGATTGGGCACAGGTCAAGTTGTCTTTTGCAGAGTGAAAATACTGGTGCAAGTTTACAGAGTTCCAAGCTCTCTTCTTCCTGACAGACTAAACACCCCAGCTGTGCCCAAAGACACAGCAGACAGTGATGCCACTGCAGCAAAACCATCAGCTGTTCTGGGAGAGTCCCTGGATGTGAGACCTGCCAAGAGCTGCCCATCCCCAGCAGGGTCTGTCCAGGCTCATCTCTGACAAAATCACCTTCCCAAGTACCAGAAGGGTTGAGATCATCTGGGACACCCAACAAGCAGGAGAAGATGGTTCAGACCCTTCCATCTTCCTCCCCACTGAAAGTGGATAATGTTCTTCTCCAACATGAGCCTGCAGAGCCCTGGACTGCTGCAGAGCCACATTCAGGGACAGCAAGGTTTCAGCTGTGTCTTTAGGTCCATGAATTCCCTGCTTCCACCAAGACCATGAGCTTCACAAGCAGCCCTTGCTGAGCTGCCCCACACTGGAGCTGGAGGTGTTCCAGCAACAACAGAACTAAGAGTAAAGGATGGGTTTGGGCTGAACCACTGAACATATGCCAGAGCTGTTGCCTGCACTGCCTCTTAACTTCTGCAGGAGCAGAATTAGGTCATCACAGAGCACTTCCAAAATTCCAGCCATTAAACTTCAAACTCTGTAAATGTCAGTGCTCTTCTAACACATCAAGCTCTTGAGCTGGCAGTGGTGATGTCCTTGGTCCTGCCTGCCACAGTCAGTGCCATGCTGCAGTCTGTGTAACAAAGAAGTTGTGTTCATGAGCCTCCCTGAGCCCCTTGGGCTGGCTCCCCATGCTGACCCACCTATTTCAGTGCCTCCTTCCTCCCCATTCCCAGCACTGAGCACAACAGGAGCAGTTTCTCCCAGCCTCTGCATTTGTGCCAGATACCACAGCAGCCTTCAGCTGCAAAAAGATGGAAAAATTCCCCTCATTCCCTGCTTCTGAGCCAGAGGACAAAGACATTTGGAGAATGCAGCTGCCAGCTTCTAACAGGGTCTGGGCTCATGAATGAAAAGACCTTCCAAAAACTTACAAATTGCATTGTGTCCCAAAAGCTTTTTCACAGAAGAGCAGAAGACACATTCCAGCACCAACATGCTCAAGCAGGAGGAATGTCTTGCTATGCAACAGCAACGGACAAAACTTTCAGAAAGAGAAAACCCAAACTGAGAAAGAAAGGCAGACTGGTGCATCCTAACTTTAAATATCTGGAAGTTCCCCAAGCCCAAACTTGGGAAATTGTCAGGGCCCTTAATAAAACCCATGGTGAAGACAGAGCCAGAAGCTTCCAGCTGATGTCTCTTTGCCAGCACCAGCAGAAACCCACGCCATGACTGGCTTAGACTCGAGCAAGTAGACAACAGCCCTAATGTGGAACAGTTCAACCTCAACAGCTGAAGAGTGACAAGCAAATTAAATTTGTCTTTCCAGGAAGGAGCCAGAAAACTTTGCATGAGATAAGAAGAACAGCTGTAATCTCACCACACCCCTGTGTGTGATGGGTTTTGGGGTCCCTTTGCTGCAGGGACCTCGGACTCACCGTGCCCAGCGTGCAGGAGAACTCTCCCAGGAAGTCATGCTCATACAGCTGTGTGCTGGACTTGTCCTGGTCAAACAGGGCAAACTTGAGCTTCTGCACTTCTTCAAAGTGGTAGTCAACGATGAACTTCTTGGCAAAAGCTGGGTTGAGGTTGTTCACAGCTGTCTCTGTCCTGTCCAGCTGCAAAGAAAAAGAGGCATTTAGGCAAGTGCATCTTACAGCTTTGTCACTGAAACTGAATTCAGCCAGAGCCACCCAGAAACCCCATGGTGACCATCAGAACAAGCATACCAAGCCCTCAGCAGACCTGTCCCTAAACCAGGTGCACAAGCTGGGATCCATCCAAACACACAATGGCACATCATGCAGAGCTGCCTCCCCGAGGATGGGGTACGTGGGGCTGGACCCACCCCACCCAACAGCCAGGATGGAAGTGCCCACCCAGCCAAGGCTTGGCATGGACTTGAGGATCACTAAAACCAGAATTGCTTTGTTTGCTTCTAAGCCCTGTTCTCCCAGGAGCTGAGGCTCTCACACACCTCTGATCCTCAACGAGACCTCCACAGCTGCAGAGCCAAACCTGTTTCTTCCAGGCTGTGAAGCCAGGAACAAGGACAAGCAAAGCAAGAAGTGTCATGAGCCAGAACACAACTCTCTAGCATTTCTCTCTAGAACTCAAACAAAAACATCCACGTGGTTTCTTCTTTATGAGCCTTCCATAGATAAAAAGAAAAAAACCCATCACCACAGTGCCTTTTTCATAGATTTCATCAAGCATGAGTAGCAACAAGAGTCTGGAAGGGCCCAGGGACAAAACCTCAATGGACAAAACCTCAATCCCAAGCTATTGTGAGCAGGCTGGAAGCAATGATGTCCCAGATGAACTGGAAGGGCACTCAGAGGATGATGGAAACTGGAAGGCATGTGGGGAACCCACCATCAGAGGGGAAGCACCATGGCTCTGTGCAGCATCCCACAGCCAAGAGCAGGGATAGGAGCAGAGGAAACTTGGCAGGCAGCTGGTGGAAGTGTGGGTTTACAACACAACATGGTCAGAAAGCCTTGTGTGAACAAAAAACAAAATCCTGAGTACAGTCACAATGGAGATCCCAGAATGCTGCCCTCCAGTAATGGAACTTTGGCCCCAGATTTCATAACTCACCCTGAAGGAAGGGTGACAACACCAGCAGGGATCCTGTTATGAGCTTGCACAAAGACAAACCCCCACGATTTTGGCCAAAGTGTCAGAAACTGGGAAAACTGGGAAACTGAGCCTGAGAAAAGCTGGAGCATTTGCTTCTGGAAGTCAATGGGCAAGGAGATCCCGTCAGGATCCATTCTCCCCCACCAGACACACTGAAAGGCAGGAGACAGGGGCAAGTTTATAGCCTGACATGCAAAATACCCTTGTGAAGCTGAAAGGGGCAGGAAGGGCATGGGCAGCAGAGCCTGAGAGCTGAACAACAAACACCCACAGCTGGGGGGGAAATCCTCCAGCCTGCAAAGCAAGCAGGAGCTTTTTCAGAAGAGCAGCAGTTGGTATCAAGTTGATATCACTGTTCAGCCTAGAGAAGATAAGGCTCTGGGGAGACCTCAGAGCACCTTCCAGCAGGTAAAGGGGTCCAAGAGAGCTGGAGAGGGACTTTGGACAAAGGTCTGGACTAGGGGGAATAGCTTCCAACTGACAAAGGGCAGGTTTAGATTAGATGTTCTGAAAAAATTCTTGCCTGTGAGGGGGGTGAGTCACTGGCACAGGTTGTCCAGAGAAGCCTCATCCCTGGAAGTGTTCAAGGCCAGGCTGGATGTGGCTCTGAGCAGCCTGGGATAGTGGAAGGTGTTATGACAGCATTGGCATTTTGCCACATCACCCTGTTATCCCAGGATATGGTAACATGGATATTAAAAGAGGAGGAAACACAGTCACTGTCCAGTGTGATTTTATCAAAAGCTGCTGCCCTCGGTGCCTGGAAAGACCATTCCATCTCCCTGTGGGACAGCACAAAGCCTCTGGCCATGCTGTGGCCCTGGTTGGCATTCCACTTTGTCTTGCAGCCAGGACACCCAGTTCTGGGCAAGGCTGAGCTGCCTGAGCATCCCAGATCCAGGGCAAGACCTCTCTGGCAAGCAGCTGGCATCCCTGGGCAGCACCAGGCTGTGGGACGGTGGGAAGTCTGCCAGAGCTGCCGAGCCAGGAATAAGCAGAGCAGAAAAAAATCCTCCAAAAAAAAAACCCAAAAAACAAAAATAAAGAAAAAAACCCAAGCAAACACATACCTTACTCCCAAAGAAACTCATTCAGCACAGAAGGCAGGTTTTGGAGGGGCTCAGTGGAAATGTGGTGAGGTTGCTATATATACACCCAACGCTCGCAGGGTTTTTTTGAAATTGCTCGCTTAGTCTGTCTTAATTGCCAAGAAACGACTAAAGTAAATGCTGTGTTCCCAGAATAGCCACCTGCTGCACCCTGGAGGATCAAATCCATCAACACCAGTGGGCTGAGAGCTGGCCAGGGCCACACAGCTTCCCACAGATCCTCCCCTCCCTGCTGCCATCCCGTTCCGAAGGAGCCAAGCATCTGCTCAGGGCTGTGCTGCACCAGCAGGGCATCCACAGCTCTGCTTCATTTCTGCAGCAAAACACACACAAATCCCCCTTCAGGCCTAGGAGAGGAGACTGCACAGGCAGCAGAGATGGATTTTAGGTCCTTCCACGTTCTTTGAATGACTGGGAAGTAGGGACCAAGGGAAAGCAGTCCTTCTCCACACAGACTCCAGTCTGAAGCAGATAACTTGAGGTCCCATCTTCAGTTCTGCTCTGGAAGAAGTGGCCAAAGGAAGGGTATGACAATCCCAGCCAGTTTGAGGTAACCTTGGGAGCGATGGGGCCTTCTCAACATCCAGATTCAGCAGTTAATCTCCTGCCTAGTGCCAGTGTGAAGCACAACAATATCCCAGACCCCAACTCACAGCTGCACAAAGGTTTGATCTTTGGTTTGGTGAGCACAAATCACCTTGCTGGTGACCACCACATGTGAGGCCTCTTCACACACCATCCCTCACCTGCCATCAGCTTCTGCCACCCCCTTCACCCCTTACAGATCTGCAGTCCCTGAAAAGAACAGAGGTGCCTTTGCCACCAAGAAGCAGAAAAGCACAAGGGTTTTTAAGAGGCAGCCAGGATAATTAAAAAAAACCTCTTTGGATAACAGCCTCAAAGGGCCACAAAGATAATTAGAGGGATGGAGTGTCTCCCCTGTGAGAAAAGGCTGAGAGGCTTGGGATTGTTCAGAAGACAGAAGGCTCAGGGGAGACCTTAGAACACCTGAAAGGGCTACAAGAGAGCTGGAGAGGGACTTTGGACAATGGCATGGAGTGACAGGGCAAGGGGGAATGGCTTCAGACTGACAGAGGGCAGGATTAAGATTGGGTATTTGGAAGAAATTGTTCCCTGTGAGAGTGGTGAGGCTCAGGTTGCCCAGAGTAGCTGTGGCTGCCCCATCCCTGGATGTGTCCAAGGCCAGGTTGGATGTGGCTTCAAGCAAGGGCCATGGCGGGGAGGTAGGAACGAGGTGATCCCTAAGGTCCCTTCCAACAGGAATCATTCCATGATTCTGCAAATCAAGCACAAACCAGGCAATCATCTCCAGCAACAGCCTTCGTGTTCAGTGAATGCAGCTGGAGAGTCCTCCAGAGTTCAGTGGGAGGTTGGCTGGAGACCTTCAAGCACCCTCAGCATGTGGAGGTGCTTCATGCTCCAACATGGGGAGATGCTGCCTGAAGTGTCAAGGGAAGTTCATGCTGAAGGTGCAGGACTGCTTGGATGACTCAGTGGCACAAAGGCAGCTGCAGGGCTGAGTCATGTGTCCCTTGTCCCTGTTCCTGGCACCACAGGTCAGCTCTTCCATGGCTTCTATGAGATGACATCACCGGGCAGAACATTTAAACATCACCCATCTTCACTTCCCAGCCTGTGGTTTATTGTCCCTCCCTCCCTCCCCCAGCCCTCCAAGGCTGATTCACAAAGATTTTTAATTCCTATTAAGCTCAGTGAGACAAAATAATTGTATTTGGGAACAAATGTTACAGCTAGAGAGAACAGCGAGCAGAAATCTTCCTGCTGGCATCAGCTGGTGCCACAGCCCCAGCACCCAGCTCAGAACTGGCACCAGGGCGGGTGCCAAAGGAGGAGACACACCACCACAACCAGGTCCAAGGCTTGGGACACGTCCCTAATCCAGTGTGAAGGACAAAGGGGCAGTGGGGTGGGATGGTTTCAGGCCAATGAGCTTTTTCTGTCCCTATCTGTCCCCTACACCTCAGCTGTGTTATTAAGGCCACCACATCCAGAGAGGAGAGGTTCCACTCAGGGCAAGGGGCACATCTGTGTGGCCAAAATCCACACAGAACAAGGGGGTAGCTCTGAACCACGTGGCATCAGTTGCCAAGAGCCCACCAAACATCCCATCCAGCGAGGTTGTCATGGGCAATCCCACCACTCCTGACCCTGCCTGGACCCAGCCATGAGCCAAACCCACACAGCACCCCTGACAGGTGTGGGTGCTGGGGGATCTCAGTCCCAGCAGTGTCCCCAGCAGTGTCCCCAGCAGAGCCAGCTCAGAGGCACAAGCACAGCACGCCCCATGCCAGCCCATTCCACCTCTGCTGGCACCACGGAGCAAGCTGCTGCTCAAGGCTCACATCCAGTGCCTACCGTGCCAATTAAAAACAAGCTAAAAATAGCAGAAGAAAAGAGAGAGAGAGAGAAAAAAGCCCACCTAAAAGCATCACACATTTGTATTGCAAAGAAAGCTTTGGGATCAAAACCGCTGGACTGAGACATTACTGACAGAAAGAAAAATTCCTGAAAAGCACAATTAGGTCAGAGGTGACACGTATCAAGGCTGGAAAGCTCATTAGTCTCATCCAGGCTGGTGAAAAAAGTTAATTGCAGACTGTGGCAAAGTGAGGTTTTCCCCTAGACTCTCCCTGCTGAAGGTGAGATCAGCTGCTGGACACCTGAGGTGGTGCTGGTGATTCATCAGCTCCTTGGCCAAGTACCTGAATGAGAGCACCTTATTTACCAGGAACTGGGTAAATTTTTGTTTGATTTACATTATTTCAATCCCTTAATGCTCATTTTTTGCTGCACCCAATGCAGGTGCCTGTATCCATCACACATCCACACTCTGCCTATGCTGCTCCCTCCCAGACCAACCATCTACAGCTGCAGGTATAAAATGGAATTTACAGCTAAAGCCAATGCCCAGCACAAAGCAGAAAGCACTGATGGGGCAAGGCCCAGTTGTGACACAGAATTCACACACTGGTGCCACACACAGCCTCAGGAGCTCCAGAAAAGCTTCCACTTCTGCTCAGAGAGCAACAAGCACGGAGAGAGGGGGACACCAGCACGAGCAAAACACAGGAGGCACGAATCCACACAGCACCAGGACTTACCTCCACCCACTTCCCGTTGACTTCCATGAAGAGGACGCAGAAGGGGTCGGATTTGGAGGTGACATCCCTGTCCAGAAGGTTCTGGCCACAGATGGACAGCTCGACCTTGCAGACGCAGTACTGGGAGCCGACGGGCCCCGCCGGCACGGGGGTCACCGTGTAGGCCATGGTGGCAGCAGCTCCAGGCACTCTGGGGGACAGCACAGGGAGAAACCTCAGTGCTGGCAGGCAGCAAATGCTCTGTCAGCCCTGCTGAGCTGGGCACAGACGGCGTGGCCACAGGCAGAGCCTCTCTAAGTCAGGATCTAAGCCATGAGGCTTTCCTGGCTCCATCCACCAGATGTCCCGAAGCCCAGCAGAGCACCCATGACCTGCTGTGAGATTGCTCCATAAATAACAGATTTTCGAGGAAAGGTAACATCCTACACCCTCAAGACAGAGGGAACTCCCCAACCTCTTCCAGCACGCTGGGCTTTTGTTTGTACTGTGAGAAGCCACATTTCCACACCATTCCAAACCTGATTGTTGTCTGGCTGTCCACACACCTAAGCTACGAGGGGCAAACTTGAGCTCAGCCCTGAAAATCGTCACAGGGAAAGGGGAGAGACTGTGAGGAGTGTGATGCAGGGCAGCTCCAGCCCTTGATCAGCCCCATTCCCACTCAGCTCCCAAGGCCAGCAGAGAACAGTGGCTCTGGCAGCAGTTAAAAAGTGGCAGTAGTTGTTTCAGAGAAGTGAAGGCAAATGTGACAAGAACTGTATGACCTGGAGCACGATTTACAGGGCCCTGACTAAAAATCCATTTAAAATCTTATCAGAAGTCTGCTACCAAAGCCATTTTGCAGAGATAAATGCATTTTATACCACTATTAGTGCAAAACCCCATCCCACAGGACAGTCTTGACTTCTGATATAAATTTTACTTGTTGTAAATCACCAGTGGTCTTCAATGGAGAAGAAAGGGGAGAAAAAAGAGGAAAAAAAGCATTTTCAGATTAATTTATACTAACAAACCTTTATGGCTGTGGTTGCTCATGGAGAGTGAGCACTCCTCAGCAGCTGCTTCAATATCTTTTGTCTTCTTTTTCAAGAGTGGCTCCTGGCTCATCTACTTTATCTGAAACCCCCAAACATTGCCTTCCTCCACCTTGATAAACCATCTGCTTTTGTTTGGCAATGAAACCCCAATTAATATTATCTATTTGTTTTGCCTGGGCATGAGTATTTACAAGCCCTTGTGCTGCCAGGAGCTGGGCTGCTGCCCTTTTCCCTCGCAGCTCAGCTTCCAAGCTGGAATGGGGGCGGAGGGCAGGGAGAGGGTGATCCCAGCAGGGCTGCAGGAGAAGGAGCTCCAGGCTCACCACTGGCTGTCCCAAGTGCTCAGCCCTGCTGCAAGGAATTCTGAGCAGATAACAGCTCCAGCTCCCAAGGCTTGGAGCCCTCCTCTTCCTGCGTGCCAAGATCTCTGCTTGGCACCAAGTCAGCAGAAACAAGCCTGGTTTTAACCCCCACCAGTAAACACAAACTCTCCACCCCAGACTGCTGCCCAGGGAAAGAGTGGTACAACCATCCCAGCTTCATAAGAACTCAGAAACTTCTCCAGAAGAGGCAAAACCCCATCCTTGGCTGCAGACACTCATGTACATCACCAAAGCAGCACCCATATCCCCTTCCCAAGTGTGGCTCCCTCTTGCCTAGGCCAAGCCTGCCTCGTGCCATCACTCCTGTGCACAGCAGCACAATGGCAGAACAGTGGCAGTGTCACACCAAAACAGTGGCACACATGGGCAACCTTCCATCCACTGCAGCTTCAAGGAGGAACACATGGAGAAATAAAAGTCCTCATGGTTCATCCACCACGGCTCCAAGGTGTCCATCCCTGCCTCTGCTCCACCCAAGCCCATGTTGCCAGCTGCAGCTACAGTGAAGATTTTACTTAATTATTTTTGTTTAATGCACAGATCATGTAATCAATGTCTTAAAATAGCCAAGCCTGTTCTATTTATGCTGCTGTCTGTCTGCTACTCCCCCTGAGAAGCAAACATGGGGCAGCTGTGCTGGCATGGACGTGGTCCTGCCAGAGCAGGGAAATCTGGGCTGGGTTTTCCCATCTCCCCTTCCCCCAGATCTCATAAAAAGCAGAGGCAGCAAGTGACTCAGTGGAAAAACCTTTTTTCCCAGGGCTGGCAGACACCAAAACATCCTCTTGGTGTGTAGCACATCACTCATGCTCCTGAGCTCAGCCTGTCCAGCTCCCCAGGGTGCACACGGTCAGGACAGGCTCTGGGATGAGGAGATGGCCAGCACCAGCCAGAGCAAAGCCATCTCTGCTGCCACTGCACTGGCACAGATCCAGCACCTTCCTCTTGCTACAGCAGCGTGGATCCAGCCCCTTCCACAGGGCCAGGTGTGGGTTCAGCCCCCGCTGCCTCAGCACCAGCCATGGGTCCCCCCAGCTCAGAGGCACCAGTGAGCCAGCACCATTCTAACACCCCACCAAAGCTTTAATTCAGGGGGTATTTGAACTGGCACTGAAAGAGTCAGCATGCCACCATCTGTATTCCAGTCTCTCCTCCCGTTTTTGTTCTCCTCTCCCCACATTTGCTGCCCTGAACAAAGTGCTGTGACTGGCTCAGCATCTGCAGCCAAAAACTCTCCTGATGCACAATCCCAACTGCTGGCTCTGTGCCAAGCACACACACAGGAGGTCTCCCCATGAAACACACCCAGGTTAACAGTGAGGGGCCTCAGGGACAAGCCTGAAGGTTTGGCTGCCCCACGGTCCTGTCTGCTATCAAGACGTGTCACTAGAGCAGGATCAGAATGCAGGGACATCAAATCCTTTTTGGGCTCCAGCTTCCAGGACCTTCTGAAATGAACATCTTTGTGCTCACAACTTTTTCCCCCATGGCTTGGTCACTTCCAAGCTGCTTCATGTCCACAACATCTCACAGAGAAGATGGGGGCACACACAAGCCCTGGGGCTGCCCTGAATATCTAAGAATATCTAGCAGTCCCAGAGCAGAGTCTCATCCCACGGCACTCCAATCCCTACAGCAGATCATCAAATCGCTTTTACAAAGTGTAAAAGGGTCAGCAGAAAAACCTGTGAGCTTTACTTCCTCTCTTATCTGAAAGGGAAAGAGGGGAAGGAGATAACTGTTTTGCAAATTAGCTTGTGACTGAAGAGGTGCCCCTTTCCTCTGCAGAAGAGAGGCCCCATCAGCAGCAGTTCCTCAGGTCATGCTAAAGCTCTGTTTCAACAAGAAAGAAACAGAGGGGAAAAAAATACAGCTGTGCTTTAGGTGAAATATTTTGGTGAGGGGGGCTCAATCTTAATAGTGCCCTAAATTCAGTGATCTCCTCTCATTAAAGAAGTAATTTCTTTTCCTAGCCAATACCAGGCATTTTTGGAACAGACACAGAAGTACCAACACCCAGCAATGATCCCATGCAAAATCCTGCTGTGTCCATCCCAGGGAACAGGAGATCCTTTGTTATGATCCACAATTTCTGTAAGAGCCCACAAAAGTCACTTGTGACTGTTTCCCCACTAAGGCTGTCCCACTACAGCCTACTGCAATTGTGGAAGCAAAATTCCTTTCAGGAAGGCAAAAATGAGAGAGGAATATCAAACAGGTACATTGGGGTTGTTATAAATCACGTATCTGAGCTCACAGGCAGTGGAGACACAGAGGGAGAGCAGCAGTACCCGAGGGAGGATTAAAGGCAGGTGAAAACAGGTTGCCAGAAGATTGAAGCAGGAGAGGACTGTGAGAATACAGAAACTGGCAGCCCAGAGCAGCAGAAAAGCTGAAACACCGGGCACATGGAGCTGGAGACACCAAGAAAATGATGAGACCCACTGCAATGAGCACACAAGGCAGGTCCCCACACCACCACAACTCACAGTGGTCACTTTCCTCTCTCCTGCTGACAGTCATCTCCAGAATTCTTTCCCAAAGCAAAAACGTTTCCTCTCAGTCCCACCCAGGCAGCTCAGCAGAGTCACAGCTTGCACCTGGTCCTTTCAGAGCCTCCTTACCTTCTGCACATGAGTGCAGTTAAGTCATGTACACAACACCTTGCTGCTGGTCCCCCAGCCTCTGCCACAGCTGAGCAGGCTGGGAGGCACAAAGGGGATGCTTGGTACCCCCTGTAGATGTTCCTTGGGTACCTGCTACCATCAGAGGGCCTTCATCTCTCCCACTGGGCAGGGAAAGGCTGAAAACTGCCTCTGAGCATCCCAGCGCAGGCAGCACCGCTGGGACTGAGCTCAAACTCTTCCAAATTCTCAGAGATTTGGGGTAGACTCAGCAGAGTGAGATGCCCAGGCAGGGCTCTTGTTTCCAGCCTGACAAACAAGTCCCACAGTCCTGCTGATGGAAGCCAAGGGGCCTGTACTGAGACACTTTGGTGCCTGATACAGAAGGACAAAGAGTTTCAGGACAGCCTAACGAAGTGATATCTCCAATGAACCCTTCCTGATGGAAGATGTCCCTGAGGGGCTGCAGTAGACAATGCTGCTTGTGCTGCCAGCTGGGCTTCCCACACCAGCACTACGAAATTCCCTCTCAAGGGCTGGTGGCCACTGGAGTGACAGTGGCTGCTTCTCCATTTCACGCTTGGGCCATCCCCACCCACAGTGCCAGCTCCTCTCAGGCTGCTGCTGTCCCCAGAACAGCTCTCACCCACCAGGTCTTTGCAGGTTTGGTGCCAGTGAGGGCAGTGCCCACCTTGCTGAAACCCCAAGCAGCTGCAGCAACCAGCACATGGGCAGCACCCAGCAAAGCTTCTCCAGGGGGTGATGATCAGCAGAGCCCTGACAAGTCACCTGAGGTAACCTGGAGTCACAACCCACAAGAAAACTCCAAGGTAGACCCTGTGGCACCAGAGCTGGACACCCCCTGAGTAGCTAATCTCATTTGGAAAATATCATCACCTGAAAAGCAATTCCAAAGCACTTCCCGTGCCCAGTACAGAGCTGAGACAGCCACTGCTGATGTCAAGCACGGATCCACCAGCTCCAGCAGCCTCTCTGCCATCCCCACACGTGGCACAGCAGCTGCTGGACTCCGGCAGTGGCATTAGGGGAGAGCCTGGCTCACACTGAAGGATAGCAGGGTGGGAGCGACTCCTCCACACAGCCTCCTCCTGCTCCCTGTGTCCCTGCTCCCTGTGCCACCTCACAGCCCTGACCACAATCCCAAGGGTCCCCCTGTGACCACCAAACTTGTCACCCCGGCTGCTTCCTCCATCTGAGCAGGAACTGGAAGGACCTGGGGCTGTTCTGTCCCGAGCAGCCATCCTGCAGCTGGGGTCAGCTGCCAGAGGGCACCGGGAAAGGCAGGAGCCCCATTGCCTGCATCCCTGTGGAATGAAAGCTGTCCCTCTACAATAGCAGGGGCACAGCCACTGCCTGGCCACTGCTCCAGGAGTGAGAATGGACCCAGGTCCTCATAGAGGGGCTCACACCCACAGAGACACCAAAACTGGAAATCTCAGGGGTGTGAGAGAAAAACCAAACACCTTTGCGTGCTGCTGGCACGGAGGCAGCTTCGGGCAGAGCCGGCACTGGGGACCAAAGAGCAAATTTGTTCTCCAGCCTTCTACAGATAAAGTCTGAAAATGTCCACCAAAGTATCCAAGAATCTAAACCCACTTACCGATGAGGAATCAGAGCCTCAGGAGCAGGAAAGCCGAGCGTTCCGAAGAGAAGGGGGGCCCCTGAGCTCTGAACGTGTTTCCGCAATCCTGAGGCGCCGTCGCGGAGCCGAGGGCTCCGGGCGGGCAAACGAAAGCAAAACCCGCTCCTCCCGTCAACCCCCGGTGACGTGGGGACGGAGGCAGCACCGCTGGTGACACGGGCCGGGAGGGGCTGCAGGGGCCGGGCGCGTTCCGCGAGTGTCACAGAAAGTCACAAAGTGGAAAAAAAACCCCAAACAAAACAAACAAAAAACCCCCCAAAACACAAAACCCCCCAAACAAACAACAATGACAACAAACAAGCCCACAAAAACACAGGGAAAAGTCCTTCCTCAAAATCGGAGGATTTTGAGGGGCTCTGAGGGCTGGTGCCGGGCAGCTGCTCCAGGGGTGCAGGAGGCAGAGCCCACCTCGGTGCCAGCCCCGCTCTCTCTCCGCTCCCTGCTCACAGATCCCGTGTGTGCACTCCAGGCTCGCTGCTCACGCAGGAGAACGGGCGAACAAGGAGCAGGGCGAGGTGAGAGCAGCTGCAGGACACAGAGCGATGGCCGAGCCGCACACACTGACCCCATTCCCGTCCGCGCTGGCACGCACGTATTCGGCTCAGATACGCCGAGAAGGGCCGCGCATTTGCGCTTGGCTGCGAGTTTCCTCTGGGGCTCAATTTAGGGAAATCTGTGATTCAGGGCAGAAAACATCGTGATGTCACCGCGAGTCGTGGCGATCACATCAAGCCGTGCACACGACCGCCCTGCAAGGCGGACCCAAGTTCGTGTGCCGGCTCTGCGTTCCCAGGCGGAAATCCACGCTGCTCCTTCCACAGAGGCTCAGTCCTGCGGGAGCAGCCCCAGGCAGCACCCCTGGGAGCCTCTGTGCGAAAGAGCGAAAAGCAAACACAAATCTGCCTCCCCAGGGCAGTGATGCTCCTGTCAGACACCTGCTCCGGGTGGGACAAACAATCAACCAGGAGATGCAGGAAGGGAGGACAAGGCACTCTCAGGATTTGGGGCATATTTTAACTTCCAGTATTAAAAATTCCCTGTCCAGTCTTACAGCAGCCATATGAAAACTGGGCACACTGTCACAAGGAGGGGGGATAGATCCGTTTCAAAACTGGTTTTGGAGGGAAAAGTGGGCTTAATTAAATGGAATGTAAAGGAGCAGGGCTGTGGGGAGGGTGGCTGGGCTGCAAAGGACACGCTGCCAGCAGGGCTCCCTTGCAGGTGCAGAGGGAACCTCCCACATCCCAACTATACACCATGTATATAACAGGCTGTTTAACTTATTAACCACTTTTCTATGCTATTGAAAACAGAAATGCTGGCTTTCTGAATCTTAATTGGATTCCTATTCCCAGCCAACACCATCTATCACATGTGAGAGGGGAAGGAAAAAAATCATCGTTTATGTGATGAGAAAGATCTTTAACTGCTTTTGCACCTCACTGCATGTCAGCCTAACCTGATGTCAGCCAGAACAGCCCCAGCAGCAGGCAGCTGTGCAGGTCCCTCCATCCCATGCACCATTTCATCCCTAAAGCAACCAGTGCTTCAGAGCTGATAAGATAAATAAATATTGATTAATGGGTATTTATGGGCAAAGCTCGTTTGCACTGGGACACCAACACCAAGTCAAGCAGAGCACTGATAACCCCATGGCTGCAGCCACCTTTCCCCCTCCCTCCCATCCCACCCCTCGGAGCCCCCCAGCCCTTCCCCTTCACAGCCAGGGATTTTCATCACTAAGATCCAACATTTTCTCACAGAATTTAAATTTTTTTTGGCCTGCTTTTGCAGCAAAGAGATGCTGCCACTCGATGTGTGAAGCTTCACCCTGAGACAGAATTGTGTGCCAGCTACACAAAAATGCTGTGGTTTGTGAGAATGACGTCTGACTAATTCTCGACCCCTTCTCAACAGCTTTAGATGATGCTCGAGGGAATATCAGACTGGGTTTAAATGGCTGCACAGCACTGGACCTGTTTAATAGCAAAACTTGTATTTCCCAGCTTGTATCATTTTCAAAATCAGCCTCACGACAGCTGATGTTTCTTCCTAAATCCTCAGCTTCTGGAATCACGTGATGATGGAAAATCCAGGGCTGGGGGGAAGGCGACTATTTTAGACACAAGATTTTTCCTGCTGGCTACAGGCAGAAAATATGACAGCTCCCAAACACAAGGCCTTAGCAAAAGCAGCAGGCAAATAAAATTGGAGCCCTTCTTGCTGAATTCTACACTAGTTTGTTTTTCTGGCATTTTAACAACTATGTTTTGATCTCCAAACTCACCTGAGTTCCTGGGAATTAGTTTTTCCCCTGCTCCAATGATCCAAACAAGTAAGCTTGCAAAGCCAGCAGCCAAGAAACTGAGCCAAAGCAGCAAAAAGTGATAACATAGGTCCTTCAACAAATATTTCACAGGGATTTAAAAGACAAACTGTAAGATTTCAGGGACAGAAAAGGTGGAGAAGTGTTCAATTCTATTTTTTTTCACGCTGCTTTGTGGGGTTTGCATCCTGCCAGGAGCACTATTTCAAATGCCAGGTGACTCCACTGCACCAGAAAAATTTACCTTTCCTTCTACCCCCCCGCCCTGCCTCTGAACACCAGCCAAGCTTCTCACATAAAGAGTTCCTTATGAGAGCTGGCAGCCCTGAACCCGGACAGGAGGCTGCAAGTGTTGCTTTTTCATCAATTAACCTGGAATTATGTTCCCAGCACAGCGAGGGCTCCTGCAGAACAAGCCCTGATTTACAGCAGCGCGAGCGGCCCCGGGCAGAGGTTTCCACTGAAGTCAGTGGGAAACTCTTTCCACCAAGTGTAACAGGAGCAGGAGAACTCATTCCTCCCAGACTCTTCACGCACCACACTGAGGCTGCTGAAAGGCAAACAGAGCTGATGCAATTCCAGTACACAACTGGGCAGACTGGAACATGGTGGGGCAGCCAGCGGCCGCTCCAGCACCGCAAAATCCCGATGGTTTGGAGTGAGGGAGGGGGATTGCTGGAAGAGGAGCAGAATTGAGGACTGCCAAGGGCTGTGCAGCTGATATATCCCCCTAGGGCAAAAAGCATCTTCATCCACAGCTCAGTTCCAGCAGCTGAATCCACAAAGGACTTTTCCACACTGGAATCCCCAGTTCTTGAGGCCCAGGCCCCCTCCTACAGCACACACTGACTGTGCACGGGGGTTGTCTAACCCTGACAAGCAATGCCTTCACAAACAGCTTGTCAGCAACCAGCATGAAGTCCCTTGCTGTCCCCCAGCAAGGACCCAGGATGTTCCCCAACACATTGATTGATCCTCAGGATCTCAGTCCATTCAGCTGGAGCNGAGGGGGATTGCTGGAAGAGGAGCAGAATTGAGGACTGCCAAGGGCTGTGCAGCTGATATATTCCCCTAGGGCAAAAAGCATCTTCATCCACAGCTCAGCTCCAGCAGCTGAATCCACAAAGGACTTTTCCACACTGGAATCCCCAGTTCCTGGGGCCCAGGCCCCCTCCTACAGCACACACTGACTGTGCACGGGGGTTGTCTAACCCTGACAAGCAATGCCTTCACAAACAGCTTGTCAGCAACCAGCATGAAGTCCCTTGCTGTCCCCCAGCAAGGACCCAGGATGTTCCCCAATGCGTTGATCCTCAGGATCTCGGCTCCCTTCAGCTGGAGGTCAAAGGGCAGCAGGGAGGGAGAAGCAGCACAGCATCTGGACAACCCTGCCCACCCTCACACCACAGCAGGGCAAAGCCTGCAGTCCCTTCAACAGAGACAAACTGTGCTCCTGACCAAGCAGGTCCAGGGAACAGCAGGGCACATGCCAACAGTGCCAGCAGAGGCCAGGCTGCTGGCAAACTCCATCCCCAGGGGGTTGGGGACAGCGTTGGCTCTTAGAGAGCAGCTCCAGGACTGCGTGTCTACCCAAGGCAGGTGCTGGGGGCTGCCTACAGCACAGGGAGATGAAATTTGGGGACACTTGGAAGCCTCACTAGATGCCCTCACTCCTTCCCTCCACTTTATCCCAGTCAGGATGCTCCAGCAGCAACAGCAGGGTAAGAAAAACACACATCACCAGAAAATATATGTCCCAGGCTATCACACAGCTGTAACCAAAGCACATGTAGCATTTCCCCAAGGCAACTACAGGAAAACATCCTCCACTGACTGCGTTCTGCAAAGCAACTCCTCTCCACATGCCCCGAGCTTTTGTTCCCAGCCTTCCTCCTCTCTCCCATCTCTCCATTCCCTGCCCCCACCAGGCTTCGGTGGAGGGCTATTTCTGGCTGATATAAAATAATTTTCTGACTCCAGGAAAGCCCAGTGGTATCACATCAGTACCTGGGCTGGCTCGAGGAGGCTGATGCAGGTGACAGGGGAGCAGGACCAGAACTGAGCACACCTGGGCTCTGCTCAAACCTCCGGCTCTTCCAGCGAGGTTCAGGTGTGTTGCCAGGAGGTTCAAATCTGGTCCTCGAGGTTCATGAGGATCCTCCCAATTCCTTTGCACTAAGCAGCTCACACCCTGAGGAGTCAGCAGTGAGGACCCAGCCCTTCGGAGATGTTTCTGCCACCGAAGCTCGGCTCTCTACTCACCTCTATTTCCTGTTCCACCCTCCTCGTGGTGACCAGCTCCAAAGGGTGTGCTTGCCCACCAACTCCTCCAGCCCTGCTGGCTTCAGTCCAGCCACTTGCCTAAATTAGGGTTACTCACACAAAGACTTATTGCATCAGGTCTGCAGGCTGGCAGAGCTGACAGGAAAACACCTCCCTGCCTGCCATCCCCCCAGCACCCTCACACTGCCGAGCGAGACGCTCCGCTCGCAGCTCCCTCAGAGAACAAAGCGTCTTGCTGGGCACAGAGGAGAGAGAGGCAACACATCCACCAGCACAAACCATCCCAGTGCCCCCAAAATGCACGGCATGAAGGGTATCATCGCCAGCCGGAGCAGCATCGGGCTGCAAACAGCTCCTGAAGAAGCGACTCTGCGATTCCTCAGCCTCCAACTCGCCAGATCCCCCCTGTGACTCAATGCCAGAGGATAAGGGGAGAGGAGCTTGCAGCAGCTGCCCAAAAAAACCCCCTACAAATATCCCCAGGCTTGGGGAGCGAAGCCACCAGGCCCTGGCATTTACTTGGGGGTCGCATGCCCAGCTGACATCTTTAGAACTGGATACGGACACACAGTGAGTGGGAACAGAACAACTTCCACACCGTGCATCAGTGAGGGACCAGGGCTGGGGAAGGGGAGCACGAAGTGACAGGGGGACTGAACTGAGGGATGGTCACGGAAAGAAAGGTCTGGCTCAGAGGATAGAGGGTCTGTCCAGGAGGACAGAGGGTCTGTCCCAGGGGATGGAGAGTCTGCCCAAACGGACAGAGGGCAGAAGCGCCCCCACACCCCCCGGGCCGGGCGGGTGGGGGACACCACCCTGCAGGTCCCCATTCGGCGGCTGACACCGCTGTCGGGCTGTCCCGGCCAGCGCCACCCTCCCCATCCGGTGCCTCAGCGCCCACCCGAGCCCCGGCGGACGATCCCNAAAAAAAAAGAGAGAGAAAAGGATCCACCCCAAAACTTCTTCGCCGGCTGCTTTTGCTTCGGGGAAAAAATAAAAAAAACCCAAACAAAAAAACCCAAAACCAACAAAACGCGCTTGAAAACAGTCTAAACATAAATCTGGAAAATTATTTTCCGTGTTATGCACTCAGCTGCAAGGGAAAATATAACTTCGCTGGATCAGCACCCATCACGTTTAAGCAGAGCCGCTGGGTTTGTGCTGTTTGGGTGTGAGCAGGGTTTTCCCTGCCCAGCCAGTGTGGGTGCTCCTGGTGCTGAAGTCATCCAGGCCTGGACCGTGTCCCGCTGATTCTGCTTCCCGTGGGAAAAGAGTGGTTAAAGAGGGAAAACAAGGAGGCCCCAAATGCACGGCCCAGACATGAAGGGCTGGCCCCGGGGCTGACCAGTGTCACACTGACCCATCACCCTACTCACCCAAGGAGCTGGAGTGTGTCCCTTCGAGGCTGGTACCAGCGGGGTGTGACCCCAGTGCGCCATCAGCAACCTCACCCGGCCCTTGGTGGACACATCATCAGGTGTCCAGGATATTTATAGAGATATTTTTGATGTGGAGATAGGGTAATAAGGCTGAAAGCCTCCCTCTGAGGCTGCCAATTAAACGAACCATCCATATTTGTTCAGAGCTCTTTGCTATGGGCTCTGCTCATGCTTTGGAAGATCACAGGCAAATAAGCAAGTCCCGAATTCCCCTGGCCAGCTGGAATGCTTTCCTCTCCTTCAGTTTGAGCTGTGGAAGGCATAGGAGTTTTAATGCAGCAAGTTTTTAGCCTGCACAAGGTGTTCCCTCTGCCAGCCCAGGAGTGGAGCAGAGGACACATGACAGGGCCACCAGTGCTCCTGCTCAGCACAGGCACCACGACAACTCAAAGCTGAGCCGAGTGTTTAGGAGCAGTCCCATTCTTTCTGTGAAAAGAACAGAAACCATCGCAGAAAGGGAAGAGGTTGTGCCTGAAAGAGGAATTCAGTGGGAGAAGTGGGGTCTGTGCCAGACCTGCCCTCCCACCTCCTTGCCTGAGGCTTAAAATGTCACTTTGAGGGGAAAAGGGAGAGGCAGATGGTATTTCACAAATGCCAATACGCCTGTTTTCTCCCAGATCAGTTTTTCCTTTGTTTTCTCTCCTGCCAGCACGATGCCTCCAAGCCACAGCAGGTTCAGGGCTACCTGGAACTGGTTTTAGCAGAGAGGAAGCAGTGGCTGCATTTGCAGCTCTTTGGAGCTGCCGCCATCGTGTGCAGGAGCCCGGCCCAGCCTGGCTCCAGCTGCTCCCCGGCACAAAACCCAGGCTCCCTCCCGCCCTCCAGCAGCGTGTTTATTTACAGCACAGTGTTTCTTTCTAAAGATCCGGTCTCAGGGGGCAAAATGCCTTCTGTGTATGAAACCAGTACTGACTAGCTCAGACATTGTCTTCCAGAGACTGCAGGCAGCCTGAAACAATAGGGGTGTGCAGAGAGTCCTGATGCATTTCCATTTTTGGACCATGATAAATCCGAAACCTAATAGTAACAGCTCTAAAAATGGCCCATGGTAATTAGGTGGTTGGGAATTGGTTTGTTATTCGGCCATCACACACAATCCCTGATGGCCTCACGTCCTCCTGCGTTCCAGAAGATTCATTTAACCCCTCAGAATTGGACAAAGCCCTCAAGTTCCCCCCAGAAACTTTCAGAAACGAGCACAGGCTGGGACATGGACATGGCAAGCACAATGGGAATGGGAAGCACGCCCCAGAAGTCCTTGGAATAACCTGGAAGAAATGAACCACAGACCAATTGTGGTGTTGTGTTCCATGCACAAGTCATCCCAAATCTCTGATTTTTGAAAAATGCAACCCGTGCACATAAAAACAGCACAGAGCCCGTTGTTATCCTGAACCGCTGGATTCCAGACAACCCATTTTTGGGGTTTTGCTGACACCTGGTGTTCTGGAAAAGATGCTGTGTGTCCCTGCGAGTTCCTTCCCTGGCTCCCGTTGGGATGGCCCTTCTCTCGGGTCAGACTGGAGTCCTGAATTTGGGGGAGACCCTGAGAAGTGCAGGTGTGCAGCTGGATTTCAGAGTCCCTCTTTTACCATCTCAAGACAAGAGCAGGGCTGCAGGAGCACACACATGATGTGTAACATCACTGCAAACCTCACGGGACAGACGGACACTTCCTGCCTCCAGGAGTCAGGGGAACTGCAGAGGAGGAACCTCATTTATCACAGAACAGGTTGGGTGGGAGGAGAGATTAAAAATCATCTAGTTCCAACCCCCTGCCATGGGCAGGGACACCATCCACTGTCCCAGGCTGCTCCAAGCTCCATCCAACCTGGCCTTGGACACTTCCAGGGATGGGGAACCACAGCTTCTCTGGGAATCCTCACTGGGAAGAATTTCTTCCTCATCTCAGTTTACCACATTTGGTGATGTGGTAAACTTTTCAAGCTTTTTGTGAGTGTCAGTGTTTAGACCTGAGGTATTTGCTTTCTCCATTGAATTACAGCCTGGTGAGGAATTTCACTACCTCTTTTTTCCCTTTGTTTTTGTTTCTAAACCCTTTTCAGAGTAGTCTCTGCAAAACGTGTCCCACTTTTACACCACCACCACATTATGTCACAAAGTATGGTGCTGCTCTTTAAATAGGGACAGTGGCTCCCCCAGGAATAACCAGCACCACCTGTTCATACAAAGATTTGCTGGACCAGCATTTCTGTCTCATTCCAGATGCCTGCCCTGCCCAAATCAGATCAGTTACATCTCCCCAGGCAAACACTGCTGCAAACAAAATTCCATTAATAAATCCACCACAAGGCTTAAATATTCACAGTACAAACATGTAAGGAAGACATGATGACACAGGGTAATAGATGAGGACAGTGTAGCTGCACTCCTGTGACACAAACCAGAATTCCACAAGTCCAAGGGCAGTTGTTGTCTGTCTCCTCTAAGGAGCAGCTAACTTGGTTTGTTTGGGATCTCCTCCCTGCAGTTCCCACAGGTCCAACATCCCCACAGGCTTTGGGGTACAGGGGTTAGTAGAGACTTGAGGATCTCTCATGTGGACAACATTTCAAACTAATGGACCCCTCACTTCTCCTGAAAGAGGTTACTGCAACCAGTGCAAAACCCCACAAAGCTCTACAAAACCCCACACAAAAACAGTCAGTAGCAGCAGTTTGATGTCACACAGAGCAGTTGGTTTTTTTACAAGTTGTTTTGCAACTTCAGTCCTTTAACGTTTCTCATTGAAATTTATGGTAATACCAGCATTTCCTTTTTATCACAGTACAAACATTGATCATTTTTGGGCAATTACTTTAAATTTCAATTGTCCTGAAGTTTTTTGTTGTTGTTGTTTTTTTTTCCACAAAAAGGAGGCAATTCTGTGTGAAAAGGAGGCTGACAAAACCAAATATTACTTTTTTTTCTTGCCCCTTTTTTTTCCCCTTCTCCCAAGAAAAGCTGTGGCTGCCCCATCCTTGGAAGTGTTCAAGGCCACCTGGCTTTGAGAAACCTGGTCTGGTGTAAGGTGGCCCTGCCCATGGCAGGGNTTTCAAACTAATGGACCCCTCACTTCTCCTGAAAGAGGTTACTGCAACCAGTGCAAAACCCCACAAAGCTCTACAAAACCCCACATGAAAATAGTCAGTAGCAGCACTTTAATGTCACACAGAGCAGTTGGTTTTCTTACAAGGTGTTGACCCCAAACCTCAGTCCTTTAATGTTTCTTATCAAAATTTATGGTAATATCAGCATTTCTTTTTTATCACAGTAAAAACATTGATCATTTTTGGGCAATTACTTTGAATTTCAATTGTCCTGAAGTTTTTGTTGTTGTTTTTTTTTCCACAAAAAGGAGGCAATTCTGTGTGAAAAGGAGGCTGACAAAACCAAATATTACTTTTTTTTCTTGCCCCTTTTTTTTCCCCTTCTCCCAAGAAAAGCTGTGGCTGCCCCATCCTTGGAAGTGTTCAAGGCCACCTGGCTTTGAGAAACCTGGTCTGGTGTAAGGTGGCCCTGCCCATGGCAGGGGTGTTGGACCCAGGTCTTTAAGATCCCTTCCAACTCAATCTGTGATTCTACTCTTTTTTTTCCCTAAAAATCATAGATGAATTTCACACAGTTACAGATGATCTTCAAGCAGCCTGTTGGAGTTCATCTGTAACAATGTCAACAATTTACAATTTTGTAAATAATTTGACATCCTCTCCTGGAGGATGGGTATTCTTTTACTGCAACACTCTGTAGGTGTTGTAATCTTGATTAAGGATAATGAAATATTCTGCTGTCTTTCTGAATGCCTGAGAGGGTGAATCTCATCCTAGAATAATGCAATCATAGAATGGTTTAGATTGGAAAAGCCCTCTAAGATCATTGAGCCAAACCCTTGACCCAGCATCAACATGTTCATCTCTAAACCTCCAAGTGCCAAATCCACACATTTGCTGAGCACTTCCAGGGATGGGGACTCAAAAATCTCACAGCTCTGAGAAAACCTTCTATCTGCTTCTTTGACTGTGTGTGAGAACTTAATTGTGGCTTCTATTCTTTCTGTCACTCACTGCCCCTCCCTCAAAATAAAGACTAAATATTTAACTTTTAACACAGCTGAAGCTTGGATGGAGGTGATGGTGTTCCTTTTTCACTACGGCAATACATAAATAAATAATGTCTGGTACAGGAGCATTATTATCACTATTTGCTAATAACTTTCTGGAAATTTATTCTCTTGATGAGAATTTTGGTGTTTTTACACAAAGAATACC
The DNA here is from genome assembly GCA_013398995.1 of Alaudala cheleensis. Classification (NCBI taxonomy): domain Eukaryota; kingdom Metazoa; phylum Chordata; class Aves; order Passeriformes; family Alaudidae; genus Alaudala; species Alaudala cheleensis. The sequence continues at coordinate 7,644 of VWYE01008231.1, read as the reverse complement.
TACTGTGTACTCAGCAGCAGTTCTTTACAGTATTTTGCTTCTCTATACAATAAAAGGTCACAAGAAACAAAAGAAACAAACAAAAAGCCCCTAACAAAAATTTGCTGAACAAAACAAAAAAACCCAAACCATACAAAAAAAAAACAAAAACAAAAAAAACAAAAACAAAACCAAAAACGAACAAACCCAGTGTCCACACTTGGTTCAGTGCAGCAAAGAAAGATCCAATAGTTACAGTATTCAGTTGCAGGAACTTTGAGTTCCTGGGTTCTTCAGTGCAGTTTTGAGGGCAGAGGGAGATGGAGAGCAGCTCCTAGTTAGGCAGAGTCTTCTTTTCTAGCTGAAGGAGAAGCACAACCTTGGGTCTTGGCTTGTCAAACTCTCAGCAAGGCCCTTGGGCACTGGATTGTCCCACAGCCTGCAAGGACAGCAAAAAAGTTACTGCAGGACCAAGTGTGGTGCCCAAGGATCTGGAAGATGTGGACCCCAAGAGAGAGTGGGACAGGCAGGAATGTACATCAGGAGTGAAACCAGAAGGAATGAGAGAAAGAAAACTTTTAAGAACAAATGCAACAACTTCCTGATGGAGATACTACACCACTGGGTCTTCATTTTTGCCTCATTTAAAGACAGCAAGCTTTTCAGTTCCCTTTTTCCCCCTGGACTTCCTGAGGAGCTGAAGCTGTTCTAGAAATCCCTCAGCTGACTTGTGTCTGCATTCCCTGCAATACCCAATTCCCTGCCAGCTAACCCAGGGCAGCAGGGGCATGGGCCACATCTGTCCCCAGACTCATCACCCTGAGTTCTTCTTGCTGAGCCAACACCCAGCCACTGAGCCCTGTGATTCTCCTCACCTTATGAGCTGAATTTCTGGGCACTTGGCAAGTTCCTCCCTGAGCTTTGTGGCCCCACAGGCTCCAATGCAGTTTTTCTCCAGGCTGTTTGAAAAAACCAACAGAGAATTTTGAAATCCAGAACAAACCCAGAGTGGGAAACATCTGAATGGTCCCATGCTGTGATCACCTTAAATAAAATAAGTGCTACTTGATGTTTATCAGCCAGGCAAGGCTGGCTCAGCATGGAGCAGGCTGAGCAAGAAGTTAAACTGCAGAAGCTTGCCTGTTGTTCCTAAGGTACATCCCCTTTGTGGAAGTCCCCTGATGGAAGGCTCAGTGACAGAAAAATGAGCCTTCCCATGTTTTTTCTCAGGGCTCTACTCACTCTAACACCTTCAGCTTTTCCATCTTTGGGAGAGCAATGGCCAGCTCTTGGGCTCCTCCATCTCCAAGGGCATTCCAAGACAGTCTGAGGCAGACAAGAAATCCCAGCTGTGAGTCTGGATAAACACTAGTGCCACTCCTGTGACATCACCCCTCCTGGATTAGCCTTTTTCCAAGAGCTAATCACCCCCTTATCATGACAGGCAAACATTCTCCTGGATTACAAGCTGAATTTTGAGGATTTTTCTCCATTTCATCACATATTTCCATGCATGATAAGACACCAGGGATGTCTGTGGACTGTGGTTATCTCTGAGTCCTGCAGGTGCAGGGAATGAGATGTGAAAGATGAAAATGACTGCTGAGCACACAGCTTTACCCCATGATGTTTTTTTTAGCAGTGTATTTCATCAATAAGTGAATTACTGGCACATTTACCAACGAAAAGTACTTGGTGGAAAGTATTTACAAGTATTCAGCAGGCTCAGAAGTGCCCTGATTTTCCAGATAGGAGCAGACATTAAGATGAGAGTGGCCTGTGTGTGCTGAGGTGCCTCCCCATCCATCCCCACACTCACATGATCTCCTCCAGGGAAGGGCAGTGTCGGAGGCCAAGACAGAGGGATTTTGAAGCACCGTCAGTGATTCCACAGCATTTCAAGCTGAAGCAGCAGGGAGAGAGCAGACAGAGGGCACAGGGTGCTGGTGTCAGAGCTGTGGGGAGCACAGCACTTTGCCCTGCCATGCCCCAGCAGCCCCCCATGCCCCAGGACTCACTCGATCCTCCGGAGGTGTTTGAAGCACAGCAGCCCCTTGGACAGGGCATGGACACTCTGCTCTCCAAGGTCATTCTCTGATAAACTGTTAGAGTGATGGAAAAGCTTTGAGTGGTGCAGGAAAAGCAGGTACAGTCAGAGAAAAGCCACCATGAAGACATAATAATGTGAACTGGCAAGTTGATAACTGCTATGCAGACTAAGTGAGGGCTCTGCAGGCAGCAGGGTCACAGATTGGTGCACAGCAATTTTAAGTCAATTCACTGCTTGGTACAATGGGAGTGACAGCCTCAGTCCTTGCAGCAGGGAGCTGCTTGCAGACAGAAACAGGGTTACCCCTGTGCCAAAGAAGGACAGATCTGCAGCACATCATGCGTTGCATGTGAAATTGGAAATCAAAAGTTATGCTGGAGTTAATGACTGGTGTGACTTGAGAGGAAATGACAGTAAGGGAGAATGGGAAGAAAACCTTCCAACACCTGAAGGGGCTACAAGGGAGCTGGAGAGAGACTTTGGATAAGAGCATGGAGAGGCAGGACAATTCAGCTGGCAGAGGGCAGGATTAAACTGGATATTAGGAAGCAGAAATTCTTCCCTGTGAGGGTGGTGAGGCCCTGGCACAGGTTTCCCAGAGAAGCTGTGGATATCCCATCCCTGGAATTGTCCAAGGCCAGGCTGGATGGGGCTTGGAGAAACCTAGTCCAGCAGAAAGAGTCCCTGCTCATGGCAGGGGGATTGGAATGAGGAGATGATCAAAGATCCCTTCCAACCCAAACCAACCTGAGGTGCCATCCCCAGTGCACCTGCCATGACCTACCTTATCTCTTCCAGCAGCTCACACACCACCAGGGCTCTGGCCAGCTCCAGCCCTCCTGCCTGCCCCATGTTATTGTTCTGGAAGCTAGCAAAGGAAACATAAACATTGGAGGATTATTTTGGAATAAAGCTCAACAAAAGCTCATATTCAACTTGCCAAGAACCTAATGAGAGGTGATGTCCTACCACTAGAATTCCTTTTCTAAGTTATCTTTTGATGACATCTTAGACACAGGCTGGAAGAGATGCCTCCAGGCTAACTGAACCCAGTGAGCACTTCCAGCTCACCAATTTCTTGCTTTGTTACTATAAAACAGTACAAGAAAGCTCTACATGTTAGAGTCCTGGAAAGGCTATCACAAAAATTTTAAATATACAGTAACACTGAGTTCAGGGAAAATAAATGACTCAGAGGTGCCTGCACAAAAAAGTGAGGGTCCTTAAAAGATGCTCATCTTTATGCTTACATTCCACCAGAGGCAACATATCCAAATGCAATCTTAAGGCTTATTTTACTGTATATTCTCTTCCTGGTTCACCTCTCTAGCTAATGCTGCAAGAGATTAAGCAAGAAGAGTTTCTGTGACTCTTACAGCAGAGTGATTGTGGAGGGTTTCTCAATCCTGGGACACTGAAAAAACAGTCTCTAAAAAAACAGTCCCCATGCCTTTTCCTATTCCTTCTCTCAACAATCCCAGGATATTGTTCTTTCAACAATATTCCCCAGGATACCCAGCCTTCCTGGGGCAGAGGCTGACACTTACTGCAGGATCCTCAGGTTGGTCATGTGAGGCAGACAGAGGGCAAGTGTCACTGCTGTCCTGTCTCCAAAACCATTCCTTGATAGTCTGGAGGAAGCAGAAATAAATTGTTACTGCCAGTGAAGTCCAGAGCCTCATTCCTCACAGGAATGTGTGACCCCCATTCCTCAGCCACATGTGCCTGGGCCTGTGCTGAAAGGACCTGATGTGCCTGATTCAAAGGACTCTGAGGGTGGGAGGAAGGAACAATGAGGTTTTGCAAAGCAGAAGTTAAACAGGGAAGTAAAACTGAGCTGCACTTCCCAGGAGCACACTTGTCTCCCTTCCTGACTGAGTTACCTGAGCTGGAATTGAACTGAAATTGCACTTTTGCATATGTGCCCTTAGTACACACACCATAATCTGAAGGTTACAAGGGCAGTTCCATTAGCTTAACTGTAACTTCTCCTTCTTTGTTATTTTTAAATTTTATTTCTTTAATATGGCAGGGCACATACATTCTTTAAACTGGTCTGGAGCAGAACATCAATAGATTTAACTGTGGAAAGCCTTAATCTGTCCACTTCCCCCCATTTTGGCAGCCACATAGATTAATGGTGATTTCTTGGGCCACACAGGCACTGAACAGCTCCTGTGCTTGAGACATTGCCTATAAACCTGCAGATTCAGCTCTTGAATCCATTACTCCACTGACACAAACTGCACAGTTCTTGGAAATCTTCAAGACAATCCAGCAACCAATCCCCAAACCTTCCACACCCAGCACCACACATTTCTATGGTGTGTAGCAGAGTTTTTACGCTGCTCTCACAAGAATCAGTGGTAAAACTGATCTTGGTTTTATTGGAGCTGTATTTCTATGCCTTGGGTTTTGCCCAGCTTCCCAAAATGACATTTAAAATCTCACACTTACAGTAACTCCTTGATGTGCTTGCAATGGGCAAGAGCTTCCATCAGCTTTTCCCCTCCAGCAGCACTAGGACAGTTCCCTGAAAGGCTAAAATAAATATGAGACTCTCAGTGACTAAATGAGAACCAGAATGAACCAGCTTAAGGTATTTCACTGTTTGTCTGCTGTGATGGGAGACTCAGGTCTCTGGGAAATGGTCTGGGGATTTTCAGGTTCTTTGGTCAAGGGCTGAGTAACTCCTGGCCCTGCAGGTGCTGTGGGGAAGGAGCAATTTTCCCTCTCAGACAGAACTGGGAACTTCTTTTCCTTGCTCCAAGTAATTTCCAGGTTTTACATTTAAAAAAGTTAAAAGCCTAATACAGAGCCTGGATGCTCTAATTTCTGTTCCCTGGGAGAAGGAACAGTTTGAATCCATCTCTCAGAGAGCCCTGCATGGGGATTCCCACAGAGGCCTCCCCACCAGCCATGGCCAGGACTGAAAAAGCTAAACCAAAAAAAAAGGGACTCACTCGATTTTCTTCAGCTTTTGCATTTCCAGCAGGACAGCAGCAAGATTTATCAGGCCTGGATCTCCAATCTCGTTGTGGCTTAAACTTTAAAGAAAGATGGAAGGCTGTGTTGTAAAGGAAAATGGCAGGCAAAGTACAGGATCTTACTTAATGTGTCCCATTTGCTGGGTGACACCTTGGGCCTTGCCAGCAGAATCAAAGAGTTGTTTATCTCAACTCTCTCACAAAAGAATTAATAGGTGTTAATGAGGAATTTAAAAAATTGCAAAGAACAATTAAAATCACTGGATCCTGTTGACAGGTGGGAAATTACTTCAGCCAGAATACCAAGACAGGCTGTTATTATTTTCCAGATTGCTACAGTGGAGAATGGACAGCATCTGGCAAGAGAGAAGGAGAAAGCACAGCAAGGCTGGGGTTGGCTCCAGATACAGATCTTCCAGACCAGGCAAATGCTGGTTCTGAGGCTCTCCCAGGACAGAAGGGAGTCTCTAATCCTATTCTGCATCCCAGGGAAGATTTAAATTCTGTTTAATCCATTTTCTATATGACTGCAGCAGAGTGGGGTAAGACCCACGTCTTCTCTTCTGAACATCAAGTTCTGTTCTCTAGTCCAAGGTACCTCACAGATGAACATTTTGGAACCTCCCTATTTTTATTCCAATACTGTGCCTAAGCAAATCTGGTCACCTCTCTGCAAGAAATGAGAAACTCACTTGATTTCCTCCATGTTGTGCATTTTCCTCAAGGCTTCTGTGAGTCTGGAGCAGCCATCATTACCAATCCTGTTGTGGTTCAAGCTGGAAACAACATCCCCAGGAAAATGGACATTCAGCTCCTGCTCCTCAGCATCCCAAGCTGGGCCAGAGGGGAGCTGCAGTCACACACTCACATCAGCCTTTTCAGGGATGGCATCTCACAGAGCCCCAGCACAAGCTCAGGGATGGCAGCACTGCTGAGTTCCATGTGGCCCAGGCTGAAAGATGAGAGAGGTAGAATTCACTACCCAGGGAGAGTTGTGTGAGCTCTCAGCACAGAGGGGAGCAGAACAAGAGTGGGAGAGAAGGGGGAGTGTATTCAGTCCCTGTGAATAATTTCAGTTTTGTTCTCTAATGCAATTCTAATGGACCTGTCTGGATTCTGATAAAATACCAACAGAAAGCCAAACCTCTGGAGCAAGAGCCCAGCCCCTCATAGAGCAAGGTGCCACTGTGACCACAAGACAAAAAGATCCATGCAAAAGACCACTACCAAAACATTTGATTCTTCACTGGAATTCCCTGCCACAGACTACTGGTCTCTCACTCACTATTCAAATAAAAAAGAATTGTTGCTTCTGCCCTATTGGAAGCCATCAGGAGAGTCTCATTTGTCCACAGTGCATGCAGAGGAGAGGCTGCAGTTTAACTAAAGCTTCTGGAAAGACCTGGCACCTCTGGGCAGCCTGATAACAACACACTCACTTGAGTTCTTCAATGGCCTGGCAATTCTGCAAGCCTGAGATCAAATAGCTGATTCCAGTTGCTGCAACACTGCTGGAGGTCAGCCTGCAAAACAGCAAGGATCAAATGAAGAGATGAGGTCTCAGCACACTGAGAAAGAGGAGTTTACTCCACTGACAGGCAGACTGCCCCATCCCAAATCCCAGACAGCACAGACATCAGGGAGCTGTAATTTTGGAGGGATTTCCACACCCTTTGCGTGCAGGACTAAGAGGTATGGCCTGAGGCACAGGACTGAGCAAATAATAATTATGAGGAAAAGGTCACAGCTGGAGACATACCCAAACCTCTTCAGCTCTGGAAGGGGTAGCAAAACCCTGACAAGCATTTCTGCTTCATCCTCCTGGAGCTCCACGTGAGACCATCTGCAATGAGGGAACGACAGGGCTGGGCTGTGTCCAGTGGTGGCAGAAGGTCTGTGCCAAGCCCTCAGCTGAGACACAGCAGTGCTGGGACACTGAAGGAGACACACCACACTGATGCTTGGCAAGGTCCCTTGGGAGCTCCCAGCCATGGTGAGCACAGCTGGGCTCTGGGGGGTTCAGAGGATCTCAAAGGATACCCCAGGAAGCCACCAGGTCACCAAGGAGGGGACCCAAAGGGCAGGGACTGGGACCTTGCACTGGCCTCTCTCGTGCCCTGCTGTGTGTTCAGAGTGTTGCACTCACCAGGACAAGCTGCTCCCCCCTCCCTAAAAATCCCTCACAACTCACCTCAGCTCCTGAAGCTGAGCACATTTTCCCCAAAGCCTTTGGCAGAAGGAGTGCTTGGATTCTGGCTCGTACAGACTCAGTCTGCAGGACACAAACACACAACACAACTGTCAGTGAGGATCAGCAGAGCCCAGTGCAGCATCTGGTGCCCCCCAGGGACACGATTAGGGACAGATCAGGGCTTTCAGGAGCCCACCTGGGGCTTTCCTGCCATGTCCCATTTGTGTCACAGCCCAGTGCAGAGAAACACAGCCCATCCCCACTGCCCAGGACAGAGCTGCCTCCTCCTTCAGCTGCACAAGAGGAAAAGGACACTGCTGCTGCTCTCTCTGCATGCTCATGCAGAAGCCAGCTTCAAAGTGCTCCTATTTCCTGTTTGCTCCCAGGAAGTAAATTGATTTTTTTGCCTTGTTTAGGTCCAGTATGGGCCTGAAGGA
>VWYE01008230.1:0-11889 GCA_013398995.1 Alaudala cheleensis | reverse complement strand
GTCTGCCTTGGCCTCCTGAGCCTACCCATGTCTTGACATTCTTCTCTCAACATGTGTTTGGGTTCATCATTAAACAAAAATCAGGATTTGGGCAAAGTGAGGGACTGTGAAGTCATCTTTGGGGACAGGGGCTGAAATGACAGCCAGAGAGATGTTTCTGCTTCTTTCTTGTTTGGTTTTTATGTGCTCAGCCTTTCTAGAGTCCATCAGACTCAAAAGGAGTTACTGAGTTCTGAGAAGGATGTGTTGATTTGGGCTGAATTGCAATAGGCAAAGGAGCTGCTGTGCAGCAGAGGAGCTGGGACAGAAAAAGAGAAGTTGATTCTTGAAATGAACAAATTCTTGGAATTGCAGAACTATTCTATTCCATAGGGAGGAGTGGAAAGTGTGAAATTTCCATTTGTTCCTTAGGTGAGTTAAGGGCTTACTGTGCTTGCTCTTCCTTTTTTCTCTTCATCTTCTTCCCCTTCCTCCATCCTTTACTTCTGTGCTGCCTTATGAGTCAGAGTGGGTGTATCACATGTAATTAGTCTGTTCATGTTGGGACAGCTGCCTTACACAACCATCTTTCATCAAGGAAAACCTGCCAGCTGAACGACCTGCAGCACCTTGCCAGGTGACCTGTTCCACCTCAGAGGCTGCTGTGCAGTTTGGTGCTTGTTGCATTAGGAAGTGTGACCACAGTAATTAGCAGCAAGCCCCTGGATCTGGGTGCAGCACATGAAAGGCAGCCTGGCCCTTGGAAAAATCTGACCTTGCCAAATGAGAGTGGGGTGCAGAGATGAGATGGGCAGGAGAGGATGTGACAGAGATGAATTTCATGTCACAGAGCTTGTCACAGGCTAAGGCTGGACACGCTTTTTTCTCCCAGAGGCTGCAAAAAGAATTCCTTGCAGCTATGTGACAGAGAAAAGGGTTAGAATGAGTTAAACCAGATTGACTTTCCTCCTCCAGCACACACGTGCTCCTTAAATACCAGGGGAGTACAAAGGGAGCAAGTCTTTAAAACAAGATTTGTTCTATGGCCTGCAAAGATGCATGATTACCCGGAGTTGTAGAGTTTATGGCAGGCAAATGTGCATGTGGGGCTTTTATGATGTGCAAGTAAAGCAGAGATAGAGGGAAGGAAAAGGCATTCTCTCCAAATGCCCATCTTCTCTATCAACAAATATTGCCTTAGAGGCAAAAGCTGGGGTGTTTCTTTTTCCCTTGGTGTTCTCTGTGCTTGTATTAGTCACACCCATTTATTTTTGGCATAATTCATGCACTATTTGAAACTTGGCAAGAGTGGGGATGTTATGGCCAATAGTCAGTCTTGCTTCAGGAGTTTCTATGAATATGAATGCCTGAAGTTCACATAAGCTTACTCTGTTGCTACAGCAACAGATTTGTTGTGAAATCCTTGTGTTTTAAAGGCCAGATCCTGTAAATTAACTTCATCTTCACTAGGATGTGTGATGCTGGTGGTTTGTACATGTATTGTTTTCAGTGAAGTTGCAGATATTTGGGGAATGGGTAAACTCGAGGATTTAATGAAATTAGATTTAAACACAAACACTTCAGATCAAAGTAAACTAGTTTTGTGTGGCACCCAGAGTGCCCCCAGCTCAAGCAGAGTCCAGAAAGAGCTGAAGGTGCTCAATAACACAGCTCAGGGTGCTGCAGAATGGTGCCTGACATACCAACAGTGCAGTCCCTGCTGAGCACCCCACACCTACAGGGATGTGTTCAGCTGTACAACAACACGATGGGAAGTGTCTCATAGGAGCAGAAGAGTGAAAACCTGCTGGCCTTCTATTTTTTTTTAAAGAGGAGTATTAAAATATGCTTTAGCTTTTCTGCTGGCTCAGGGATGTTTGAGTCTCAGCTGACAATGAGCCCTGTCCAGGCAAACCCCTGCACTGAGGTCCATATGTTCTGTGTGGGGTCATTGCAGGTTCAGGGTCTGACTGCTTCTTCATGAAGGGCCATCAAACACACATAACAAACTAACTTGGGAGTGGAGAGGAAATAGGAACTATTTTTTTTTTATTATTATTATTCCTGCTGTTTTCTTTCAGTGGGCTGATCACGGTGTCATGTAACTGTAATAAGTTAACAACCCCAACACCCATCCCTCTCCCCAAACAAATGGGCTTTCCAGATAGGCAGGGGCATTTTTGAAGAGATGGTGGAGCCCAGTTTTCAGTTTGTAAGTCCCCAGTGTTTGGAATTGTTGGAGTGTGCTAGGGAAGGGGGCAAGACTCTGCAGGCCAAATGACCTTACAGCAGGGGTTTAAGGGGATAGTTCTCATCACAGAAACAAGCTGACTTGCAAAACTGTATTTTTATACAAGCCTGGTTTTGGTTAGACCAGTACACAAAAGTATCTGAAACCACAAAACTTTGATTTTGTGGTTGCAGTCTTAAAATATTTAAAAACGACCAAAATACCTTTAAAGATTTGTTTCATCTTAAAAACTGCTCCCCCAATTCATGTCAAGTTTCCCTTTTCGTGCTGATTTTGCAGTCAAGGATAAAATAAAGCTGTGAGATTTTGGAGTGGGAGCAAGAGGGTGCTGGTGGCAAGAGGATAGGCATAAGAATCTCTGAAATATTTTTTTTTAAATACATTTTTGCTGAAGGTTGTGCAATAACCATGTGCAATAAGCAATGTGCAGTCTTGCCAAAGCAATTATCTGATTTCCCTTTTGGAGTACAAAATGAACCTATTGGCAAATTCAACAACAGTCCAAATTACCAATGACATTTTTTCAATGACAGGCTGGTGGGTTGGAATAATTTGTCTCTTGTAAGGATTGTAGCTTTTCTTATAATAAAGGATGGATATGAGCTACACTTTAAGGACAATCAGAAGCTTTCTAAGAACAAGATGGGCACCTGATAATTAAAGAAATATATGAATGAAGCAAAGTGCAATTCTTAATTCATACAAAGAAAGACTCCTGAGCAGTTTCTCAGGGCACATTTGGAGCTAGAGAGGGAAATTACAGATGAATCAGTCATGTTTCCCTCCTTTTCCATCTGTGTGCAGTGACTCTGTGCAGGAGACAGCTCCCAGCCAGAAAAAAACCTAAAGAGTGCCACAAAGATGGGCAAAATGAGAGGATTTCACATTGCTCTTTTGTAGGTGGTGTCCAATTGCTGAGTTCTTGGTGCACAAATGCAACTGGAGCTCAGGAGGAGTGGAATTTAGGAGGTCTTACACAAGCCTGTCTTTATTCTGTAGCTACCTGCCTCTGGGTGCAAGGAGGAAGGCAGATCCTGAAACTAGGAGAGGCATCCCAAGGCATCCCTTTGCAGTGTTTAGTGCTTGTGAGAGCTGGCTGAGAGCTATCCCTGTGCTTCCAGAGCATTTGCTGCTTTCAGTGAGCCCCAGAGAGGCTCAGTAGCTGAGCCCTTTGCTGGCTGTTCCACATCCTGGTGTGTGGGTTGGGTTTTCACACACACACACACACACAAACTGTGGCCATTCCCAGGTGGGGATAATGGTCTGTCTTGCTGGGCAGCCCCACCACACTCCCTCAAAGATGGCACATGAGACTTCTGTTCTCCTTTAAAGGAAACAAACACAATGAGGCTTCAGTGCAAGGACAAATTGCTGTTGGGAGCAGGAGGCAGGCAATGCTCTGCGTGCTCTCATGTGGTGTAAGTGCCTCTGCTGGCTCCTATCTCCGGCTTGTTTTGACATTTTCTGGCAAAGCAACAGGGTGTTGCTCCTCCCTCCCCTTTTGCATTATTTGTTTTGTACGTTTAATTGGCGAATTGGAGCAAGTGTGGAAGCTTGGATGGTTGTTTTGCCCAGAGCTTGGCTTTTTAACAAACATCTGGCCCCAGCTCCAGGCCCAGATAGTTTGTTCTGGACACTTGAAGGAAATGCACACTTTGCAAGTGGTCCATTGAATGTCACTGTGATGCTGTGCAGAAATTCAGCTCTAATGAGGTTTGTCTGGCTGCAAACAACAGGAACAGAAAACAGTTTAGAATTGTCTTTTTTTAATTTTTTTTTTCCAGTTTGGGATGCTGAGCTCATCTCTTAGTCTAACTTGATTTCTTAAGCACAGAGGTATCTTGTCTTCACTCACTCCTTTGGATGAGCAAGGAATATCTCTTTAAGGTGCTTGTTAGGTTTAGGTTATTAATTTAATTTTATTTTGGGACAGAGAAAACTCCATGGGAAGTGGAGTGGACTTTAGTACTACAAAAAGCACTGCTGGCTCACTGTTTATGATGCCATGTCTGTAAAGAATAATATTATACTGGACTTGCTGTTCCTGCACTTTGGTATTAACCTTCACAGGTTGTAATAAAAAATCAGCCACAGTCCCATTAAATACCATCATGTCCTGGTTAGATCACAGGAAGCCAAGTTCTTCAGCCAAGCCTGTGTCCATGACTGATTTGAAGAAGTAAAACCTACTGTATCCTGCTATAGAATAAGCCTCCAGCTGGACTCTAATTAGGCAAATGCTATTACATATCAGCCCAGAAATTTGGGCTCAGTGTGGGTTCAGTTCTTTTCCCAAAGAAGCTGGATGAAATGACATCTCTGCTTTCAGGTTGGCTCCATGGCTGTGTCTTTTGGGGCCGAATCACAATTTCAGTCAGTCAGGAAAACCCTTTTTTTGAGTGGATTTCTTTCAATGACACCATTTCTTTCTGTAATCAGTGTAAAATATAAGAGGAAACAAAGCAACTTTGGCTCCTGATTAATTTTTTCCCCCCTCAGAGGATGGAGGAATCTGGGCACATCAGCTGCCTGGCCTGGAAGCAGCTGGCAGCTTTTCAAATCCATGGATGTCTTTCCAGTTTTTCGAAGAAGCTGTGTGTGGGTTGGAAGGAGAGCAGGCTGCCTCAGACTGATAGATGAGCTTCGGAAATTCTGCCCTTGTTTTCAGATATTTCTCAAATATTTGGAGAACAATATTAAAATAAACGGCTGACAAAATGATGATTGCTCTTTTCAGTGTTTCCACGGTTGCACAATAAGGAGGGTGCAGGAAGAAAGGGCTGAAAGTTACATTATCATTGTAGGAGCAGCAAAAGTGTCAACATTGATTTAAGAACAAAGTCACACAGACGATTTTATTTCCTCCTGATCCTCCTCTGTGATACTTCAGCCTGTTTACACAGTGTTACCCAGACTGACATTTCCTATGTGTGTCCAAATTAGTTTAATTTAAAATTGCAATGCATATTGAAGACAGAGAATTACAGCTCGTGTGCAGTAATCTTCCAGAAATTCACCATTGCTGCTGATTAGCTTTTATTAACACCACTAAGTGCTGAATTCAGACAGAATGTTATTTCAGATCACATTAAACTGATGATGAGTGCAACATTTCTATTGTTTGGAGCTGACACAGATCCAGTGGAAAAATTATTCCCTGTGAGGTACAGATGGATTTTTCAGCAAATCAGAACACAAAGTGCATTTGTTTTAGACTCGCCATTCTAGACCAAGAAAATACTCTGAACTGTGCCACATTGTCTTTTTAAAAGGTCTGTTTCCAAAATCGGGGGAGAAAAGTATTCTGGATGATAAATAAATCCTTTCAGCTTCAAAGAGTCCACTGTGGTAAGGATGAATGAAAACACAGAGTTTAGGAATATGAGGAAAGTGGTTTAAGTAACAAGACTGAATAGCAAAGCCCATCAAAGCCATTAAGGCATAAACCAACAGATTTTAAAAAGTGAGAGTTGAAGATTATTTAGCATGGTGTGGAGGCTTTGCAAGAACCCATTTCAAATGAGGATGGAACAAAAGAATGAGCAATTGCAGCTTTAGGGGAGATTTATTTCAGTGGAAGGGAAAACACTTGCTCCCTGATACCAATTAACCAACAAGAGGACGGCGTCACAAGCCCCTGATATTAAAAATGTAAATCCCAAGCCCAAGGGTGCCTGAAATGCAGGTCACACAATTTGAGGGGAGAATGCATAGAGAGATAACGAGACTCACATTCAGACCACAGTGGCTGCCTGATTATCTCCTTGCCTCTGCCCCTTCTGCTGCTTCCCAACAGGAGAGGGAGGCACAAGGAGGCTCCAGGGATCAACAGGATCACCTCAGCAGTGGGTTGGGGTTGATCCACTGGGTGCCACAAAGGTTGGGAAAACAGGAGATTTAAAACCTGATGTGGCACTGGGAGGCAAACAGGTGAGGGAGGAGCAGCAGAAAGGAAATGTGGCACAGATTTTTGAGACCCTGGGGATTTTTGTGGGGCTTTAAATCAGTGGGCACGACAAGGAATCTTTTGGATGCTTTTATTCACTCTCACAAGAGGTTGTGGGCTCATGGCATCCAGGAGCAGGGTTTTAGGGTGCCATGAGCAGCATGAGAGCCCTGCTGCAGAGGTGCAGTTTGGGACTCAAAGGACAGCATGGAGCACGAGGATTCTGGCTGGGGAACTCTGGACCAGGTTCAAGGGGACTCTGGACTTGAGTGGGACAGCTAAAAACTAAATATCTTTATTAGTACTGATGCAATGAAAGGCCCAAGTTGTCCCCTGAGGATCTGAAAACCTGGATCTGGAGTCTAACAGGTCTTAGGCTTGATCCCAAGAGTCAGAACAGGCTGCTTTGATTGAGGTTCTAGCACTAGGAGAATCATACCCTTATTGCTCCAGGTCACCTGGGTTTAGTATGAAAGGTAAAAGGCTTTAAATGCAGTTTTTGTGGTTCATAGTGACAACCTGATGGTAGAGAAGACAAGACAATATTGCCAACTCCAGAACGTGGCCTCAAACACAGGACTCTGCTGCTATAAAAGCACCTTGGATCATGGAAATGCTATTTTTAATGACTGTAGGTGTTTCTTCATTATATCTTGTTGCCACAAGACCAGGCTGCTTTTGATTTATGGAAAAGAGATTGTGATAGGAATTGAATGAAAACTCATAGGAAAATGAATCTAAATAAGAACAATTGAAGAGATTCATGGTTCATTTGCACTTATATTCATCATACCTATTGTCTGAGGAAATACACTTATTTAAAGCCAAGTGACAGATTATAATTTACTAACTTTGTATTCATGACATCACTGTATTGTCTATTCCATAGTCAGAAATGTTAAGCCTGAGCAGTTATTTCTGCAAAATACTATTATAGAGTTATAAATGTCATTAAACAATAGGCTGAGGTAGTGCCTTGTAACTTCAATCTCTGGATTAGGAAAATTGCCTGGAATGAAAGAACCCCATTTAAAACCAAAGCCTTGGCACTGTGTTTTCCATAACTGTTATGCAGTAAATCATTTAATCTGCATCTGTTTTCCACTTGTTTTAAATTCTAATCTGTGAATTCTGTTTGTTCTTTACACTTTAAAAGACTTCTTTTCTAGTTTTGGAGGAATATAATCCTAAAGCCAACGCAGCTCTTCCTTGGGAAATGTTAGAAGTGCTGCTGGGCAATCTGAATTTGTAAGGGCAGAAGCTGTAGTGGAAAAGGAAGNTTCTTTACACTTTAAAAGACTTCTAGTTTTGGAGGAGTATAATCTGCAGGCCAACACAGCCCTTCCTTGGGAAATGTTAGAAGTAGGGCAGAATTTGTAGTAGATGAAGATACTTTGTAAAAAAAAAGAAAAAAAATTTTAAAAAATTACATTTTTGCAAAGCCTATATCAATTTAATTCATAGGAGCAGCATTTCTGCTGCTCTTGGACTTCGAGCTGATTCCATTCCATATTCTAAGGAAAAAAAAAAAGCCCAGCAGAGCTGGGATCTCCCTGTGTGAATCCCTCCTCTCTCCCACCCAAATCCATTCTCTGCCTGTGCATTAGCAGTGAATCTCAAGGACACCTCGACCACGCCAGAAGCTGAAGCAGGTAGTGAGCAACTCGAGGAGATTTGTCAGAAGAAAACCAGCCCTGTTCCCTACCCCCTTCCCAGCTGGTGAGATGACAGAGGTTTGAGTGGCAGATCAATCTCCGTTTCAAGCCGGATCGTTTGCCTTCCTTTTTCTGGGAGTGCTTCTCCACCAGAAACATTGAGGATGCTCAGGTTGTTCTCTGCAGTGGCCACTAGAGAGAGCGAGCGGCCAAGGCAATGCTGCGCTCGGTTACTGCTGAATGTTGGAAATGTTTCTGGGTTTGAAAGAACGCAGCCATCCCCCGGAGTCTGTCCGCTTTTACATCTCTTCCTTAGTGCAGAGGTGTGGCTTGGAGCCTTCATCCCAAATAACCAAATCTTCCCATTTCAATGACCAAAACTAAGCTATTGATATCATTTCATACTTTTCCCCACTGCTGGAGCCAAAAATTCCAGTTGTTGCAATGCTCTCAGCACATCCCATTGTGGGCAGAGATCACAGGAGCTCTTGGTCTGGCTGGGATGATTTTGTCTGCAATTTCCCCCAAAATGTGGTGGAAGGAATTCCTGCATTTCTGCCGGTGCTGAGGTGACGTGCATAAGGTTTTTTTAGGATTTCTGTAGTGGTTGCATTTGCTTGTGTTCTGACATGTGTGATAAGGTATTTTTGTTCACACTCAACACTGGACAAGGGTTAAAGGGGACTCCTTTCAGGAGGAGTGAGATGGTTCAGAGGTGTTTGTTCTTACAGGCCCTTTACTGAGAAGCTGAAGCAACGGGGTGAGAAGTTTAAAGGAAACATCTCTCACTGAGATCTTAACCCACACCTTAATACCCAGCTGGGATCTCTTCTTATCACAGAAACCACATTTTACAAATGGTTTACCCCAGCAAACACGTTTAGAATGGCTGCAGCATCACACAGGGGTGGGCTGTGAAACAAAAGGGACCTGCCAGTGCCCAGGATCCTGTCTCAAAATTGTAATTGCTTAGGGAAAGTGATTCTCTACTTCATAAAATGTTATGTACTGTGAAGTGAGTGACTCATCAATATGGGGATATTACCACTAACTCTTAATGCAACTCTCCACTCTAAAGGGCAGAAAAGCTGGGGCCTGATTCTGTTCCCATTTGAAATTATGTGAGTTTTGTAGGTGATTTCAATGAAGACTGAATCAGACCTTTGTTATTTTTATGGGCTAAATGTCCTATGCATTCAGTGCTTATGCCATTACAGAGACTTATGTTTGTAATAAGAGACATATTGCTTTGGATAGAAATACAGCCATGAGTATCAAACACAAAAAAAAAAAAATATTTAAGTGCATTGAGCCAAATTTGTCCCTATTGCCACTCCAAAAAATTCATAGAATTACACCAGGGACAGCAACAGAAGTAATTGGTAACCAAATAAGCTTTTAATTGCCCCAATCTAACCCCTTGCCCCTCACCCCCAAATTTCCTGGTAGCAAAGAGGAGTGTTCAGAAAGCCAGCCCACTCTGTTGCTGTGAAGGGAAGGCACTGCTGTGTCCAACATGATGGGACATGACAGGAGATTCCTTCTGGATCTTGATGCACAGGGAACCCTAAAACCAGTTGTAGATGTGCAATATGTTATAGAAGATTTTCCTGTGGTAGGTTTTGTGGTGTCCCACTTCCATTCCCACAGGCTCTGCCCAGCCCTGTTCCCCCTCACCAAAAACCCCTTAAATTCCTGTGGCTCTCATCAAGCAAGGGAGGGATTTAAGCAGAATGAAACATGAAGTTCACAGAGGGCCTCACCTTAAAGATGCTGAGTCCAGGGAGGGAGAGTCCCGAAGGTGACATGAACAGAAAGTCTCTGAGAGCCCCTGTGCTCCATGAGAAGGAAAAGCAGGGCACAGAGGTGTGGCAGAACCCATTTCAGCTGAATGTGGTGTCTCCTGGCAGAGGGCACAGGGGGACCCAGCTTGCCTCTGTCCAGTCCAACAGTGAGATATTCTCAGCTCTGGTGCCCTTAAACCTGAGCAGCCCATGGATTTGAGAATCAGGAGTGTCTGTTGCTTTAATTGTGAATTGACCTCACCATTATCTGTGTGGAGGAGTTGTTTTTAAATCAAATTGCACGTGTCTTTTGCTGATCTCCAAAGCAAGTGTGTGCCAGGGATTTCAAGCTGTATATTCAGAACAGGTAAATCCTCATGTGGGTCATGAAAGTTCAGGTGCAGAGGGCAGTTCTGAAATGTAAAAAAACCCCAGTCTGTCTTATTTTGAGGGCTCAGTGGAGTTGGGGTATGGCATCAACTCAGTTAAACTGCTGTCTGCACTCCCTGGAGGAGAATGTTATGTCTCCATCCAGATCCTGGCACGTCCCTATTTTTATGCCAGCTATGCCAGAGTTACAAAGTTTTAGTCAAGCATGATGAGACATGACAGGGCACACTTTATTGAATAATAATGCCTGCCTAAGTGCATTTTCCATCTTCATTTAAATGCACTGCATTTGAAGTAAAGCAGCAATTCCAAAGCTTTGTGTGTCTACAGCAATGGGTGCCTCATTACTGCTTACAGTATGCAAATGAGGGAGCAAGAAGCAAAATTATTAATATTACAAAAACACCTAACTACTGTGTTTTCAGTCCCCAGCAGAAACCACGATAACTTTTTATTTGGATGGAATTTTTTTTTCTTAGTGTTTTCCCTCCCTGCTGTATTTTTAAAGCATTTCTATTGCTTGAAAATGGATCTTTATACACCAGAGGTCTTTAGGAACCTGCAGGAGACGAAAGCCTGCAGCAGCCCTTCCAATGCTGACAGTTTAAACCTAAGAAGCTCTGACATTACTGGGAATCCTTTTGAAGTGCCTGCAGCTTGAGGAAAATCCATCTGTTCCAGAAAAGGAGACTTTTCAATTAAACAACATCTTCTTTTCGATCAAAGATAGATTTTTAAAAGACTTTTAAATTGGCTTTACACTGTTGGTATTAAGCAAGGACTGGATTTCACCTCGTGCCTTTCAGGGCTGGAGAGCTGAACCCCACTTGGGCTTTATGCCAGCTGGTTAGCAGACTGGAACCAGAGGGATGGGTTATTCCTTTGAGTGGAGGAAAAGGAATTGGCAGCAGCAGTGAGCTTATTAAATTGTCTCGCTCTGCTTTTATGAATGTGTTTGTGCAGTTGGCAGGTGCAGTTCTTCCTCCCCAGGTACACGGGCCCTTTGCTTCTCTGACCCCAAAATTGCATTTCTGTCTTCCAGTTCACTCTCATCTCCCAGGTTTGTGTTTTGCTTTGTTCCCACTCCGTGAATGTCTCCAGTGCAGGCAGTGGAGCCAACTCCTGTCTTACACTGTCTGTTAAAGCACTGTTTGAAAAGAGGCACCACTCCTCTGAGCTGCCTTTTTTTGCTGATCTTCCCATACCTGCCTTGAAGTTATCTGTGTATATGTTACTGTAGAGGAGCACTGAAGCTGAGCTGCTTCTTCCTGAAGAACAGAGAGATTCTTCTGTGCATTTTCTCTCTGATTTTTACCCCCTATTTTGCTTTTGCCTGTTTCTCTCTCCTCTTTTTTATTTCATTCCCCACCAAGCCTCCTACAGAGATGGCACCATGAGACCTTTTCTTCAGTCTCTGTTCTCTGAGTTCATGCATCACATGCAGCCAGCCAGAGGGAGTAGGAGAAAGATGGGTTCCCCATGAGCTGAGGACACCAGAATTAAAGAACATCTCTTTTCTTTGCTGCTGTTTGAGGGTGTTTGGCTTGGGATGTGCCATGCATTGTTTTGGTGGTGAGTTGCTGAGCTGGGTGCAGTGGGATTTAGCAGGGAGTGAGTGATGGAGCGATCCCTGGAGCCTGGGCACTGCTGTGGGTTACCCAGGAGATCAGCTTGTTGTCTCCTCTGCTGACAGGATTGTCTGGGGAGGTCACATTCTGTTCCTCCTGTTCTTTGTGCTTGGCTTTGTATCTCAGAGTCTCCTCAGGGAGAGCTCATCCCACAGATACTCCACAGCTCAAGAACTGCTCCTGAACCAAACGTGGAAGTCTGTCCCCTGCTGTGTTTCCTGTGGTGATCCAGGATGGTGTCAGCGGGATTTGGGAT
>VWYE01008225.1:721720-794558 GCA_013398995.1 Alaudala cheleensis | reverse complement strand
AAATTAGGCAAACATTATATTATTATCTAATTATTAAATCATTGCTATTTGCTTCTGATATTTTTTAGTACTGTGTCACTCCCTTTAATTTGTGCAGTACTGAGATACTTATAAAAAATTGTGAAGCAATACTGCAGCATGTCCTGGGGAAAATCCATCTACACTGACTCTTTCCTGTTTAAACTATTTCACATATGCCTCCCAGACATCTTCAAGATGGTACATTTCCAAAAATAATTTTCCAGACTTGCAATGATATGTGCCTTAATTTGAGCTGCTGAGGTGTAACTCCTGATGTTGTTAATTCTGGTCTCAAACTGACATTAGCAAATTCCTGGGAACCACAGTTAGGGGTAGTTTGGACTTCCCTGTTTATTAGCAGGTATTCTTTGATCCTGGCCATCTTTTAAGTCTGAACTTCGTGTTTTTGTTTCTAGGTTTAACAAGGATATTGAGTTCATGATTGGACACAAGCCCAACATTTTCTGGCAGGTTACCTGGAGGCTTGTCAGCCCTCTCATTATGTTAGTTATCTTTTTCTTTTATTTTGTGGTGAAAGTCAACCAAGAACTGCTCTACAGTGTTTGGGACCCTAACTATGTAAGTGTGTAAACCAAAATATTTATTTATAATTATTCTAAGTATTCTTTTTTAATGTAAGAGTCATTGTCAGTTAAATTCATCTTCCATATGGAACAGTTCTCTGGCAAACTTGCCACAAGATATGGAAATAGGACTGGGTTTTTTTGCAACCTCACTTCTCTCTTAATTATGTTTCAGCCCTCCCTCACCCTTTGATTTCAGCATTCCCACAAAAAGGCTGATTGGCCACAAGGCCCTGGTGGCTGTCAGGCCCCCCCATTCCCACATTCCTCTGGGCCAAGGAAGTGTTCCAGTCCCCCAGTCTCCCTTCCTGGCTCTTACTGCTTTCAGGCCATTTTCTTTACACCATTTTAAAGTAAAAATAAGTCCAGATCAGCTGAGGCTGGAAATCCTTGAGCTGAAAGCTACTGTGGGATTGGTAAACTGATGTGCCATTATGGCCAGCCAGCATTCCTATTACATTTCTGATCTGCTGAATAATTGAATATGTGCATGTTCCCAGGTATTTGCTCCTCATGACTTTCTACAACTTGGTTGTTTGCTCTTGCAGGAGCAGTTCCCCAAAACAGAGAAGGTTGAATATCCCCCCTGGGTGTACGCTGTCATTGTAATCCTTGCTGGAGTGCCCAGTCTGGCCATCCCTACCTTTGCCATCTACAAAGCCATCAGGAACCACTGCCAGAAAAAGAATGATCGTGCTGGCCTTATCGCTACGTCTGAGACTTCCATTAATGGAAACATAAAGTATTCATCATAAAACCATTTTTTTTCAAATGTGGAAGGATGCTCTGGCAGTGAGGAAAGTAAAACCTTTTTTTTTTTTTTAAGAATCTGGAGTTCATTTTATTTTCATGAAAAGATAACCGCGTGTTGTTTCCAGGTAAACATTTGCTCAACAATACTATGCACTGTGAAGAGTTGATGGCCTGGCTCCTGGAAGCAAAACAGTGACATTTGCAAGTGGTTGGGGCACCAGGCCAAATTATTTGTCCACTTTCTGGTTCTGAAGTCAGCTTGTTGGAAACTGGCTTCCATCCCCTCTGCTTGGGGATGCACTGTGCGTGAAATGCCATAAGTGACTCTTACATGTGTAATCGTTCTGGTTGGGTGGCCAATATGAAGGGTAACTTAATGCTGTCCTTTCTTGCACATTAAATTGTTTTTACTTTACATGCCACTGTGTTGCACAAAGCCACTAATATTATTTGTCTCATAGAGAAGTTTAAAATATTTAATAAAAATGTTTCTAAGTATGAGAACGACAGCTTGATTCATTTAGAATTCCATATATTTTATAAATTGCCTATTACTTCCAAGTTCCTAGGAGATCATGCTGCTTTTGCTGATGACAGCAGAGGTTAACTTGCAGTGGGGCAGCAGCAGTCCAGGAAACAGCAAAATCTGCCTTCTGTGGCACCCATGAGCAAGGGATGCACCACTTGCCTAGGGGATCAATGCTGATGGGAGATCCAAGGCACACAAAGGTGCAAATCTTATTCTCCTGTGTTGCCATTGAGGTATAGATAGCTCTGGTCACACACACACACACACTTACCTTACAAATATTTTAATTTTTTAATTTCCATGTGACCCAGTGAGGAGTCCCATTCCTCATGTGGCCACTGGAGAGGGAAACAGGCACTGTTAGAGCACCCAGGCAGAGTGCCTGGAGCAGTGTCCGTGTCCCCTCTGGATGGGTGATCCTCTTCATCCAACTGTCTGTGTATTTGGACATTGATACTCTTGTATCACCTTGCAGCAATTCCTACACCCACCTTCTGAAACGAGAATGGATCCAATTTAGACCCTCATACTGTAATGGAAACACTCTCTTAAAACAAATAGGTACACTCAGGGTATGTTTACTCCAGAAGGTATCTTTGGAGTAGTCTCTCTCCTCTAAATTGAGAGTTGAGTGCCAGACATTGGATGTGTACTTCATGGAATCATAGAATCAATGGTTTGGGTCAGAAAAGACCTTGAAGATCATCCAGTTCCAACCCCCCTGCCATGGGCAGGGACACCTTCCATTTGGCTGGGTTTCTCCAAGCCCCCATCCAACCTGGACATGAAGACTTGCAGGGATGGAGCATCCATAGCTTCTCTGGGCAACCCATTCCAGAGAATCTGAATAGTTAACATAATTCACATTCCATTTTCAATTTTTTAAAATTACATTAATGTAAGTAACTATTTCAACTATTTGAAAATGTTGCTCCTAATTGGGAAGAATATTTTTTGGTCGGATTTTTCTGCTGACAAAACGCTCAGCCACCAGGAATGAGTAACACCACGTGTGAAGTGGCTGACTGCAGGTGCCAGGTGTGGGATTCAGGGTGTTGCAGGAAGGGCCCAAGCCCAGCCCAAGGCATCTCCTGATCAGAAGAGCAGCAGGGGAAGGAGCAATGGTGGTGTGTGCCCTGGTACCACTGATGTTGTGCCAGTGCTGCCAAGCCACCCTGTGTGTCCAGCTCGTGTGTGCCCTCCGAGACAGCCCCAATAAGACACTGGGGAGCTGAGTTGCTCTGTCTGTGACTCTGGGTATTTGCAGAGGTGTAAGCAGATGAGTTGTGACAGCCTGGGGAGAGTCATGTAGCCTTGATCTGAAACTAGCTTCTGGTTGGATGATCTGCAACCTGGTCACATTTGTATGCTTAGCTGCAGAGCAGGGCTTTTATTTTGGGGAAAACAATTCACCTTCACTTAGAAACTCTTCCCATTTAGAGAGGGGAATCCAGGCATAAACTGTTGATTTAATGAAGCAAGCAAGCTGACTGGCTGCTCTGTTTAGTGTGGAGTGAACTGATTTGGCATGCACACCAGCAAAACTCTAGTATGACTGAAAGAAAACAGAAGAATATTCTCACATACTTTTTATTGAAGGAAAGCATTCAACTCTTGCATTTATCAGTAACTATTTAATGAATAATAAAAATACTCACTGAGGATTCATTGACAGGTGGGAAGTGATTAACTTGTAGCAACTATCATGAAAAAAATGGACCAAATTCTAATGTCTGAACACACAAGGTCTATTTTTTCTTGGTTTTTTTTCTAATTGACTTTTTGCATTTGGAAAGGTTGCCTTAATTTATTTACTTCTATTATTAAACTAAGAAAGGAAATGCCAACATTTTATTCACAGATTTTTACAGGTGTTTTGCAATTTTAATTAGTCTGCTGCAAAGGTTTATTTTTAATTATATTCAGTGTCACACTTCTCTGACAGAGTCTGAGAACGTAAGGAGAACAAAAAACAAAAACCTGCTTGATCCTGAGTAACCCATTAACATATTTGCAAGCTGTCTAACTATAGAAGGCGCTGCAAAAAAGGCAAGAGTGGTAACTATATAATAATAATTCCTGGTTTTGTCTTTAAACTGCAGTCTTGGCAATGACACAACCCTTTGCATCAGATAAAAAGGAAAGCTCCACCTCTCTTCCAAGATCCTTCTGTCACCCTACATAAAACCTGTAGGAGAGAAAGGTTTTGAAGCATTTTCCCATTTTTAGGGAAAGGGGCTAAGGAGCCACGGATATTTCATTACTATGTCAAAAGATTTATCAGCAGCACCTGAAATCCCAAAAGAAGATGGCAGACCCAAGTGGGACAATAAGTTCCAGTATATTTTGAGCTGTATCGGATTTGCCGTTGGCCTGGGGAACGTGTGGCGATTTCCATACTTGTGTCAGATACATGGAGGCGGTAAGACTGGAACCCTGCCAAAATACTGAACTGCAATTCTCCTACAGCTATACTAACTTCTGATGGGCATGGAAATGTCATAATTTATATCACTTATATCCCTTTTTAAAAAAACACTAATTGTTGTGAATGTTTTGCACCAGTTAATCAGCTCTTTCTATAGGAGTATATTTAATTATAAAATGACACATTCTTTTAGCAAGACCAGACTGATGCTGACCAGACTGATGATAGAACAAATCTAGGTTAAAGTTTTTATACTGCTACTACAGTCCCAATGGAAGCAGGAAACTGAACCTGCAGCTGGCTACCTTAATGAGAAATGAGAAGTCTTGGGGAGGCCTGAGGGAACTGGCCCCTAGACAAATGACCACTGAACTCCCCTTTGGGATGGTAAGTGAATCATTCCTCACCCTCCTCTGGTGCTCTTAGGAGCTACCTCATCATCTAGAATTGCCCCTGCACAAAATTAAATTGTGCTTTTGGTTGTCTGTGAGGCTGTTTAAAATGCTCAGCTGATGGAGCAGCAATGGGAGCCTTCCAGGTGTCATGGCAAGCTGCCTGAGCCTGTGCCTGGGCACCAGTTCCACAAAGAACTGCTTTAGAATAAGACAATTTGGTAAATATAAATGGATCTGGAAAGAGTACTTGGTAACTCACCAGTCACAGAAGCTTTTGAAATCTGCCACGGTAAGCTGTCTAAAGAAGAGTGAGCAATTTGCTTCAGCCCAGTGTTATTTCAGTTAATAGGAGAAACCGAGAATTCACACCTGGAGAAACTGCCAGATGACAGAAAATATTATCACATCCAAGTTGGTTTTACTAAGCTGTCTGTATTACCTGATGAACTACATATATTTCAATAATCAACCAAGGAACCAAGAAGGGATGTAGCCTGCAATGGAAGGTGTTTCAGAGAGAAGCAGCCACTTAGGGACTGTGGTAAATGGCTCAATGAATGAGCTATAGTAGGTTGTATCAAGAGAAAGAACCTTGGCAGATGTAAGCAGAACACTAGGAAGTAGGTAGAGATATTACTGCCTATAGAAAGACAACTTCTGAATCTCTGACTTTTTCAGAAGGTCCACTTTTCAAAGTCAACTTTTAAAATTAGACAAAATGCAGAAAAGCCCCAGCAATTATTCAAGGGTTATAAAACTTCCAGGACAAGAAAAAACTCAAGAATTCAATCTATTTAGATCATGAAATTGGAAATTAAAGAGTATTTTTTCAAAGTCTATAAACAAGAAAATGGAAATTATTTTGTTGACAAGGAGCTTTTTAAGGCTGAATGTGCAACAGCTGAATGTTACAGTTACACAAATAAAAATAAGAAAAGACAAGAAACAGTAGGTTTGATTCTTCCCAGGACACTTGATGTTTTCCATTATTTATTTTAAAAATATGACACCCAGTGAAACTCCCACAGAAAAGTACCATCACCAGGTGGCTAGAAAGCCAGGAGTGCACAGTGTTTCTCTGCATTTGTCCACGAAAATTAGGGGGAAAAAATTCCAGTAATTAACTGTCAAATCAGTTAATGATACTGGCATTAATGAGACATGATGAACATCTTTAGCGAGACATCCCCATAGATATGGCATGAGACCTGCAAGGAAAATATTCTTATGGAGCAGGAGCTGTAGGTCAAATCCTCTACAGCATCTCAGGTGGCCTTTCTGTCTTGGAAAGCAAGGGGAAAAGCATTCAGGATTAACAAATAGCATAATAAAGCAAACATAATGTGATGTTTTTGTAATGTAGTGAATGATTAACACAAAGTGCTCAGTGGAAAGTTTGAAAATCCCAGGAAGAACCATAGTAAGATGTAGCTCCTCCACACATTTCATTGCACAGAGCAGCTTCTGAAGCCACCAGCTACAAGAGGTTGCAGAAAAATTGTGCAAAATCGGGATTAAGATGAAATATTGTTCTACTGGCCATAAAAAGGCTCTCACACTCTCCTATGAAGCACCAATTATTGCCTCTCCATGGCCAGCTGTGGCCAGTGATGTTTCAAAATCTTCAGATCCCAGCCTCACTTCAGGAGGTAGCAATGCTCATCTGCTCCTGAGGTTTGATCTCCCCTCTCCATCCTCCTTCTGGGGTCCCCTGCAAACCTACCCTACAGACCTCACCACCCCAAGAGAGGCATGAGACTGACAGCACTCAGAAAATCTTCTTTCTTGTGTATCCAGCTCCAGAACTCCACTATTTCCCACAGGAACTTCTAGAGACAAAAAAAGACAGGGGGTACAGCAGGTTTAAAGAGAGTAAAAAAGGAAAACACTGCAGGGGCAAGGGCTGAGTAGCTCCTTTGCTCTCCGAGTGGTAATGCTGCCAGTGAAAAGCCAGCATAAAATAGCCAACAGACTCAGTAATGGCAAACAGCTACTTTGTATCACCACCAACAGTGGCACCAGACAGTGGTGAATTAAGGTCAATGTATGGATGTGCAGCCAGGGCTTGGTCAATGGGCTTCAATAAAGGGCTCGAAGAGCTCAATAGCAGGATGGACTCTGTAACAGAGTGCTGAGTGCTTTGTGAATACTTTATCCCAGAAAGCTGGATTGGAAAAGTTGAGTGAGTTATGAAGATCACTGAGAAGATAGAGCTCTTGTATTTACATCTGTGTGTAAGGTAGCTGCATTTTTCTTCTGTTAATTTAAAGCAATGACGTGGTTTGAACTTGCATTTTCAAAAGCAAACAACTCAGGTGCAAAAGCCCAATAGATTTTCAGGGGTACTGGAGCATAAATCCTGCAAGTGTGCAAGTGAGGATTTGCACAAGAGAGAGACCAGCAGCACTGCGTTTAACTGGGAGCCCTGAGAGGTGCCACGGCTTTCTGCCTGCGGCCACAGTCACAAGCATAGAGGAACCAGATATGGATATGGCATAGACATACTTGAAGCCTGAATGGCTTCTGGGGTAGTTTCACAGCTGGCTCAGGTGATACCCTTGTTTCTGCATCTTTTCAAAAACAAGAGATGAAAACAAGTGCTTGTACATTTGTCTCATGTCAGCTGTTCCCATCAGACCTCTGGCCCTGATTCACGGCACATTAGCGTTACTCAGTAACTCGGATCTAACATGATATCAGTTCTGCTGACATTTATCACCTGCTGCCGTTACTGATTATTTGGATTTATTGCCTGAGTTAAGTCAGTTATTTACTTTTCATGACTAATGGGTATGAAGGTTGTTTGCCACAGTTGGTGGAGACAAACACGAATGTTCCCAGGCAACTAGGATTGAAAAGAAGTCTCCAAATAGCCCAGTATAGGGTTTGTCACTTAAAATGGAGACACAAACAAGTCATACATCTGTATGTGTACACATGGAGTCATCTGAATATACTTAAAGAAACAACTAACCCAGTTCTAGCTAGAACTGATTGCAATGGTTTACAGATGATACTGATCATTTGATTATAGCTAGTATATATATATATACATCATGTATATATAATACTGATTATTTGATTATAGCTAGTATATATATATATATATATAAATGTCATATACATACATGCTTGCTTAGCCCATGGGTATTAGAAATATGTATAGTGCCTGAGCCTATAAAATGACTGAAAAATATCTTTAATATTAAATACTGTTTCTTTCTAGGAAAATACTCTAGGAAAATAGATAAGCAC
Source organism: Alaudala cheleensis (assembly GCA_013398995.1). NCBI lineage: Eukaryota > Metazoa > Chordata > Aves > Passeriformes > Alaudidae > Alaudala > Alaudala cheleensis. The sequence goes on along the minus strand of VWYE01008225.1, from coordinate 786,593 downwards.
TACAGTCATGCTACAAAGGGAGAACTATTTACTTCTGGGACAACCATTTACAGGCTTTCATAACCCATGGCCTACTTGACCTTTTGCTCAAATTTGAACTACAACGTGTTGTGAGATGCCTGGTGTCCTCAAAAGAAAACAAAACCTAAGAGGAACAAATTGTATAACTGGAAGATACTGAAACAAAAAATTAAACCAAACCAAACAAACCCCAAAACCAGCCAACCAAACAAAAAACCCCCAAAACCCCAAACAGCCAAAACCAACTAAAACAGACACAATATGTTGGGAAAAGCAGAACTGTTTACTCTCTGAGAGATAAATTGGGTTACAGCAAGTAAAAAACTTCATTTTCTAGTTTGTTGCATGTCCTGCTTAAACCCTTGGTGAAAAGCTGTGACATGTGGAGCCAATCCTTTCATAATTTGTTATATTTGATTGCCCTTTACAGCTCAGCTTGGTGCATGCTTGTATTTGAAAGCTGCCTGCTTGCATCCTTCTCATTTCACAGGGAAACTTGTCAAGCTTAGTTTGTGAGTTATCTGTGGGTTACACATCTTCATTTGAAATGGCCACTGCCCTTTTGGTTTTCTGGACATGGCCTTAGCACCCTCACTCTCACTCAAGGAGATTTAGTCATTTACATGGGAAATTCAATCCAGCCAAGTTTTAGTCAGCAAGATGTGTAATGTGGCCTGCGAGGCAACATCAGTGCCATCATAAATGTGCTGCACGAATACAGTGTTTAGAGTAGCTCATACTTTTCATCTGTATTGAGGCATGTGCAGAAGACAAAAAAGAGGTCATGAAGTGCTGTTTTCTAGAGAGAGGGCTGAGTGTGATTAAGTTGCTTTTCAGGTCTTGATGTCAGTCCTTTCTGTGTTGACTATGCCACATTCCTTAGTTGAACTGCCATGGAGAGAGTGGAACAAATCTGAAAATCCCCTTTCAATATCTTTTTCTCTGTATCTGAACAAGTACTTCCCACCTATTGCATAAAATGGCATAAATTATCACAAGTATTCTTAGTCTTTTGGAAAAGTGCACCCATCCCTATTCCTCCTATGTACCAACAGAACTGATGAAGCAGATCTCCGAATGCTTGCTGCATTTTATCACATTGAGATGTGCTTTCTGAATTTTTCTGGCTCTACAGATGCATTTCCTTCAAAATTACTATTTTGCCACTTTCCAGGTAATTTTAGTCTTTATTTTAATTATTTTTTCTACTCCTAAATCTCTATCTGAAGGAAAAGCATTATTCATGTTCTGGCCTTTCAAATGCTGTTGTGTCTTTGAATCATCATTTCAAGTCACTTGCTTTTCTTCTGCTGGCTGATCCACAGGCACTGGTAAGATGCAAGACTGAGCACATAGATCAGTCCTTCCAAGCTTTTCTCCACCATTCACGAAGTCTTAGTATCCCAATATCAAGCAAATCTACTGGGTCTTCTTCTCTGCTTCTCACTGAGGTGCACTGATTTCTGCTGGTCTTGGTACATGTACATTAGGAGGTCACCTGGCTGATACTCCAAACTGCTTTATGTTTCCACTGCTTTATGTCCAGTCAGTTGGTCTCTCTTTCCAAGTGGCAAACCCAATTTGGTTGTTCCACTCTGCTTTGCTGGTCACTGAGAACCAGGTTTGGACTATGCTCCTTCCAGAGCCTCCTGGTGCGTCTGTCCTGTGGAGCACTGGCAGCTCTCCCCAGTGGTTCATGCACTTCCCACCCAGACTGTCACGTGCAGGTGATATAACAAAGGCTGTGCCCTTCAAGTGTCATTTTGCTGGATATGGTTGGGAAGTTGCTATTCTGACCTGACTTGCCCATGCATTGCAGTCGAGGGGTCAGGTTTTAAAAACCCTCTGTGTATCTCCAGTGCACCTGCTCCTTTCTTTCCTACTGCTATGGCAGTGGAGCTGTCTCCACTCCAATGGCCCTTCAGCAATCTTGTTACACACTGGTGCTCTTTGTCACTTGGGACTCTCTTAATGACACCAGCTTACAGTAGTGCAGTGGTTGCAGTTGTTGATAGCCCAATCTGAAAAAGCTTTTGCAGGCCTTCTGTGCCTTCTCATGTGCACAGAGATTGTTCCACAGCTTTGTGATATCCTTGTGCAGGACTCCTTCCAAAAGAACTTTTAACTCATGTAAGTTTTCAAGAGTTTGGGGAGTTTTTTTCCATTGTCCTTCTTTTAGTACTGCATGTATCTACCTGAAGGATGGATACTTTATGAATCTTCAGTGTCTTTCTGACAGAAGGAATGTTGTAGAATAAAATTTTCCTAAGTCACACCCCAGAGATGCAACTAAATCACACTTGGCAATACTTTTGATTTTTATGGGCATTTCTCCAAGCATTTAATGTACTTAAAAATGCTTCACCACTATCATTTTCCTTTTTCATGTTTTGAGAGGGAAAAAAAACATATATTTTTTTTTTTTTAGGTAGAATGTACAGATACAAGATCATTTGTTACTTGTGCTTTATGATTTTTCCTGCTAAAGTTTCTTTATCCCATGTCTCATTGAAGCCAAATCTACAGAGTTCTGCTGTGCCTCTGCTTAACATCATATGGGTTCTGCTGAGGTTTTGCTGAGCTTGTGTTTGAATGCTCTGGTTTGTGATACCTGCTGTGTCTTTGGTTCTCTGCTTCTTGGATTTTCTGCTTGCTTTCTCCATGGTTAGATTTTTCATGGCATTTTTTGAAAAAGGTACTTATTTTTTGCCTTCTGGCACATCCTCCTCTATCTATTAATCAGAGCCCTTGACTGTACAGTGCTAGAGGGCTCCTTCTCACTATTCCATATCTCATAGCTTACTGTTAATGTTCCTCCATGTTTTTCTATAGGTGGGGGATTTTATTGTGTAAAATAGTAGGCTTCAAGTGCTTCAGCAGACTGTCTGCTTTTTCCTCTTTTCTTTTTGCCTAAAAATACTGTAATGCAAAGGAATGAATAACTAAAAACTTATTTTACACTACAAGACTTATTTTACTTAAACTAGGTTTGAGAAAGATTAGCTTAATAAACTATTTTTTCTTAACCCATTATTTTGCCATATTTTCATATTTGCAGATAGCAGATTATTTTATATCATTCTCATGGAAAACCAGTATTCTTTTCCCAAGTGTGACATTATGTTTTGCCATGCTGTAAATATGCCTGAAGATACACACAAGCCAGCACAAAGTAAACATGCTTTTATCAGCAGAATGTCTAAACACACTCTGCTGCCAGTGGTTCAGCCAGCAAACAGAAAAGGGGAGAGAGATAACAGTTTGCACTAATTACTATGCAGTTATTTCCCAGCAGATATGATATGGGAGATAGGCTGGTCTCTTATGGAGTGCTCTGCTAGTGAGGGCTGAGTGTGGATCACAGTGGGACAGCTGCTGCCCACAGCTGTATAAGGGCCAGGCAGATGGATGAAGTAGAGTGCTCCATACTGCAGTGCTCTGGTCACTTGCCTCAATATTTTGCTCTTCCCAGGAGACAGTCCAAGGCATCAGACTGTCAGAAGGGCTGGGCTGGCAGCCTCAGGTGTGCTGTGGAGGGGGATACTGCAGCAGGTTTGAAACAGACCACAGGACTGAGCATTGCAAAAGGTTACTGGGTTCTTCTGGAAGGGACCTCAAACTGAGGATTTAACATAACTGGGAATTAACTCTGAGGTTCCTTTTTCAAATCTGCTTCTCAGTTAAAAACATTTTAAGAACAGAGATCTTAAGGTGAGACAATTATTTCCAAGTTTGGCCATTCACGAACAGTTCTTTGCTGAGAAGAGCTTTGTGATTTTTGTTCCTATCCCTAACTTGATAAAAGGCTAAACCATCCAAGAACACACCTTCTCTGGGTGTTGTGTGTATTTATTGCAGCACCTAGCAGGAGGTAGCAAAGTTATTGCAATACAATACTAGCTCAAGAGATTAGATTTTATCTGCCCAGCCTTTCTAAATAGCCAGTGATTGCAGAACCCAGGCGCCATCCCAGGTGGAGACCAGAAATCCTTGTGCATTCCCCCACCTCTCTCTTAGGGCTGAAGATGGAGCATAAAGGAAGTTTCCAGAGCAGGAAGAGCAGAGCTAAGCAGACCTAGATATGAGGTCTGGAGACAAAGCAGAAATGGTAGAACAAGGCATGGGTTTATTGGCAAAGCTATGAGGAGCACAGAATCTGTTCACATTTGTAGGAGGACTGGGGGGCAGCTGAGGCAGGACTGCTGTCTTTGTTTCCCTGGAGAAAAGAGACTTTGGGGTCACAGTGGTTGTTGGTCATGGTAATAAACATCAATCTGTTTCAATTTAATTGGGCATTTGGGCAGGTGGTACAAACATACTGATGAAACTCCTGATCTCTTGAGAACCAGCACTGGCGCAAAAGATGGGAGACCCAAACGTGTGTCCCTTCTGAGGGAAGGTGGGGGAAGTGAGGCTTTGCACACAGTTTGGCAGGAATCAGCCAGGCCAATTCCTTGGTGGGACTGGTCCCTTCCCACAGGCAACCAACAGGACACTCTGCTTCTGGCCCCAGGGAGATGTTGAGAGGAAAAACAGAAAAGATGTAAAGGATACAAACCGGGAAGAAATGAAGTTTTATGGCTCACAGGTCTCAGAGAACAACTTCAGTGCTTCAGCCTTGCTTTCAGTTATTCATTAGAGGCTTTGTGGTCTGAGCAGAGCTTCATGCAATAAAATAACCTGGTCTCTTGGGAATATACAGCACATAATCCTGCTTTTCCAGTGCAGGACAGAGGAGCACAGGCCTGAGAGCTTTAGGAAAAGAAACAAGGCAATGAACTGAAGGAAAAACAGATGGTATAGGGGACAGGTAAACCCTTGTGCTTTATAAAAGGGGGACAAAAGAAGATGCCTAAAAGAAAGGGAAATGGATGAAATTGTGAGGCTACTTATAATGGGCTGTAGCAATGCCTGAGGGAAGTGTCCTGCAGCATCCCAACCCCTTCTTCTCCATCTTCACTACGAAAATTACCAGCAACAGATGTTACTTGGTAGGTGTCCCTAGCAATAATCCCTCTCTCAACACATCCTACAAGGACTTTAGGGTTAGGCTCATAAAGCACATTAATTATAAACGAGTAATTTCAGTGAGATGCAGATAATCATGTGGCTTAATCACACTTAAATGTCTTTCCAGGGGCTTTCCTGATCCCATACTTCATTGCTCTTCTCTTCGAAGGGATCCCACTGCTACATCTCGAGCTGGCCCTGGGGCAGTGCCTGAGGAAAGGCAGCATTGGAGCCTGGAACACCATCTCTCCTTACCTTGGAGGCATTGGTACATCTCTTCAGTCCCAGCTCAAGGAGCTGCAGACAGCTCCCACTCAGCAGCACTCACTTCCTACAGACCTGTGCCTGATGCTTTTGAGGATATAAAAAGAAATGAGTGTTAGGAATAAAAAGAAATATTTTGCAGTGAGGATGGTGAGAAATTGAGGGGTGGTTTCCCTGGAAACATTCAAGGCCATGTTGGCCATGGGGTTCTGAGCAACCTGGTCTAGTTGAAGTGTCCCTGTCCATGGCAGGGGGGCAGCACTAGATGATCTTTTAACATCCCTTCTAACCCAAACCCTGTAATTCTGTATTGCTTTCATCAGGTGTTACTCCAGGCACATTTTAGGCTCATTTTAGGAGCCTAAAATGCAAACCTAATAACCTTTGCTGTAGGGAGCATAATAACCATGGGCTCTGCTATTTCACACTACTCCATTCCAACCACAGCCTGGTGCTCAACAAGAGCTGTCTGCCCACAGGGCTTCTTGCTCCTCCCTCACAGCCCCTCCAGGGCCCAATCTTCTCTGTCCATGAACAGTCAGACTTGAGGAAGGACAGAAAGACAGGAAATCAAGGATCCTGGTACCTCCTAATGAGTCCAAAGCACAAGGGAAGGCTGCCTCCACAAGAGGCTGGGGCTACTGAAGGGACTTTATCAACAGAGCTGGGCACGAGGGACAGTCCACATGGCAGCGTGCATCAGACTGGTGTGCAGTGTACTACTCCTGTACTGCCAATTCTATTTATTGAATATATGAAAAAACACATCAGAAAAAACACAGGTGTCCTGTGTCCATTGTTAGGCTGCAAAAAGTGATCCAGAATAGCCACCATGAGGAGGTTAAGGCATTGACTCTACTGGGTGTTTGAGATAACACCCTTGTGCCTGCAGGGCAAGGGGAAGCTGCTGGATGCTTCAGCCTGCCCTGCTGGATCATGACCTGCTTTAAGCAGGTGCCTGATATGGGCTTGGCACTGACAGCCCTGCCTGTGGGCCTGTGTGGGAGGAGAAGGGGTGGGTAAGAGGAGTGATCTAAGGGCCAGAAGGAAGAAATACCAAGCAGCTGGTGGTGCTTCCAGCTAAACCCATCTCCTACAATCAGGCATGTTCATACTCCCTTTGCAAAAATGCTAGCAAGCATTTTGTGTTGATATTCTTCCCTCCTCATCACAGGAGTCAAGCAGTTACCGATTTATGACATATGTGCATGATCTGGGACAAGAGTGGCCTCATGCAGCTACAGCACACTGTAAAACTTTGGTCTCTTTTGCTCTCTGCTATTAAAGTTGTTCAATATTGTAGAAAACAATGGATTACATACTAGAGCAAAGATTTCAGCCCTAACCTTCTGTGTAAGTAGAGAGTCTCAGCATTCCTGGAGCAGGGCTGGAGATCTGGGGGACTGTGCACAAGTGTTTGGCTACTGAGGATACAAATGCCCATCTTTCATGGGAAAATCTCAAGATGGGGTCAGGGGAATAGAGAAGAAAATACTGAAAAAATAGGAAATGTGAGCTTCTCAAAGCTAGTGACTAATAACTTTTTCCAAAGCTTTTCTAAAGTGAGATCTTGTGCTTTCTGCAGGAGTTGGTTCGTGGATGGTGTCAATTCTGGTGAGCTTATTCTACAACACTGTTTTAACTTGGGTGATGTGGTATTTCATAAACTCCTTCCAAGAACCTCTTCCTTGGAGTGTCTGTCCTCTAAATGAAAACAGAACAGGTAAGTACACCTCCATGACCACTGCTAGCAAAAGAAGGATCACAAATGTCAGACTCTGGGCTAATCAAGAAACCATGCTTTATTTGGTCCTGAGCTGTGCACAAGTCCTGCTTTGATTTCCTGTTTAAATGATACAAGAGTCATGCTAGCCTATTCAAATTCATCATCCTCACAGGAACAATAGCCAGAAAGTCCACGAGTCCTTTTTCTTGACTTTAAAATGGGGGAAAAAATAAAGAACAAGTCCTGTTACCCGTTACAAAACCTTTTTACTGAGACTAAAGACAGTGTACGTAAGAAGGATAAGGATGAATGTTCTCAGGTTTCTAAAACGACTTTTCAGCTTCTTTTTTTTTCTCAGAGCATGAGAGAGAACAAGCTCCAGGGCACAGCAAGAAATATCACCCAACTAAAGGTTCAGAAAAAGTTAAAACAGAGCAGAATTAAACTTTCTTTTGGAGGCCTTAGGACTGTTCTAGAGTAGGAAGACAAATCGACATCACTGGTTGTGGTGTAAACCATGTTCCCAGTTCTCTTTCCTTCAGGCACAGAGCCTGGCTATGCCCACTCTCCTGCATGCAGATGCCTGAAGTTGCTGTTCACAGAAGTCCTGGAAATTCAAACCAAAGAGGCCAATGCCTGTTCTTCCTCCACCATGACATAGCCAGGGGAGAATGGGCTTAGATTTATCCTCAAGTGCCTGAAGTCTGTTATGACTCCACCAACTTGTAGCTATACAGCTAAAAAAATTTCATAGTTTTCACTATAAATAGTTTAGATTTCACCTTGCACTGAGTACAACACTGTTTCTAATTAGGAAGCTATCCCCTGTATGAAATGCTGGTGATGTTCTGGTGAAGACCTCATGTAAGTCTCAGCCTGCTGTGAGAGTTTGTCTTGCTGTACATTATAGAGAGTGCAGAAAGTCCATCTCTGTATTAGATTTTGCAGCCCACAATTTATTCTAACATTTGCCACTATTTTTTTTTCAGGGTTCAATGAAGAATGTTATGAAAGCACCTCAGTAAATTATTTCTGGTACAGGAAAACTTTGAACATAACACCTGATATTGCTGAGAGTGGCACGTTACAGTGGTGGCTCATTTTGTGCTTAGCAACTTGCTGGGCAATTGTCTATCTCTGCACCATCCGAGGAATTGAAACCACAGGGAAGGTATGGAAAGGGCAGAGAACTGGTCATCCCACAGTTTGAAATCTTGCCCTCTAGACACTGAGTTTTTACCACAAGGAAAGCCTTCCCCATTTACCACACTGGCACCATTCAGTGTGCTCCTTGTCCAACAGACTGAGAACAGCAGTACAAGTGGCTTAAAATGATGCTTCTCTCCTTTTCCATTGCAAACATTGCTGCCCTACAAGCCTTCCCTCACACAGTTTTAAGAGCCCTTTTGTTACAAATATATTCTGCAAAAGTACACCCTGCTTATTTGAGAGAAGGCCATATTAATCTGTAGCTGATCTAATATTATTATGATTGTATGTTGCAATAATTTAAATAGGATTTATTGAACTTATTGTCAGTAACTGTCTTCTGACCTCTTTGCTTTAGGCAATTTATGTAACAGCAATATTTCCATATCTGGTCCTGACTATATTCCTTATTCAAGGACTCACTCTACCAGGAGCCACTGAAGGTCTGATATACCTCTTCACCCCTAATGTAAGTATTAGTAATATTTTTCCTTTTGCTTCCCCTCAGAATATGTATACATATTTTCCAACAACTCCTGGTTTAGATGTCTATCCAAGAGCTCAACCAAGCTCTTTTCTGAGATGAAGTGATTTAAGTATTTTTATATATTTTCACAAGTAAAGAAGCAGCAAAGAATTTGACAGTTCAGTAATAAGCCTATCAGAAAATAACGGAAAATAAAGTTTAAGAATATTATGGGTGCCTCAGTCTTGAATGTGTAAGTGAAACTGATGTACTTCACACATACATGAGAAAGATGGGATTTCCCTGCCACTGCTACAGATTTTACACAGCTCTAATCTTTTAAGATGTCACAAAGAGAACAACTGAGGAATGACACTGTTAAGTGATATTTTGGAAGGTTGAAAGTAATTTTCTCCTACCCCTGTTTCTTCTTAGCATTTCTCCCCTCCCCCGTATCTCCTCTTATAAGACAGAACCACTGGAGAACAGCCCCTCTCCCATTTTTCTAAACTTCTCATATGGACAGGAGTTCCAGATCCCTCCACACGCTGGCCATTTCAGAAGCACTTTTTCTACACTGTCCTTGACAGCATTCCCAAATCCAAAATCAAACTGCCCCACTAAGTGGTTGCTATCCTCTGTAGGCTCCTCAACTCTGCCTTTGTGCTAAAAAGCTCCATGAAGTGGTGGATGTGGAGGAGGAAAAGCAGCACTCACTGACACATTCTCAAGCATCTGCTGCCTCCACAATGCTTCAAACACAGAAGCACTGGGTCTTTCCTTCCCTTTCCTGCAACAAGAACACAGACATTAAAGAAAGCATAAGCCAAGAAGCTCAGATACTTTATATGCCAGGCTGGAAAGGGACACGAGCAAGAGAAAGCTCAGATGAGACACCATTTTATCCCTCCTTCTACAAGCCCAGTGACACAGACACCCATCTAAATGCTGTCAGAGCTCAAGGATAAGCTTGATTTTTATAGAAGATCAGGACAGACACATTTTTGAAGTCCAGACAGGAGTTAGAAGAGCTTGGTGCAATGTCTTAGGGAAGAAAGCAGCTTAGACAACACAATCAAAACATGCCATGGCCTATCATCATTTGGTCTCAGCTGGGCTGTCAGGTTTCTCTGGAAGAGCTCAGGCATTTTTGGGATTTAGTTTGCAATGTACTGAATGCAGAAAACTAGATTTGTGTGTATTCACAACACCTGGAGGTGTTGCAGTGCTGAGGAGGAGCAGATCATCCTAAAAGAGCCCAATGGATTTGTACACTGGCAACAGAAGTCAGAATGAAAATCCACCTGCAATCAAGCTGCAGCTGAATGGATGGCTGGTTTGAGGAAGCAGATCCTGGGGACATCCTTGACAAGTCATCTGAAGATGGTTTTAGTTATGTTCTTATCTACAGATGTGGAAAAGCTGATGCAACAGCCTGGTAAGTGCTACCTGCCATTGCGTTGCCATTGCACAAAAGGTAGTGTAAGACAGGTGGCTTTGTTGAACTGACCTACCAATTGCTACACAGGGTTGTGGCACTTCAAGGACTTCACAAGGACAGTAGAGCACACAGGTTCAACATTGCCCTTCTCTCTTTGTCCCCTTACCCCACAACTGCAGTACCAGTATTGCCTTTCTTGTTAGGCTATTCCCACTCCCGCTGTGAGCAAACTCAGGTTTTTCTTTAACACTTCCTCACAGGGGATGTCCCAAAGTGAGTTGTAGAGGAGGGCTGTCAGGTTTTTTTGGCAGAGATTTACTTGGCCCACCCAGGCCATATCAGTTTACAAAACTGTAAAGCATATTTCTTAAATACGTGCTCTTCTTCTTTACCAGTCTTTTTGCAGAAGTTTTAGCAAAATAAAATAAGAATTCAATCACCTACTGTCTGCTTCAGCTTGCTTTTAAAATAAATAAAATCAAACATCTTGACATCCTTCCCTGACTGGAGGCAATATTTTCCAACTTCTTTCCAACTTTGCAGTGCAGCAGAAATTGTAGTTTCTCTGTAACAGCTGCTACATCCATTATCTCATAACTGTGACATCTCAGTTTTGTTTTTGAAAGTCTGTGAAAGGAATACCTAGCACAAAAAGTCCCATCTTACCCCATTTCAATATCATAATCACCCAACTGAATTTAACTGTTTTTCTAAACCACAATTTTTAAAGTTTATTCACTTTCCAATATTGTATTTTAGTTCTTGTTAGTAAGTACCACAAATAATAAAAGCATGCATATGGATATTAATTATGCGAGGCTGTTTTTTTTTTTTCATGCAAAAATACATCATCAGCTTTTATCATCTGACACACTTTCTACCCTAAATTTTGGAGCTAATAATGACTACTTCTTTTCTTTGACTTTCAGACACAGAGAAGTCTGATGATTCACTCACCACCTCAAAATTCTTGGTTACTTGGAAAATGAAGCTGCCAAGAAAACAAAAAAGTATTCTGAAGTGACACCTGAGGGGAAAGCATAAGTTGTACAACGATGAAGCCACACAGGAGCTGGAACAGGCTTTTGGAAAGGTTTTTGGAAAAATAAATAACCAGAGGCAGCAGAAATGAGATTCCATCATGCATCATCCACAGTCTGCATGGTTCAGCTTCAGGGGACACCTCTGTCACCTAATGAATACAAATGTCTCCTTCTCAAGTTTCTTTCACACTTGAAAGAGACTCAAGAGATTGTAAATATTTGGAGGTTCTCTGGCAATGAACAATTCCAAGAACTTGGTTGGGTAACTGTGCCCAGAATTCTGCAGCTATGTAATAAGCAGTGAGAATGGAAAAAAAAAAAAAAAAGCAGCACCAGTCCCAAATTCACAAGATGATTAACTGTTTTTATGCCAAAATTACACATCACAGGGACCCCAGTAATTTTTAATTCTGTTAATGCCTGTGCTTCACATATTCAAGAATCCAAACGTCTTACTGCTCATGAGGCAGCAATTTTATTTCCTTTCTTCCTTACACTCCTGTTCATTCATTAACACTGATGGTGTATCTTCATCCAAGGTTTCTGACATCAGCACATTTTTTCTTCTGAAGATATGCTTATAAAATCTGTATGTCACATAAATATAAAATAACACTTGCAAGAATTTGCTGAAGACCAGATAATGACATTGCCATGGCATGCTTGCCTGCCATTATCTTTTCAAGTTTGAGGGTTGATCAGTATCTTTTCGAGTCCATAAATGCACTGCACCCAGTACCATTCCAAACTACCTCCAGACTCATTTGCCAAAGTTCCCAGTCAGAAAGCCAGACTTTTAGGAGTCACATCTGTCAGCAGCACCAACTGACTTGGCAGCACTTAATCAAAGTGTGAAGGCCACAGAGCCACGTGAGTGCCAAGTTTCTGCTACAGCACCTGCACAAGGTCCTGCCAGTGAGCACTCTGGCCTTTGAGGGCTTGACTATGATCTTTCAAAATAAACCTTTCAATCTGCTTGCTATGTTGTGTTGTACAAAAGTTGACACCAGTTCTGCTGTGGCCAAAGCACTGGCTTCCCTGTGGAGAGAGCACCTGCAGTAATGGCATTGCCTTAATCCATTCACACTGAGGTGGACCCAGTACTCTTGCTCCCCAAGCTCAGGCCAGCTTCAGAGAAACCCAAAATGCTATAAAGGGTCTTTTGGCACACTTATCTCTCACTCCTACAGATGTTCCCAGTCATGGACTTGGATCACTAACACAGGCATACAGACACCAAACACAAAAGTTGTCCTGCCTGTCTGGGATGCAGATTTGACTCAGACTGTTGCAAAACAAAGTGAAATAGTCTACAGCCCCAGTATTACTTTTGAACTATCTGGCTTTTAAAAGATTCTTAGTAAAATATTCTTCTATTCCCCTTCCTTGATAATTGATCAGAAAGCAATTCACATTGATCACATTTACATTTTGCACATTACTTCGGTTTTATCTCTTTCTTTTATACCAACTTCAATGTCAAGATTCCTTAGTGCAGCTATTTAAAACTGCTTAACATTCTCTGTAATCCACCATTCATTACTTTTTAATTTACCTTCCTGTATCACACTGCCCTAACAACAAAATTCAAATTTGTCAGTTTTCCTTTTTCCGTGTATTTCCTATGCTGACCTATCTTTTATTGCTGTTTTCACAGCACTTTGAGTTGCAGATGCTGCTTTTAATAACTGTTCTCTTCTTGTCTGCTTGTGCTTTTAGTCACTTCTATTAAATTATTTTTTAAGCAAATTTGGAAAGCCGCAGAATCACTTTCTGTCTTAAAACAATGAAGGTTTACTATTTGTTTATATAGTTTTACAAAGACAATATTCTTTATCTGCAGGTTAAGTATGCGAATTAAAAAAAAAAGAAGGTAATTGCGGAAAAGGTATTTTCCATATTGTGTTCCTAGTGTCTATCATTTAGAACCACATTTTTATCATCAGACAGATGACTGACACAACAAAGAAAATTCTGCACACATTTAAATAGCTGCACACATTTAAATAGCTTCAATGATACTCTTGAAAACACCTGCTTTACTGACCTGTTTAGTATCTATTCCCATTTTCATAGTATTTATATGGCAACAGAGCTCAAAATTTCAGAAGTGAAGTAACTCAGCTTGCAGATGAGCTACAAGAACTGTAAGAGAAAAAGAAATTTTAATTTCTAACACATGCATTTCTTCCTATTATTTCAGCTCAACACTTTGAAAAATCCCCGTGTATGGCTCGATGCAGCAACACAGATTTTCTTCTCTCTCTCTTTGGCTTTTGGAGGGCTCATTGCATTTGCAAGCTACAACCCAAACAAGTGAGTAGGACCACAAACTTTATTAGCTGGCTGAATTCTTGCTACACTTTGCGCAATTTCTTTACATTTTCAAAACACTTTCCTTAATTTTTCTAAAGGATCTTTAGGAAAGTCTCTGTTTTTCTAAAAGGTCCAGTAGATTTTCTGAGAGAAGGGGGGAAGGGAGGAGAGAAGCAATATAAAAAAAAAAAAAAGTTTGCAGAAACAACTGAATCACAGATAAAAAAACCCTGCCTTTTTTAATCACTTCACTTGTTTGAATGCTATCTCTAGAAATGACTGTGAAAAGGATGCCGTGACAGTAGCAATTGTGAACAGCCTGACATCCCTCTATGCTTCCATCCCAGTCTTTTCTGTTTTGGGGTTTAAAGCAACCACAGCCTACTGGGACTGCTTGGACAGGTGAGAAAGCTGTGTTCCCAAAGCTATACTGTGGTTTCAGTGCCTAAATAGATCATGTGATATCATGTGTTACTTAAAGACATGCATATAGAAAATAAAAGTATTTTTTATTTACATTAGAAAGGAAAAGCACCTGTATGGAGAAGTTTAATGTAGAAATATAAAGTGCTATGGGACTGAGTCAAGGCTGATTTGTAAAAAGCAAGACAAATTACAGAACAACCCATTTCAAGTAGTGCATCAAGGTTTGCACCTCACTCTCACGCTAGAAGTAGTAAAAATCCCCACCTTTTTCTATTTCACCAGAAATTTATTTCACTAACTAATTAAACACAAGTAGTACAAATAGTCTGGAGACCTGATAAAACAGAAAGGTTTTAGAGATTGCATCTGCACTAAGTACTCAGAATTTTTGTCTGAGACACCATGTAACAGTCTCAATATTTTCTACCATTTTATATACAAGCTGTAAATATTTTACTTTATATTGTAAATAGCAGCACAGAAAGCAAACACGATTTTGGAGTAGCATCTGAAAACACAGCATAGCATTTCCAGCCACATCATCTGCAAACTTTTAAACTAAAGTTTAAATATGTTGGCTTCTCTGGCAGGAACATTATCAATATCATCAATGAATTTGATCTTCCAGAAGAAAGCATCATGCGACAGAATTATACATCTTGGATTAGTTTTCTGAATTCATCACATCCAGAACAAATAGCTGGACTCAAATTGAAAAGTTGTGATCTTCAAGAATTCCTTGATCAGGTACCATAACTGCTTTCAACAGGTAATCCTTAAACAGAGTTATTCAGAAGGATTGTTATTTCCTTTTTTTATAAGTACATATACTCTGTTCTACATGCAATGATACACTAATCATGCAACAAATTAATCCTTCAACATAAGAAATAACAGCACTGCTGTAGGATAGTCTGAATGTATAGCTGTGTTATTGCACATTAAAATCACAAAACTTGTCTTCCAGGGTGTTCCCACCAGAAATCTACCATGGACACTAGATTCAGTCCTAGTTTGGTTTACAGAAATAAGCACAATGGGGGAACACATCTATATGAAAGATTATAGAAAAGGATGCTGAATGGGAACTTCCTAAATCCGCCTTTAGGAAAGTATAAAAAAATCCATTACAATGTATACTGTTCACCACCAAAATACACCATGATCCTCTTCCTCTCCTTATTTTCCAACCCTCCTAAAGCATTTCCCCTCCCCCTTAACACAGATGTTTCTTCTCTTTTCTTGTTCTATCTCATTCCTCTTGCTCCAGGGATCCTGTTTGGCACAGTCAGTGTGTGCTAATGCACGACAGGCCAAACGTACAATAATGGTAAAGTAGGATATTTTACTCACATGATGGAGAAGTCCAAGCACAACATTTCAGCCCTGGTACAAGTCAGTTTCTTTTGTCTCACTTTTGAGGGCACCCATTTCTGATTTAGAGTTTGAAAGATTTTACTTCAGAATTATAGTAGCATTAGCATTTTTCAATGCTTAGATTTAAATATCCTTGTCCTTGGGAGATTAAATCAAAATAAATTTTTGTAATTGGCTTTTGCCTTATTAATCTTTTCTGCCTTGGCCATTATAGGGAGTTTTGTGATCAATGATTTACCACTTCTTTTGGTGTTAAGAGTGGCAATCATATCCTTAGTTACACCTCTTTCTTTCCAGAAGCTACTACATCATAGATTTTTTAAAAGCACATTTAGGATGGTATTAGCAAAACAATTGCTATTACAATTACAGTGCTTCAATCTGCTTTACTCTGAACCCTTCTCTCTGTGTAGGCTAAAATTCTGCTCTGTGATTGTCTAGATATCTCTAGTAGAAGACTTTAACTCCCCACTGCCCATTTTCTCAACTGCTGGCTGCCAGAGGCCACAGGCTGACCAGCAACCTTGACTCCAGACAAGGACGACAGTGTGTTATAATTACTTTATGCATGAGAAATGACATTGTAATGTGTATTTTTATCCATCTATTTCTGAATTCTGCAGAGTGTCTCAGGAACTGGCTTGGCTTTCATTGTTTTCACTCAAGCTATCATCCTCATGCCAGGCTCCCAAGCCTGGGCCATCCTGTTTTTCATCATGTTGTTCAGCTTGGGCCTTTCTTCGATGTTTGGAAACATTGAGGGCGTCTTCACTCCTCTTCTAGAGCTTCAAATTTTACCTAAATCAGCACCTAAAGAGCTATTATCTGGTAAGGTATTTGGTTTGTTCAAAGAAGGTGGCTTCCTTACAGATGCACAAACTACTAACTGCTTGATTAATATCACAGAGGAATTAATAGTTTGTAGTATTAATTTAGCTGAATCTCACAGTGTAAGTAAGGGCAGTGGATTGTGTTTGCTGAAGATAAGCAGAGATGAGGTAGCAGTTATGGCAGAAGCAGTCAGGTGACAATACTCTATTGCCTTTGCCAGCTTTTTCTTGGTTTGCAAGTTAAGCTGTTCCAGTCTGAGAAAGCTTGTTAAATTGCTATTCCTGGAGTCAAGCTCACTCTGAGCTGTTGCAGTCACCAGGAAAAGAGCCTTGTCTCCCCTTAAGCCTTTGGCACTGATACAAATCACTTTAGGGCACCCAGTGACATCAGCTGGTCTGCCATAACCACCTGCACTTGAACTCACCACCGTAAGAGAGGTCATTCACCCCTATTTCACCCAGGTTTATGCTGCCACAGATTGTTCCACATTTACTGTGAACATGTCAGAGTAGAAAATTACCACTTGAAAAATGAGGAATGAAGGTGTGTGATCCTGTTGTGGCACCAAAACTGGAATCTTTTCAGCCAGATATGGTTAGTGAACAAAACCTGTTCTATAAGAACCAGACTCGATGAGAGTCCGAGAGATCCTACTGTGAAACTGATCAGAAAAATCCATGGCAGTTGCAAGTAATGGATCAATATTTCTGCAATATGCCCTTTTGAATTCTTATGGGAAACTGCTGTCATGCCTTTTGTAGCGTCTTCCTGTGGCATGGAAATTGTATCCCTAATTTTACAATTTTTCAGGTAGAAGCACATTTATTCCCAACTTTATGAGTTAACAATATTATTTTTAAATTGATTTTCCAATTGTGAATTTCAAAAAAAAAAGTCTGGAGCCAACATTTTACAGAATTGAACCAAAGGCCATCTCAGAGTTAGAAGCAATTAGCAACACATTAGAAAGACACACAAACTGATTTGTAGCCCATGTCTGCATCCAGCAATACCTTTATTCCCTCCTTTCCTTCCCACTTTTTCTCTCAATTACACAAAAAAAAAAAACCTTGGCTAAAGGGGCACTGGCTGTAGAAAGCATGCTGAAACCCAAATGATACGTGGTGGAATATAAGTGACACACACATTTGTATCTCTGGGCTCTTTGAGGAAATGGGGGCAGAAATCCAGGGAGTCCTTACACTTCCAAGGTGCCACCTGCCTGTAGTTGAAGCCTATGGCTGCTTGGAAATGAGGTACTCGAAACTCACTACAGCTGTCAAAAATTAACACAGGGTCACAGCACAGCCCAGGCTGTCTGATGGAAGGAAGTACCAACAACTGAAGGATGCTCACAAGAGTGCATTCCTCCTCCTCCTTCTCCAACAGTGGTGCTCTTGGCCAGCACACAGGGGAAAAATGAGTTTGAGAAGTGGCATTAGCTCCCCTAAGGAGAAAACAGCTTGTTGTAACTCCATAGAGGGAGAGAGAATAAAAATTATTAGAACAAGAACAAAGCAATTTAGAACAAAAATAAACCTACAAGTTCAGTACTCCAGTAACACAGATATCTCTTTTTTTCTTCAGGCATAATATGTCTAATTAGCTTCCTCATTGCTCTGTGTTTTACACTGGGTTCAGGGAGTTACTGGATTGACATTTTTGACAGATATGCAGGCTCAGTGCCTCTTCTGGTCATCGCTTTCTCTGAAGTGATTGGAGTTGTGTACATCTATAAAATTAAAAGGTAGGTCGGAAAGAGATGGAATTTTTTTCTTTTAAGACATTAATGCAGCTCAGGTTGCAGTCACTTTGGGCCTGACCTGATTTGATTTGGTGCTGGTTAACCAAGACTTCTTCCTAGCATACTCTGCTTGTTACCTTCGCAATTTTGTCTTTTTATTTTAAATATCTGAATAGTTTACAGAACTGCTGCAATATTATCATAATTTGCCGTGTGCCGCCGAGCGCCCCAACAATAATTAATTTATTTATTCTTACAAACCTCACACTAGGTGCTCATGTAATTAAAATGACAATGTAAATTGGTCATTCATGGATCAATAATGACCTACTTAAATGATATTATTTACTCAAGCAAGTAGTAAGTTATAAAAGAATGGTGTAGAATAGAAAAGATTTACAGTGCTGTACTCTGTGCTTCCAACTTACAGGAAACTATAAAAAAGGGAAACTTACCACTCTAGATTTGACATCATCATAAACATGCCTTCTTTTACAAGGTTCAGTAAAGATGTGGAATGGATGACTGGACGAAAACTCAATCTCTACTGGCAGCTCACATGGAGGTTTATTAGCCCTCTGCTCCTGCTAATTGTCTTCATGGCCTTTGTTACTCTTCAGATGCAGAAGCCACCAAGCTACACAGCCTGGAACCCTAAATATGTATGTTCTCAAATATTTTCAGAACATCTAAAAAAAGGAAGAATTATCTATTTTCCTCCCTTACCAGATCCTTTCAGGTCATTGTTATCTACCCACTGAATACAGCCTGAAGTGATGTAGTGCTCAGAATGAGAAGGCTCCAGTGTGCAAAGAGGTTACAAAAACTAAAATGTGTCTCTCCTTGAGGCATCCTGCTTATTTCATGCTCCATATTTGTTATGGATGTGTGTAATGCTCAGAAGTGTTGAAGTGAAACATGTCACAGACATTCCATACCCACAAGGGGCTCAGAGGTAGAACAAATGCCTGAGCAGCTTTAGAGCTGCTCTACAGATGTCAGGGATGAAGGAATTTCTCAGTGAGAACTACCAATATCACTGGGGCCCTGGTGAATATATGAATGTGTACTTTTGACAGGCAGACAAGGAGGCAGTGGTCTAAGAACAGTGTTGGTTAATTCAGAAACAAAGACATGCCCATGCTGAGAACATTTGATCTGGATGTCACTGAACCACATCAATTGCCGTTTCTTTGACCCCACTCAAATACACCCTGTGTAGGGGCTTGAAGATAATTGTGGTCTTAAACTATATGAGGATTACACAGCAGCAGTGTTTCCCCTCAAATGCCATCAAGTATCATCCCAAATAAAACTCATAGCCACAGACTTGCAGAAATTGCTTTATCATCATTCCCTCAAAATCTCTGATACACATCTTCCCTAGTTGACAAAGAACATGCTCGGTAATTGCTGAAACCGGATAAGCTTTGAGTAAAAGAATGAACACAGTTTAACCAAGAGAGGGTGAAGGTTTGATAACAGTTTGGGCAATCCCCATGTCCCTAGGAATGTGTCACAATATATCTTTGAAACTGTAGAACATTTACAGCTGTCTCTAGACCCACAAGAGGGGTTTGCAGAGCAGACAGCCACTGAATGCTACTGTAGACAGTATATATATACTTTGCTATCCTTACTGAAACAGCATAAGAAAATAAAAATAGAAACCATAGCAAAATCTAAGTGTACCTATGAATAATTTCTTTTGCTTGCTTTTTTATCTCCACAGGAAGGCTTCCCCATGAAAGAAGAGAAGGTTTATCCACCTTGGGTACAGGCCATTTGTGTGCTATTGGCTGCCCTTCCTTGCGTGTGTGTACCTCTGGTAGCGCTCTTCCACCTGGTCAAACGGAAGCACAGGAGCAAGGACCCAAGCTTTGTTCCACCAGAAGTCTTCTCCTGTCAGGGGGCTAACAGCAACTTTTCTCATCCAAGAATAAATATCCATAGTACCTGTCTGTAAGAAAGACCAAGACAGCCTTTGTCAGATATTATTAGTTGTCATTTGGTATCATCCAACCAACCTGAGATACACAGTTTGTATTTACAGCAATCACTAAACTCTGTTAACAATGCTGTTGTGCTTCCTTTAATTTCAACCAATATCACAGCTTCATGTATCTCTCCAGCCAGAATTTAAACCTGGAAAGCCTGTTAAGTATTGCTGCTGGCTTCTGTCTTTCTTCACTTTTAAAAAACTGGTCTGTTCCTAAGGATCAGCAACATAAATTGGAATACAAGCACCTACAGTTTCATTCACTGCCCTGCTGCCCTGCTCTGGGAGATGCAGAATGGGAGCTCTCTAAGAATAAGGACTGCTCTTTTCCACTACAGTCTAATTTTTGTAAATCCCTATACACACTTAAACAACAGTAACTTTGTGATTATTTCATATTCTCAAGCAATGCAAAGAGCAAAGATAAAGCATCAGCAGATAAAAGAATATATGTTAAGTAAATTTGAGCAATTAATTCTGCCCAAATCTCTTATTTTGGCAGATTCCAGAATTCATTGTAGTGAAAAATACTGTAAAAAAAAAAAGTCCCCATTATTTTGCTCCCTTATTTCTCATACTGAATGCAATAGCTGAATAGAATAACAAAAGTGCAGATGTATAGCAGCCTTTCAGTGGGTTGCAACCCTACAAGACACAACAATGAAATTAATCTTTATTGAAAAACAGGATTTCCTGTGCTTAGCTGCAGATCCTGGCCACTCTGTAGTGCTGGGAGATGGGGATTCCTCTTGTCAAGATACTTGAAAACCAACAGCCTCTGAAAATATATGGGGAAAGCATGTGAGGATAAAGAATGACAACACCTTTAGGCTGAGTAACTAAGTCGAGGAAGAGAGATGATTAGGGTTACAAAGCTGTAAATACATAAATAAGAATTTTTAACTAACCAAAGCATACTTTCTACATTCATGCTTCTGACTACAGATAGTTAAATGTTCATTAAAAATCCTATAGGCAACTATTTGCAGCAGGTTGAAGTAGTCAGAGTCTGTTCTTAAAAACACATCCAACTGATACAGACAGAAGCTGAGAAAATAATTAAACTAGATCTAAAAGACTTTCAAGTCCATAAATCCATCTTGAGTCACTGTCATGGTATCCAGACTTGACTTTTGAGCTGTCCCTTCCATTCACCAGAAGGGAGACTTATGGATCACTGGACATGCAGTTCAGCTCAGGACAGGACTCTGAGGAAGGACAATTTTCAACTCCAGTAACTACAAATGATGTCTGGAAAACACAAGCTGAAGTTACTGTTTAGCTCAAGTAGGCATGTAGAAAAATGTGTTGAGCAACTCTTGCATGAAAACTGCTTTCCTGTTGTCAGTGCACTTCTGATGTTCCTCTACCAAAATTCCTGTGCCAAAATGTAGCACTAACTTTAGTGGAATAAGGCTACAAGTTCCCCTTCTTATTCATGAAGAATAAGATGATATCCTATAGGTACATTTTTTTCCTGAACAGCTCAACTGTTACTTGAGGGAGCACAGGTATGCAAACACCCTCCACTCACTCTTTTCCCAATCTTTTATCTCCATATTCCATCAAATCTTCTTTGCTCTAAAATGCTGCTGTGAAGTCATAATGTTCTGACAGACAAAACTTTCCTAGAATTGTCTAGGCTGCAAGATCAACCTGGGTTCTTTGGGGGTAAATCAGTAAAAGACATAAACACAGCCATGGTGATGTTTAGCCTTAACCAGAATCCACAGCCCTAAAACAAGGAGATCAATTGCCTGTTAAAGGAAAAAGCCTCAGAAGGAGCATTGGAACAGCACTATAAATAATGACACATCCAAATTATTATAATACAATAAACAGAAAACAGATGCAGAAAGAAAAGCACAACCCTTCTGGAACACAGGCAGTTTCCCACATTGTGAAATTTGATACCTACCTCAACCTGAGATTCCCAGTCCATATTTCCTCCCCAAAATGAAACAATAGGGAGAGAAGGACATGTTTGATGGATGCATCCAAGATCCTGTGATCTCCCCTAGAGGGGCTTCTGTCAAATTCCTTGATGGCAGCTCTGTAGACATGCTAAAAACAATGTTCAGCCCTATTTCTCCCCTTCCCCATTTAAACCTCCAGCAAGCTCAACTTCCTGAGTGGTTTGCAACACCTGCAGAGCAGGTTGCACAGGGAGTTAGGTTCAGTGCTTTAGCTCTCAATCCCTCTACTTACCTTCTCTTAAATACTGAGACCTTAACCTTCGCCTCAACTCTCAAATCTTTTGACATTTTCCCAGCTGTACAATGATTGTTGAAAATCCACGTTACAGATTCAGAATGCTCCTAAGGTAATTCATTTAATATTTCTAGATTCAAGTTATTCACTCTACCCAAACGTTTCCTGTCAGCAGTTGCTGTTTAACACACTGCCTTGCTACCAATTAAGTAGAATGTATTATACCACCATAATGGATCACACTATTTCTTTTACAACAGTTCTGTGCCAGAATAGCTTTATGGAATATTTCTACCTTCCAACATTATGAACATCTATTTTTAGATATATATGCCCCTGCCGTAGTTAATCTATTCCTTACACATATAGTATTTGCTTTCCAATTATCGTAAGTCACAACAGCAACTTCAAGTTTCCAGTATAGGCTGCCAGCTCATCTTCAAATCTCCAAATTCTTCACTTGCTAAAACACATACTAGTTTCAGCTTTACTTTCACTTGCCTTTTTGAGGGAAGGCTATTTTAAATAATCTTCTCTTGTGATTTCTACACTGTAATTTTATCTTTTTACAAACAGCTACTCTTTAATGATTCAGCCAGTAATTGCTGGGAAAAGCAAACATCAGCTCAGAGAATTGCAAGCATTACATTGCATTCATTTTTATAAAATTACACCTTCAGCTGAGACCACGTCTTAAGTTTATATTCTCATAGAGAAAAATGGGCTAATCCAAGCCATTTGTGAAGTTTACATTCCCTCTGTTCTTCATGTTGGATCATCTTGCTCTCTTCCTGCCACATGATCCCATAAAATAAAGCTTTCTGCACTGCCAGGCTTCCTTTATGCAATGTTGTCCCTGACAGTGCTCCCTCATCAAGTATCACTGCAGACCACTGAGGGGTATGGGGGTGTTTAAATGTTTGAGCTGCTGGCTGGAGAGCAAATGTTGTCCTTCATCTCTAGTAGCAACAATTGCTTTGTGACTTTTTAAAAATGTATTTTAAGAGTGCCACTTTGCAGAGAGAAAAACCCCAAACTGCATGTACATTTCAAACTGAGTTATGATGTTAAAGGACAGACTGCAATACTGCAAATCAACCACCAGTCCTCTGTGTGGTGGGGATTTGCCAGGGATGATGCAACCACGACTTCTCTGGGCAACTTCTTCCAGCATTTTAACACCCTCATAGTAAAGAATTTTTTCCTTATATTGAATGTAGACAAACTCCCAGTTAAAAGTCATTCTCCCTTTTACTATTACTATATGTCCTCGTAAAAAATTTGTTTTTACAGAGCCAAAGATATGCAAATAGAAAAGCAATATACTTGGAATATTATCTAACCACGAACTTTTGTTTTGTAGGTATAAATGCACCAGCATCATTCTGTACAACACTATATTAAAAATATCACAAAGTATTCAAAATAAATAAAACATACACCAAACATAATCAGCTTAGAGAGTGAAATTTTGGCATATATTAGTTGTGATCTGCAAAGCATAAAATTTCTAGCCTCTGCATCATGCCATGAAATGCATTTGCCCTGTGCAGATAACTGTTTTTCGTGGCATAAACCAGCATATCAAAGATTACTATAAAATAAAGGCCTTGGAAACAAATACATGTTATTGCAATTAACCAGCCAATTTATTATAAAAATATATAGTTCACTGAAACAAGAAATTAAACTATGTTCTGTACAAAATTATTTAATGATTTCTTCATCAAGAAGATGGGAATCATGGAACATAACCATGTAAATTATTTCAAAAAGCCTGTGAATTTACAAAAACAAAAAAACCAAGAAGGTATTAACAAAATTGTGTGTTCTTTTTATGTCCTTGTATGGTATCTGAGAAACGAACACATAAAACTTCAGAATGAGCTTGCTTTTGGCCCACTCTACCAAAATAAACTACAGAAAAGCCACCTAAAGACATAGCATTTCTTTTCAAATCTGGGAAAATTATGAAATAAACCTCAATCATTAGTCCAGGATAGCTTTGAAATCTTGGCAAAGTGACGGTTCTGTCACTGCCTGCAGTAGTGCCACAGTATCCTCTGGGATCCTCCCGATCAGCCTCCTCTTACCTACCAAAAGATCAGAAACAATTCATTACAATTGCAAATAACTATTCATTCTGGTTTAAGGAAAATGCTAATGAAGCAATGAAATCAATACTAGCTAAAACCAACTAAAAGGTTGAAACACCTGGAATACGGGAATAAAAAAAGCTGTAACAAAATATGCTACTGTTCTTCCACACTTAAATCAGGCTAACAAATAAAAAGGTTCAAAATTGCACGCGAAAATATTAACCAAGAAAATCAAGGAGCAAATTCCTCCTACTTTCTGTTTTTGTGACTTTTTTTGTTCAGATTTGAGAACTTTATTAAATTTTTAAAAGTATAAGCGCATTTGCTCAACAACTGTACCCACCAAGTAAGGCCTCCCATTAACCATAGTTACTTTTGAAAGACTGTATGTCCCATCAACATAAACACAGACCGTAAAAAGGACTTTTTACAGATTAGGAAGAACATGTAAAATCCTAGCAACGCTTGAAGTCTGTCACTAAACAGAGTTGGCAAAATTGTCAATGGTGCAGAAAGCCAGAAGTACTCAATAAATATTTGCCCTATACCTGGAAAGGAGACAGATGATATATCTTATCATGATAAGGAAAGACTCTTGCTCCTTTCCCTGCTGGTAAGAACAGGAGGGATGTTAAACAATAACAGTGTTTTAAATACTTAACTCTGAAGAACGATGACAACTCATGACAAGCCCTTGATGTTGATATTTAATAGGTTTGGGAACAGTGGAAAGAACCTCCTCCCCAAAACCTATAAGCTTGATATCAATTCCCATGGAGAATAATGGAAAGGCATGTGCAGGGACACAAGAGAAAACCACATTTACATCAATTCCTGTCAACAACATGATCTTACAGAGGTAATAGGTTTTATACAGCCAATACAACCTCCCAAATGACAACAAAAATTGCAGCTGTTAAGTCAACACAGGGGCTTTTACCAGCCTTGTTTATCTCAGTACTACAGATTACTGCAGCATATAGAGATACTGAGCTAACTTCACAGGATCCCACCTGAAAGTCAGTGACTTCCCTGTCATGACTACTGACATCCACACATGCTACCTGATTTCCAGAAGACAAAACTTAGAATACCATGTTTAGAATTAGCTACATAATGTTTAGTTATCTAGTAACCTTCTCTACAAGATAATGTAGTGACTGCAGTAACATTGCTCAGGACTGGGTCTGATGCAGGGAAAACAAAACTAACTTGAAACTGAATAGAAAACTATCAGTACCTCTGTGAATGGATTTTAGTGCATGCCTAAAGGATGGGACACTTAATATTGTACTAAATCCAGAAGAAAATACAAATATAAACACCATGTACAATCAGGGACTGAAAAACAGCCTTCGCTTATGACCAGAGACCTTGGGGATACAGAGATAATGATGCCTGTTCACACCAAGGCTATGCCTGTGACTTGTCACCACAAGATATCTTTGTACAGCTCCACCAATTGTTGTATCAACCCTTGCTGCACTGGTGGAACAGGGCTAGTGGAAGTGCAGGTAAGATTTCAGGTGGCTATAAGCAAAAGGAGAGAGAGCATTTGAATTACTTGGGCCCCAGTGATCTGCCAACCAATCACAGTGAAAGCTTCCATCTTAAAAGTTTCACAGAAAAGACACAAGTCACAGCCTGCTAATTGTTCAGGCAGCTGTTAAGCAAAGATTTCTGTAGCCTTAATCTCCCAGTAGTGTACCTGAAGTCTCGGGTATTTCCAAAAGAAACTGGACTCTGTAGATACAAAGAGTGTGTTGTCTTAACACTATGGATGTGAAGAACAGGTTCTGCCTCAGAGAAGGCAAGATTTATGAAAGAATAGCTGAAAATTACTCTTTTCAGGAGAACGTCACCACTGACTTTCTACGGACCTTTGGACTTTCCCTGCTCCACCTCCACAATACTCAGGAAATACAACATTAATAGGCTTCCCCAGGAATTTAGGAAGAAAGGTTATTCCCTTTCTCAAGGGCGATTCTCACTGTCAGAGAAGCCAACTGACAGGTGGTCAGCTTTTCCTTCCTGGGTTAGAAACTGTGCACAGAGTTCGGCCTGGACCACATGCAAGTTTCAGGTCAGTATTGCAGTTAAGCAAGCAGCTCTATGGGTACAACAAAAGGAACCTAGTTACAGTTGCTACTCAAAATAGGAAAACTTTATCTCTAGTTCCCAGCCAATTTTCCCTGGCATCTGGAGTGGTGTGACTTTGTGAGCAGCAGAGACCACTTTTATGGCTGATGTATACAGCCATGGAAGGTGAGATTCTGTTGAGCAATAAAGCTGCCTGAGGCTGTGCCTCCACCCTGAAAGTATTGTCAGATTAAACAGCAAAGCATGCACAGAGAAGGATGGAGGAGCTTTGGCTTGGATTGTGGTCTGCCAGTCAAACATCCCAAGAGCAAAACCTTCAGCATTAGAGATAAAAACTCAAATGTGCCCTATATGGATCTTAGAGAAGTGAGGCAGCTCCCAGAGAAGCCACTGCCCTACTGGTTTTGTCTACTGCAATCTCTGCTTAGTTCTTCAGTCCCTGTCCCCTCCATGTGAAGCAAGCAGCCCTGCCCTGGTTTCTCAGCAGCAGTGAGCAGACTTGGGGGTCTCTGGTTTTGGTGTCAGAGAGTAACTCAGAGAATGACCTCCTCTGGGAAAGGCTGCTGGAATTCTGCTCCATACAGAAAGTCCATAGCTCTCAACAATATGGCTGGCAAAATCCCAACCATCAATTTGTTTCCTGTAAAAGTGTAAGTGTTGTCTTGATACATTCACAATGCACCACCAAAAATCAGACTCTGCACTCAGGTGTTGCTGAAAGCCTTTGATATGGGAAGGAAATGCTTCCTTCCAAAAGAGGTGCTTTCTTTTTGGGGCACTGGACCTCAGTGCAGCTATCAAAGGCAGCTTATGATACATTTCAAATCAAATAGGAATTACTCTGAAATGAGACCCAAGAATTTCTTGGTCTTGTGTAACAAAACTGCCCAAGCAATGACTCTTTCAGAGTGCAAATTAGAGTCTGGCCATCACTCAGCTAAATTCATCAGCAGTACTGGCTGCTTCAGGAACTTGCTGTCCACTTCTTATATCTTAAAACTAAAAATTCTGTTATTTCTGGGGCCAGCCTGCAGACAGATTGCACAACTGTTTAAGGAAAGAGCTACCCAGACAGCTTCTTCTTCAAATGGAAGTGCCAGAGATACACCAGCACCACAACTCTACAGGAATACATATGCAGTGAAGCCAGTGCTTCTGTTTCCAAGTGACCCTGGTGACACTTTTTTGGGTAACAGTTTAAATCGTGGGAGGAGTTCATTTAGTTTCCAGTTAACCTACATTTTTAAAAACAGAAGCTTGAGCAGTTGTATTTCATTCAGTGAAACCTGCTGAGAATGCTTACATGATTAGCAGTCTGAACTGTACAAGCTTACTCACCTGTCCTGTGAGAATAAGGCTCTAGCAGTGCTGAAAAACATTTTAATCTGCCTACTTATACATAGTAAATTTGAATAAAATCATGAAGATCGTTAATGTACATCTGAGAACAACATTTTAGGATTAGAAAACTTTAAAAATATGTTACTTTCTAAGTTTTATTACAATTAACCATAGAGAAAACTGTAAAAATAGCTGAATACTTACAGACTTTTAAGGATGTAAGCAGACATTTGTAAACAGCTCTGTGATTTGACAGTTTGACAGTGAAGGCATGGTAGCAGAGCCACTCTGCTACCTGAATAGGGAATATGCCTGATGCACCTTTGTTACCTTCAGCAATCCCTAGAGATAGAAAAGGAAAAAAATTTACCTGAAAATGATGAGCATTATGAAGTATGTCTGCTTTCACCTCTCTTTCTATACAATCACCCCAGGATTTTTTACTAGCAACCTGTGTAGTCAGTGAAGTTTTGCACATCAACAGAAAAAGAAAAACTAGTGCCTGAAACACAATCTTCAGAAAACTGAGTTTAAGAAGAAAAATGCACTGCAATTCTTATCATGCACTTCACAATATTCATTCCTGATCTTTATTGCAAAATTACACCATCAGACTGCACATTCAAGATGTTCTATTTGTCTAAAAAAAGCCCCAAACAAACCCAAACCCACTACTTCATGGCCATTCATATCCCATACCTGCATTTATTGTTTTCAGGATAGCATAGCAGCATGATGCAGTCTGAGAGACAATCCTTAGGAAGAAATAAGGATTTCTTCTAACTTGCTGGTTGAATGGATATTGGAGAACACAGGCATGGAACCTATTCACAAAAACAGCCTGTTTAATCAAAAGTCATTTGCAATTTCAAGCGAAACTATGACTACGTAGCTTAGGCACTATACAACATTTCAAAGCACACAACAGTCTTTAGCTGTATCAACTCTGTTACTGCAGGACACCTCTCCCATCTATACACATTCCTGGAATGTCAGGCATATATGGATGTTTGTTTCTAAATTTTATGCTGAAAGAAGATCTTGAAGCCATTTGCCTTGGTAACAGACTTCTCCTCTGAGGACAGCATAACTGTGTTATGTGCAGAGAAAATTAAACTATCCATTGTCACCAGGGAAAATTAAACTATCCATTGTCATCAATTCCATATCACAGACCATGCCACCAGAGAACACCCACATAAGAGAGTGTGAGAGAAAGGAAAAAACAAAGCAAAACCCCACAGTAAATTCTGTTCTGGTATGCAGGAAAATAGACCTCAAATGATTCCACAGACCAGGATACTCACTCCTTTGCTTATTTGGAAGCCAACTCTATAGAAGTTATTTGTATTGTATGCTTCCTTACACCTGTTTGAAAATATTTTAAAACTGCTGACTTTTTTTTACCTTCAGACTCTGGCATTATAATCCTGCTTTATGCTGAATATAGCCAATTACAATGATGATTTTTAATTCATCAACAATATATATACTTGTTTACTAAATGAAATCAGCACATTGCAATCACTTAAAAAAAGGTGACATTTTCAATATTTAAAGGATAGACCCAAGTACCATGCAGCATTACAGGTCTTTTGCTGAATTAACCTGATATGTAGTTATCATGGAGGACAGTCCTTTAAATTAAAAGGCATATAAAGGCCACTGTTAGAATGTTACCATAAAATCAAACAGAAGTAACTAAGTGATCATATCTATCAGAGAAAAATCTTTAATCATCCACAACACAAAAATTTAAGAGCTGGACACATCAGTGCTGTACTTGACAAACCCAATTACACTTCTTGGACAAAGATTTCAACTTGAATGTGGACCAAGATGAATTTAAGAGCAAAACCAAATGTTCCTTTGTAACAAGTGTGAGCATAGCAAAAGAGCAATATCTGATTTCTGTGAAGAGTGAAGAACTTCTTGCACATTTTCTGTGTTAAGTTATTGTTAATACTTGCTGCTGCCAATCATTCAAAGTTTTCAATGTACATTAATATAACATAGTTTAGTATTTTCTTTCAACTTGCTTATCAGTTTCGATTTCTTTCCCTTATCTTTGTTTAAAACATTCACTTCCTCTGCTGATCAAGCCCAGCTCACAAATGCCAAGATATTACCAGCTAAGGAACAATTAAAATGTTATCAGCAATAAGAAACTACAGTTAACTTGGTAGAATGAAACCTCACTTTACCTAAAGTTATACTGGTCAAAGTTCTATATGACTTCAACAGAACAGATATCAGATATATGACATCAACAGATATGAAGTTCTAAATATAAATTGGCTAATATTTAACTAATCTGAAAATTAGTTAATAAGGCTTCTCATCATTCTCCTGAAGCAAAACAGACAGGTTATCTTGAGGTCAGCTGGCAAAAGCAAGACACTGAAAATCCATCTGGTGAAGTATCAGTTAAACACACACATCAAATATTCCTGCATCCTAAACCTAACAGTATTACTTAAGAACAGTGTTCAAACAAGAATAACTTGAGCTACTACTGACATTTACTACTGCACACATGGCACATACAGATACACACTGCACACTTACATGGCACATTTTTTTCTAATTCATAGCTCCTCCATGTGTCAAGAAGGAGTAATGAAATACTGACACTTCAGAAGACAGTGACCTACCTGTAAGCCTGAAGAAAAAATATCTTGTAGATGTTAATGAGAACTGTTCTAAGGCTGTTGATCTAGAACAGAAACAGAGCTGTAAGAGTATTTTAGTGTCCTAATAGGATTTGCTGAAAAAAAAACCCTACTTTATGCCAAATTTAAAAGATTTCTTTTATACAACTAAGTTAACAATGTTGTGAAGAATCACTTCTGGAACCCTACATTTCATTTGATGTCAACATTTTCTGATTATGTGGATTTCCTCTCAAAATAAGCTTATGTTACGACTCAAAGCAGTTTTAATGTTCTTCATCACTAATCACAATATCGCCAAACATCTGTTTTCATATTCCCACCTGTAAATCAAGAAATAAACTATGACATTTCAGTTTGAGGACTGCACTCAGTTTTTGTTTCATGTTTTTCCCAGCTGTTATACTTGAACTGAAGGAAAGACTTGATCTGATAGAAGTACATCTGTAACTAGAAAAAAAAGTAAAAAAAAGTAGTTAAACTCCATGGGCTAACAGACTAAGTAAAATTCTGTAAAGTAAATCTCATTTAACGTCCCATTTTACAGAGATAGCCTGCTATTCAATAAGCCAGTAGCTAAAAGATGACCATAATTAAATTCAATGTTGAAAGAGACTAGGCCCTGTGGCATTAAGGGTATTAGCTAAGGGCTGACATCAATACCTCAGGGCTGAAAAATTCACCCTGCTAAAAAAAGCCACATCAATAATCTTAAAAAACAAGCTAAATGTATTTCTTAAACACATTGTCTAGCCAGGACATTATTTAATTACTCCAGTGACAATCATCTTATCTATAGCTATGATTCATGGCAATGTAGGAGCTTAGGCTTGAAGCCACCTTAGTTACTGGAACAACCCTGATGTTCCACTTCCTTAAGTCAAGCTTATCAAAAGCAAAGCCTTGAAACAAACACTGAGGTGGGCTTGGCAGTGCTGGGACTTGGTCTTA
This sequence comes from Alaudala cheleensis, assembly GCA_013398995.1. Classification (NCBI taxonomy): domain Eukaryota; kingdom Metazoa; phylum Chordata; class Aves; order Passeriformes; family Alaudidae; genus Alaudala; species Alaudala cheleensis. Next base: position 755,346 of record VWYE01008225.1, on the reverse strand, counting down.
TAGGTCCTTTCCAACATAAACAATCCTATGATTTTATGATTCTGATTAGTGTCTCCCAGACAGTAGCATCAATACCCTTTTCAACACAGACTCTTTTGGGAACTCAGCTATTGAATAAATCCCTTTGGCTCTTGATTTTGGTCCTTTGCTATGGGAAACTACAGCAAAATAAATTCCTTTCCCAAAATGATCAAGTTTTTCTGTTTAGGAAGACTACTGGGAAACTTTACCACCCTATCAGGTGGAAAACCTCCTCCCAATTTTCCACTTAAATGCTTAAGGGATGTTTGCACTAAAAATGGTCAATAATAAAGCAAATGAAGCAATATTATCCTTTGATTTTAAACAGTTCTTTCTTTTTGATCTTTAGCAAATGTCTAATGCCATCTCAAGTAGTCCATGTAAAGGGTCTACAGAACTTTCAACAGGATACATTATCCTATCCTGAGTTCTGTGCTACTTCAAGCTGTTTTGTGTAAATGGTCAGGGTTGCTAGTTTACAGAGAAGTCCTCTTTCCCACACATACTTTCCCATCCGAAGTGTACCAGAGGGAACTCTCATGTTGAAAGGATTGCTAGTCCCTCTAGTCTATACCAAATTAATCCCCATCTGTTTTGCAATCAATTCAACTACACCATTCCCAACACACCCTTGTGCCTCTCCCACTCTGCACGAGGCACTGTGCAGCTGGCACTGGAGTGTGCAGCTCTGTTTACCTGGAGTAATCGCAGTAAACCTCCAGTGTTTTTATATCTAACAACAAACCACACCACGGCACCAAACGACAATCTGGCAGCTGCTTAAATTTGGAACATCCTGGGATATCAGCAACAGGAAAATTCACCACTGTCTTATGTGGGTTTATTAAAAGGCCGTACTCTGGAATACCTGTTGTTAGAGTCCTAAAACAGACATAAACAATTAGGCTAAGCCCCCCCCAGCAAAGCAGACAAAAACTGGCACCATGCTGCAAGACACAAGATCTTGAACAAAAGGGCAGATATCAAAGAATGCAGGGAACCACAGCCAACTCTCCAGGTTAAGAAACACAGCTACAAATAAAGAAAGTGAAGACATTAGAGGTAAATAAATACATAAAATAAAGAAACTTGAGGATAATGGAGAAAAAATTTTACAGATCAATGCAAATTAAGCACATCAGCCATGCAACACTTGAGACAAGCTGTTTGAACCACATTCACAGAAACCTCTGAAATAAAAATCACTGGAGACAGATGACCAGTTACCATTTTTGGAAGTTAACAAAGCCAAACAGAATCTATAACAGGAACCTCACTTATCTGATGAAAAGTTTTGAACTTTGAGGGGAATATTTTCATTGTCAGAATGCCTGCTGATTACCTGCTACATACTGGATCAGCAGTGGCACAGACAAGGAGCAGTTTGTCTCACTTGGCAATGTACGTATGTGCAGGTTTCATCCTTTTAAAGAGAGGAACATGCTGGCTCTTCTTGGGGAGTCATAGCCTTAATGCTGCCTCCTAAAAACTAATATATAGAACCTCCCAGATCTAATACTACACTAGGAGAAAACTGGTACTACTCCATTTATGGCAGAGCGCCTGTAGGCTCTGATCTATAAACAGTTCTGGAAATCTCCCACAGAAAAGGTCACCTCTCTACAGAAAATCAACACAGCTGGTACAAAAGTTGATATAGAACAAAGATGCAGACAACTTCAAAGGGAAAGAAGGACAATATCTGCACTGCTATTCAAGTGACATTGTGCTGAAAAGATATTATAAGAGATTAATAGCTTGAGACTCTCACTGTTGGTTTAATTTTTTGTTTCCAGAACTGTAAACCCACAGATTGCTCAAAGTTTCTTTCTGTTCTGATAAGGAAATGACGACAAATGAAGTCTTCAAAAAATATACCATCCACTATTTCATATAATTTATACTTCAAAATGTACTTAATCGATTGCTCCATCGCCTTTCAGGCTCACAACAGAGCTGCATGTTTTTGACTACTGAAAAGCATGATGCAACTGACTACATTGCAGATGTGAAGCTTTTCTTCAAGACCTGTCCTTTGGATCCTTTAAACTGATTTTGGCATCAGCAGAACTCCCCTAGGACACTGTACACTTCTCTTTGCAGTAACCAGGAGCTTCTTGGATTCAATTTTTAGAGAAGAGGTAGTTCTGAAGCACAATAAGGAATCACTGTTTTAAAACTTCCCTGTGAACCACGTACTACCATGCTATTGGTATCTTCAGATACTCATAATGGAATGTTAATGACCAGAAAATTCTTAGCAATATTGGATCAGAACTGCATTCTTTCCTGAGGAACAGAAAGCATTAGCACGAGTGCCCAATAAAAACATTTTAAGAATGTAAATAAGACATCTTAAAAATTTGAGGGAAAATGGTTTTAAAAGACAACTCTCAGTTGCTTTGGTTAGGCTCTAATGCTAATTTTTGCTTGAAGTTCCAAGGTTAGTAGGTAGGTCCCTAATGCAAACTTCAGCAGGAATTGCCCATCATGTGAACTCCAACAGATTGTTAGCTGGCTGTCAAGAAGGCACTTTTAGGATTCTTCCCAAGCACAGGCTAATACCAAGGACTCAAAAATAGCCCTTGATTATTAACTCATAAAACAAATACACTTATGTGCATAAAGATGAAAAAGAATTACATAAAAGGTAACAATGCTTATTACTTTGAAGACTATGTCTCTAATAGCATACCTTAGAAAAGTTCTTGCCTTCATTAAATGTGGTGTAAGCAGCAAAAAATCATCAATGAGGCGTATCAGGACTCTGCAATCAAGAGGAAATCAATGTTAGATCTTTCAATATGCAATCCTTTCACAGTTTTTTCATACACTTCAGAGCAACAATGTGCTGCCTATTTTAATTCACAAGATGGTAGAGTTTGATATGAACTCCAAATTGAGACCCATGAAAAAATTCTCAGTTTTGCTTCTTTCCTAAATATAAATGTAAAAATAAAATAAAACTGCAATGAGACTGGCTAGATCAAACATGAAGGAATTTACAACACACAAACTATTTCATAGTGGCTTCCTTGGATACATGGGTTTACACTTTTCCAAGGGAGATTCTGCAGTATCTTTCTCTACAAGACAAGGAAAAGAGGTGCCAGGCCAGCTACACAAGTAGATTCTTGATGGGCTCCAACTCTATCTTTGTTTACCATGTAAGTAACTAGTTTATGAAGCTTTAACCTGAATGTAAAACAGAATACAATCTACCACTGTAAAGGCTGAAATTTTCCAACCGAATTCAGACCCCAAGCATGCCCATATTTTTCTGGTAAATTCTGCCTAGCAGATCACAGAGAAGCAGCTCTGGAGATGATCATGCACAGTCTCATCTTCAAAGCAAGAGTACTGCCATCACAATGATCAGATCAGCTGCACCCTGGGCCAACCAAGTCAATAACCACCTTATTCTTCTGACTTAAAGGACAAATTAAATTATCAAGATCATTCAACAGACACTAAGAAGCATTCTAAAATTTGCTCTACATAAAGACAGCTGCTACATGAAAGAGTGCATTCTCCTGAATCAGTTTCATAATTTTCTAATTTTGTGAGCAACACCCTTTGAAAGCAACAGACAGCTTTTCAGACTCATATCAGGGCATCCTCAATCCCATAAGAACTACTACTTTGGTAGGGAAATGTTTAAAACTTTGACATCCAGCAAGCCTCCCAAGAAGACACACTAGACAGATGCACTTATCTGGATTATTTCCACAGTTCTTTTTCATTTTTTTTGGAGAAGAATTCACAGCAATGAAGGGAGGTGTCTGAACACAAACAAGTTTCAGGGTCCAGCTCATGACTAAATACCCTAATCCAGAATTCAGCTGGGGATCTGTTCATACAAAGGTAAAAGAAACCTCAACATTTTTACAGCTAATAAAGAGGTAAAGCTTTCACCAGTCTACGTTTCTGTCAAGCTCCTAAGGAGCAAGCACATGCAGGGGCACAAAGACTGGGAAGACTTACCAAAAATCACGCAGGGCTTCAAACGAGAACCAACATGCGCCATAATAAATCTACTATAAAGCTCTGATCTTGATAAAATGTTAAGATTTACTGACAGTGGACTGGAAAGACCTCATGCAGAAGCTTGGAGTATCAAGAATTCTCTAACAAACAGCTCATCTTGTCTGAGGTGAAAAGACTACAGAAGATGTGGGAATGAGTGAGGCATAGCCATAAATTACTCAGAAGTACAAGAGCAGCTTGTAAGGCTCCTTACAGCACCCCTAAATATGGTGCTCTTTCTAAGAACAAATCTCCTACCAAAGATACAGGAAAGCTTCTCTGCATTTTATTCTCAATCTTGTAATAGGGAAATTCTCACAAAAAAACAACCACAATTTCACTGAAGCTGCAGAGATATTTGTGTGCACCACGCTCCTAATGAAATTGGAAATCCTTGAAATTCAAAACTAAATGTCAGAGAAAAGGACTAACACATATACTACATCTTATGAATTACTATAACAAGCACAGAACAAAGCATCCCTACCCGTCCTGCTGTATTCCAGAGAGCAATTTATTTTCCATATCTCCATAGAATAAGCTGCAAAGTAAGCTTGACAAAATAGAGCCCTGTGGAATTCCACAGCACTGTAAGTAGTACCTACCAAAGAATAAAAGAAAACAAACAAATCAAAACATACAACAAGATCACAATAGCTGTTAAATATTTTTCCCAAGTATAGCATAAGAAATACGCTATATGTTTGCCAGTTAGCCTTATTTAAATTTTTTTGTTCTTTCTTCTAAGAATCTGGATAGAGATTTAGAAATTTTAACTTTAACAGTGGAAATCCAGGAGACAACTGCCACCAAATGAAAGAAACTGTGTGACTGATCTCAAACCACAAGGCTGCCTTCTGCTGCAGACACATCCTTCATTGAAGTTTTTTAATTCTTTATGTTACATCTTACTGTGAGAGCTTCAAGAGAAATGTTCTTATGCACCAAACAAAGTGCACTGGGAGAACTTTCTATGCTGGCATCAACCAAATGGGTATGGCTCACAAAACCCAAGGGAATTATTTTCACAACACTTCTCTGAAGCAGCAAGATACTATAATGTCACCACTATTACATGAATGACTTGGTGAAGCTGACGAGAATAAATTCAGACTGCATACTACTTTTGAGCACTGATCCTACCTGTATTTTTGGTCATCTGAAAATACTCCTTGCAGTAATTTAATTTTCTTACAGACTTTTGTGAAATGTATCAAATGGTATTAAAAAAAGATTTCTTAGAGGTCCCAGTTCAATAATCAGCATTTTTTCTCAAAACATCAAGTTAAGTCTACTTATTTACTGAACATATGGGGGTTTTTTTGGACAAACAAGAACAAGCAACTTAAAAGGGGTAAGTTCATTTCAGGACAAACATTTTTTCAGTCAAGTCATGACTGAATTTGAAAATGTGAAGCTGTTTTTTTTCAGGGTGTGCTTTCTCTGAAACCATGAAAATTCCATGAAACATACTCACGTTAGTTAGTCATTATTAAAGTATGCAACAAGAGCATTCTTATGATCCTGCCAAAGGGAGTGTAAGCATCAGTGCTAGAAAAAACATAAACATGCTTTTATGTGACTCCTTGAGAGCATTTCTCTCTCTCCCTCAATCCTGTGAGATTCTAAAATAAGTATTCTGAAACAAAGGTATTTGTTCCAGAGCAAAAAGCTATTGATTCTAATATAAATCACTCTGAATTTACAAATAGCAATCACATAAGCCCTTCCTTTTTCAGACATGGTACACATTTGCCACCTAGAGGCAAAATACAATTACCAAGTCAGTATCTCTACCAACAGAAGAAAAAATCTGTATTGCTACCTTCTGTAACATCTGATTCTTTATTTTTGGAGTTGCCAATAATTTAAGTTCCTATAGCTACTGCCTCTTATTTTTATTGCAACTTGCCAAATAGCAAAACCATTGCACTACAGGGAAATTACTAACATTTGTCAAGGCTTTTGCATGATTGCTTGGATGTTACTCTCGCTTTTGCTCACTACTATGGATCCCACCATTTTAAAGTATATTCCTTCTGAACTACACTTGCAGTTTTAAATGAAGGTTATTCCATATTCTATGGAATAATACATTATAAAGGGTATTCCATATTCTATGGAATAATACATTGTAAATAGTTAACATCATCCAGGTAGGGAAGAGAAATTTTATTCACTATAAAGTTGACTCCAAATTCTTCATGCCTTTTTGGAGCTTAAACTGATACACAGATTTCTCAATAGTATGGAATTAAAAAATCTTTAAAAGTCGCCAGAATCAATTAAAGGTATCCTCTTGACAGAAAACAAACAAACAAGCATGCTATGCAAAGAACAACTAATTTCTTTTTTACCTGTTCCTGATCTTCAAGATGCTGCTATGTATCATTTGAAGAAAAAAATTAAACAGGCTGGAACTTGTCTCATGGAAAGTTAGGCTCTAGAAATGTGACAAAACAAAACAAGATTTAAAACAAAAAATACACTAACTTTCAAGATACATATAAATCTTTAAAAAAATAGACTCTAGCAGCTCAAACCCCTAAGTAAGTGAAAAGACAAACCCTAAACCCAAGATCTCAACATACATACTAAAAAGCTGCTCACATCCAGCAAGTTAATTTTTGTTGGATGTCAGGGGGTTTTTTGTTTGTTTGTTTTTTGTTTTGTGTTCAGAGAAATCAAATATAACATCTAAACCCACTTTTTAAAATGCTGGTGTAATACATTGGATTATTACAATGTCTAAGACCATGCTTTTCTGGCCACTTTCTATCCTGACGGACAATTTCTGTAGGTCAGGATCTTTATGATTCCAAAGTCTTGATACACTCACATGCCCATTCTGCAGCAAAACACAAACTTCTCCAAGTATTACCAACACTTCATGCATTGCTATCCACCCAATATTTATGGAACATTTTGTTAAAAATGGTAAGATAAGGAATCCATTTACAACAATTTAAATATCCTTAACAATGACTTAATTCAAATTAAAATACAGTTACTTACTACTTGCATAGATTAGACCGCAGACAAATGCACCCAGCTTTTGATAGAGCCATGCAAGATCATGATAACTTGCACTGAAAAAATAATGTGATGTACCAGTGGTACAGACACCCAGCCTGGCATGACACTTTTCTCAAAACACTTTGTTCTTTTAAGATAAATGACACACAAATTGTTTTCAATTATAAAATATTTTGAAGTAGAACACTGCTGCTCATGCAATATCTAGCATAGTTCTCTAAATCAGTTTGAAAAAGATAACAAAATATACTCATACATTAGAGATCCAGCTAGTTTCCATTTTCATCCAGGTACTCATTAGACTTCCTTATTTTTGTAGGATCCTGGAATTGTACACCAGCCACTCCACATATTCTACTCCTATGTCCACAGATATACAAGATCATTTCACTTGTAAGTTAGAAATCACCTTTTGCCAACCTTGTCATTTTCCACTGTCAGGTTTAGAGAAAAAAAAATTTAAAGAGGAATTACTAGCCTGAGAGAACATACCTGTCTGCTCATTGATGCTCAGGAAACCTTGTAGGTTGTTATTATGGAGCACCATGATTCCAAGAAAGGAAATGCATGAAGAAACTGTCTGAGCCTATCACCTATCTCTATGCCTTTGTCACGTTCCTTGTGCAAAACAAGTCTTCAGAACAAACACTTGTATCACAAGAATTAAAATAGGATGCTTGCTTCTTGCAACAAAGCATCAGTTGGAGTAAATTTAAAATACACATAATTTTTAACCATACTTGAATTCACTGAAAGCAAGAAATCTCTTTAAATGAAAACTTTAAAAGTTGTTCGTTTGCATTGCACTTAACTCCCCTAAAAAAGAGTTCATTCTCATCAACTTTGACAGGCAATCCTTAAAATCAGCTTTTTTTTATTTTTAATTAGGCATAAAATAAGATTTGAAAACAAAACAACAAAAAAAAGCTGTGCAGTTTGCTAGCCAAGATGCCACATCCTTAGCTACTTGGCTTATAATATATTTTGCTCATTCTTAATTCTGCATATTTTGGAGATAGGAAGTGTTGATGCCTGCTTTTACTAGATAGCTAATTTCTCACTTGAGGACTGTTGCAAAAAACAATGAAATTAGGAAAGGAAAAGGAAAACACTGGTTAAAATAAAAGTTTGATACAGTAATGAGAAAAACTGGGAACAGTCTAGAAGGACTTCTTGTTAGATTTCTTGCCTGGTGCACTCCTCCCATTGCACACTCACAGGCTGTTACAATCATCAGAGAAGAGATAATAAAAGTCTTTCTACAGAAGGTGCTGGTTAAGTAGATGAGAAGTAATGTCACCACATAATACGTATATACAAGTAAAAATCCCAGTCTTCCTTGAATTCTTCTGTAGCTTTCTTTTTCAGTTGAAAAGAAGCCTCGCAATACTTACCTGTTCAACTACTATTGCGTTTTGCAATGAGGCATTCTCCTGAAGCTGGGACACAAACTGCTTCATGTCTGGCATAAAGTCCTTGAAAGTAGAAACCTGTATAATTGTTTAAATTGTAAAGAAACAAGTGATAAAAGCAACAGAAAATTCAACAACTGACTTTTCTATTCAGTGGATATCAAAGGACCAGCCTTATTGTGTTATTTTACTCCAACAATTCTTTTACTGTTAAAATGAAATATCTCATCTACAAATCTCTATTTCCACAACACATTTATCTTTATTTTTGCTAAGAGTAAAAACTTTGAAAAGCTTTTCTACCCCTGGAAAATATCTAACAGTATTAAAAAAGGGTTTATTAAGTACTTAACCAATTCAAATTGTGTCTAGAAAAAAAATTTTCCTTGAACCAAAATATGTTTACAATAGCAAACAGAGGAAATCAGGAAGTCATACATGTCTCCTATAGAGCCTCTTGGCTCTTCCACTGGGGGTAATCATAATCAGAGCATAGCGCCGGATGCAGTACACGGTTCTCTTCTCCGGCCTCAGCACCCGCGAAATCACTTCCACGAGTTTATTGTGAGGAATGGTGTCATAAGCCCTGGACACATCAGCCTGAAATAGAAGAAATACCTTCCACTACATATTCAGCAATAAAAAGAAGTATTGCTCTAGTATGTAAGCAAGGCTGAAAGATAGATCCCATGGGAGTAAAATTATTGCATTATTCAGGCCAAATTTGTGACAAAATAAAAACTCACTGCTTATCTGAAAAACCTTTCCCCATTCATCAGGTATTCCCTTAGAAAGGAATATCCAAATCATCAGTGTTAACACAATTCTTACTATTAACAGAAGATTATACCACATGCAACCTTAAATCTAACACTGAACCCTCCATCATTTAAATTAGTGGCTGATATTTTTTATGTTTAAATACTTTAAGATTATTTTTGCTAAATATGGCCATACCTTCCTCACCATATGGAGAGGACATCTTAGACTTTTGAAAAGCTGCAAACCTACATATTTTACCTTGCCCTTCCTTCCTTTTTCATATTGGAAACCTACCTCTGCTTTTACTTGTCACAGTAAAAACAGAAAACTTCCTGTAGAAGCAACAATCTTAAGATTATTATAACACAAATTATGTCAATGACCAAACCCTTTGGCTCAATAGACAAGACAAAATTACAAAGTTATTTCAGGGCAGGATGACAAGCATCATATGAGAGAACACAGCCCTCCCATAATATGCATAAATCTACGTAATTTATATATTTCATTGCCCCAATTCAAAGCTGTGAATTGAAATCAAACACAAAATGTTACCTGCTACACAGAATTGCCGTAAGTGTGAAGATAAGAACAAGCTCCTTCAAATAGTGGGCTACCACAAGCACTGACATTTTTTAAAGTGGAAGAAGAAACTTTTTGGAAAGACACCAACCAGAAGTCGTATGTTCCTTTTCAACCAAAACTAATGATACTGAGATGGAACAGACAAATTTTTTTAAGAGACCCTGAATTTCTTCAAATGCAGAAAGAACGGTTTTTTCTGGTTTTCATATGGCTCAAAAGCCTATCTGAGCTTCTATCTTTCTCCCACTTTTACACCCAGCTAAACGTAACTGCAAAAAATTCAATGCACACATAAAAGCAGGAGCTCCTGCACAAGAGAAAGATGGACAGAAAAACACCCAAGTAAAGGAAGCTCTACTGCAGGGACATCCATCCACAAAAAGCCATCAACCATTCCCTCTAAAAAATTAAGCAGAGTCTGTAAGGTATGCAGAAAATTTTATTTAGAAATAGTTATGCAGTCAGATTACAGCTAATACCACTATAAAAGTATCTGCACAAGCTGCTTTTGAAAAGCTAGTTTGAATATGTAATTAAAAATACATACCTTTACACAGTAGAAATGAGGAATTTCACCACCAGATTTAAGAATCTTTGTAACAAACTGCTTCCATGTCTTGTAGATATCATCCTTCCCAAACACTGAAGAGCCTATAAAACTGGCGTTTATAGTCCGTTCATAATTTAACACACTAAACAGATTTTTGAGTTGAGTGTTGTAATGATTCACCTAAAGAGACCAAAGAGAGTCACCTTAAATTACGCTAAAACACATTAAGTTCTTTGCAATACAAAGATTACAAATTGATATTAAATTTGAGATTAAATTTACATATTTACTATATTATTTTGTTCAAGTGAAGCTTTCAGAAAGCCAGAAGACCACTGCAGTAACTACATCAAAGTGACAAAACAGTCTCAGATTTTATTTTTTTTTGCTAAATCCTATGGAAAATGCTTTAGTTCCTATCCTTGACTCTTTGAAATCAAGGTGTAATAGTTACAGTGATAAATAGATGAATGCCAGCAAATAAAACCATCATCAATCTGAAAATATCTTCCTAAGTATCATTCATTCTCTCTGCTGGAGATAATGACAACAACAGGACAGCAAAGAGAAGGTGTACTCTGAGATTTCATGCTAACTCCAGCTGCACCATCAGCTGGGCCTCTCCAGGTGCTTTATTCAAGTAATTGAGGAAAAATTTAACTCATCTGTGAGGACAGTCAAGTACATCAGAGCAGCACTGATGTCGTGCAGGTTGATGAGCTCTGTAAACACCATAATGTGGAATATTATGTGAAGTAACACTTCACAGTTCAGAACAGCTTTTAGCTGATGCTGTTTTCATCTGGTCTGGGATCACATGGTCTGAACAGTTAGTGCTAAGAAGCTGTTACCACCTCACCCATTTCAGGAACATTCAATCTTGTGAATGAGCCTCAGCCTTATGGAAAAGCAATTATGCAGCTGTGCAAGACAGTGAAACCGGGCTGCCACTAAGTCTCCTGGTTAACTGCCCTGTTAAATAGATTACTCTGTGCACTGAGTGTTCTTTCTCTGTTCCCACACTGCAATTACTCTCAGCTTCCTTCCTATCTCTCTACTGTGCTTGCTCCAGCTTCCTTAGACCCTCTCCTGTAACACACCCAGCTCAGCACTGGTCACTGACTCTACACACAACTTCACAGATCAACAAGCAACAGTACTCAGGCAAATCCCAACAGACCAGACTCACCCATATCAAAAAACAGGATTATCTTACAAGCCGTGTTATTCTACCAGCCTCATTTCCTTAAGACAGGTTTGCAAACAGAAGTTTGTGATTCTGGAACTGGAGGCTTGTGGTAAATTAAGCAGTAGAAAGGGAGAAGCTAAGCTGCAACAGACCCATTCAGCCATTCTGATCAGAAGGATACAATCCAGCATGTTAAAACTAGTTTTATGTAACAACAATCCTTACTCCATTTATTAGTTACCTACAACAAATGCACATAAAACAATGAAGTAAATAAAAACCTTCTTTTCTCTGCTTTCCTTGCTGAGTGCTCGTGGCTCAACAACACCGCTCACTTTCACTATGGGTCTCAGCCCATTTGGTTTGGGAATAAACCGGAGCTTTGATGTCATAGTAACACTTTTTTTTTGACGGATAGTTTCAATCTCCTCTGAAGACAGAGGCCGTAGCTTAACTTTGACAAAATGGTTTCTAAAATATAAATATAGATGTAGTGTAAGTAATAGGAAAGGCAGAAAACAAAAACATTTAATGTCTTTATGATAACTAAAGGGGAATATTTTTCTAAGACATTACAAATACTGACCTCTACAGAAAGTGACATGAAATTCTGAATCTCAGAACAGTATCACAATATCTTAACAACAACGTAATGCAATAAGAGACCACACATTTCTGCTTGATGCAAATAAAAACCCCTCTTAACACAAATTAAAATTTAAGCACAGATTAGTGGAATACATATGAATATTATGAAATTTGTTTTATGCAAGAAACAGGAAGTTAGATCTTGCTCATGGTTTCAGAACTTTGAAAGGCATTAAGAAAATTGAAAAGAACCTTCTGAAAACTATTCTAAGAGAGCTCCTGGGAAGAACTTACAAACTGTAATGGCTGTTCTACTCCCAACAGCTAGGGGATCTACCACTTATTAGGAGTTATAGTTAATTCAGGAGCTGGGATACACAGACAACATAAGGGCTTTATGTATCCAGGACTTTGATGAGCAGGTGGCAGTTGAAGAGAACAGCAGAAAGTAATGAAGAAGTTCACCTTAATAGGAAAGAAAGATTCCCCCCCTCAGGATTGACAATTTCATGAAACTTTGTCAAAATCAGTATTTTTCCATACAGTGAATCAGAAAATGGTGGTGGAGCAAAAGCCCTGTTTTTACATTAGATGCAGAGGTAAAGTACCCTACCTGCAACATAAGAGACCTGGATCAATCTGCACTGCTTGTATTGTTCAGATGGACAAAATGTGCCCTACAGACTAGTGGTTATGATATTACCCTGGGAAATAAGTGAGGCAAGTCAAGTCCTCACAAAAGACTGGACATCAATCTAAATTTGCAGGAAGACTTTTTACATACCACGAAGTCCAACAGGCTAGTTTAGCAAAAGGAGGCCACACTATTACAAAAGGCAGTGGGTGAATGGTGGAAACTTGGCAAAGATGCTCTAGAAGACACCTGAGAAGCCAAGAATGCAGGTAAGAGAGGCACACAAATACTTATTTTGTATGCCTATACAACTCAAATATAAATTCATGATCCAGCTGCTTGGGACTCTTGGATCTGGGGGATGCAGTGCACAACACCTAGAATGTATAGCGGCATGCAAGGCCAGTGAGTTGAGCTACTGAAAAAAGTTTTGAGGATTTATATTTAAAATTTCAAATTAAATTTCTGGTACAGATGCTGCCCAAAGGAAAGCAGAAATGATTGCTTTTCCATAGCGAGGGATCACATTCTTCAAGAATTACATTCTTTACTGAACACAATATCTACTATACTATTAGATAGATAACCAGGACAAAACAAGTAAAGCCAGTACAACAGAAAAAACATAATCATCAAATTTTCATCCCTTTACAGCTCACATGCAAGACTGGAAGACTCTTATCATTACATTAAAATATGGCTTCTTTTGAAAGTGAAGACAAAGGCAGTTATTGGCAGATTTTACCTCTGACCAGCTGTAGCACTGAATGCCATTTTGCCTGCAGCAACATTCAATTGCTTATTTCATGGCATTTATAGCAGCGCTAATGATTTTCAACTGTGAGCTAATCCAGCAACCACTGAACCACCCTGCTTTTACTGGCACTCAAACTTGAAGGAACTTGACTGGATGGTCCTGTTGTCTTTTGACATCTCACCTCAATCTGATGGGGAAGTTTCAGAATTTCTGCAGTGTTTTTAACCCTCGGAAGTCACTGTGTATGGCAAGAGCAGGGAGGGCATGACCTTTAGGAAAACAGGTGCTCTCACCACAACAGTGGGTTCATCATTTTTAAAACACAACTTTACATTCTGCAGGTTATGTTAACTGAATCAACTGTATCACAAAATAGTGAATTTTTCTTAGTAAATTCTACTTTTAATTTGGGGAATGAAATTTGTTATAGCTTCAGAAATTAATACAAAGTTGCCTGTGAACAATGACAGCACACTCTGATCTCCACCAATACAGCAAGGCTAATATAGAGATCCAGAGCCCCTCTCAGACCTGTGCTCCATATACTTGAGTGTGATGCTGCCCAGCATGATCTACTCAAAAGGACAGTCCTTCAAGATGAGGATTTACTCCCTAATGACAACATAGTCTCCGTAAAGGTAAGCTCACAAGTCCAGGTCCACTCAGCCCAGCCTGTTCCATCCATTCTCTTTCTCCAGAGGATGCAGAAGAACTCAACAGGAATCTGTGGCTACCAGTAACTTCCCGTGAACCAGCTCAGAGCAACTGCCTTGAGCAGCTCCAGCTGAGAAGAACCAGAACAACCATAGAACATCCATTAGGGCAACAACTGAGGTCACCAAACACTCCTCCTCCTGAGAAGATGAAAACAGCTCAACAGCCTTTGGCACTGTTCACCAGCAGTGCCTAGCTGGTTAAGACCAGACAGTGTCTGAACAGCCTCAAAATGGCCAAGGCTGCCCTAAACACCTGTTTTCCAATATCTCTAAATCCCAATTTCTTCCCTCCTATGTGAAGTTGGCAGCTGGCCACCTGTATGAATGCAGGATGCTGGACTCGTGGCAGACCTCATGTAACACATCACACATGAAAGAGCAGTGCTGGAAGCCCTGTCAGTGAAGCTTAACTGCAGCTGCCAGCATCAGACTCAAAGTCCTTATAAAATATGACTCCTGAAGCCAAGAGCAAACATCCTGTTCTTAGAACACGCCTTTGGCAAGCACACAGCACCACTTCCCTCAGGATTTTTCTCCAGCTTCCAAAAACCTGCAGTTTAGGGACCTTCCAAGTCAAAGGTGAGAAGGGGCTTCCTGCATGGTAAGGAAACATGTGGGGAGGAAATCAGAAGAAACAAGACCCTTGATTAAAGCCTTCTGAGATCAAAGCACCTTGTTCTTACACACTGGACTTTTCTAGGAAACTGGGAACACGAACAAAAGAGCTAAATGCCAAGTATTTTGTTTCCCACAAAAAATCTATTATCTACTACTTCTGTTTTTTTTATTGTATCTCTACTACATTAAAGTCAGTACTTGATCATATTTTGTACCAAAAAACTGTCTTTAAGTACACTAGAACTGCACAAAACTACAGCTGTTTTTTTTTTTTTGCAACACTACAGCTGTTAGTTTGAAGACAAAAAGAATGTGTGGGACTGAAAATTACATTCTACCTCTATTCAAAGTGCATTTTCTGTGCTACAACTGCAAACAAGATCGAGACCCCATTAAGTGCAAACACAAATGCAAAGAGTGGCACTGGAGATATCAGTGCTGAAATCAGGGAGTGACAGGGTAGGAGGGGGAAAAATCACACAATGCAGCATTGTGGACCAAGAGATCAGAACGAAAGCAAAAGGTTCACCATACAAAACAGCCACTAAAACACAAGACATAAAATATACTAATTTTTCATAGTTCCAAAACTCTCTCAGACACCAGCAATTTATAATGACAACCTGCAAGATGTGAACTAAGGAGATGGGTGCACAACACTGTTCATTAAAACTGCCTTTCCTATTTTCTCACTTAATTGTTTAAAATTTTATCTTAAATAATGCCCTAATTTAAATACATGCATGAATTTTTAAGAGCAAACAAACCCAGCACAGAATTCCAGCCATACTAAAAAAGATGTGGCTTCTAAAACCCTTAACCTTCCAAAAAAAAAAAAAAAAACCAAAAAAAAAAAAAAAAACCAAAAAAACCCTAAACCAACTAGACTACTGTCTGATTTTTATGAATAAGGTATTACAGCATTTCAGCAGAGCCTTGGTTTTGGTTTTGCTGTTTCTAAACTAAACTAGTTAAAGCAAATTGAGTATTTTTAAAATGAACTATCACAAGGTTACTTTGGGATTCTCTCACTATGCTTTACTCATTGTTAAAAGGTATCAGAAATTGATTTATCACAACAAAATCCTCTTCATACTAGATTTTATTATTGCAAAGATTTCTCTTCTAGTAAAGAAGTCTAAATTTGAATTTGTTTTCTCACACAAAATATTCCTGAAATTACAAACTATGCATGCTACAATCACTGGTTGACATTTCCTCTGGGAAGCGAAGCAATTGAAATGAAGATAAAATGGGTAATAAATTAAAGCAGAAATATTCCTTTACACTACAAAACACATGATTTCTACTCAACCATTAATGTTTAATTAGTTTTCTAGTGTTACCTAATTCCAATGTTCTGTAACTGGCCCCAAATAAACTTTCTGTAGTAGAAGAGCATGTTTTTCTGGAACATGGTTTCGGTGACATAGAAAAATGATCTGAGCAACTGAACAACATAGGTACCCATCAGCCAGTGCAGGAATTTGGCCAGAAGTTCTTCACGGTAACAATGTTCATCGGCAGGAACAAAGTGATCACCTTCAATAAACAATTCAAAGGTAGTTATAGTAACTATCAACTCTTAGCATGAGAAAAAACCCAGAACACACTAACAAGAAACGTGCATGAAATTCTTGCCTCAGCTTGAGGTCATGAGAAAGAAAAAAGGTTAAGTAAAAACATCTACACAGATGCCACTCCAACTTTTCAGGGCCTTAAATAATGCAACCGACCCAGGCTTAAAGCATAAACACAGGAACTAATCTGCAGTGGCAAATTGACACAGAGGATACAAATACATACCACAGTAGCCCAAAGACTTACTTTCTTCCCCCAACATTGATTGTGCAAGATCTTAAATGCAAAAAGGCGAGATTATGGTGAAAGGAGAGGTAAAATAAAAAGAAACAAGTCTTCTGCAATATAAAACTTAAAAAAAATGAAGGAAGAGACTGAAAATAACTTATGTATACTGTAAAAATTAATAAAATTAAACTGGGATGATTTGGGGATAAGAATGATATTCAGATTTCCCAATTGCATGAAAATTAATTAATTACAGGTTTAGGCTTTATTTCAGACATCCCACATAAAACTTATTGCTGCAGTCAAAGAAAAACAAAGAAAAAAAATAAAATCACCCAGAGTCCATCAGTACTCCCAATATTTAGATGGGACAATTATGAACCCAGAAAATACTCAACTACTGTCTAATTTATGGTCACATAGATCTGTAATTATGTCTGAATACAGATGAACAGGAAGTAAGACCCCAGGCTACAATACTGATTTTTTGGCCAACTGCCAATATAAGTTCTCTAATTACATTTCAAGAGTAGAATTTAGCCCAAATGCATCAGGATTCTAAAAGAAACCACACAAATATTAGTTTAGCTGCTTAACACAAATCACAAAAAAATGGTTATAGCATGAATGTGTTAAAAACAGCTTAACTTTGATGCAACAGACCTGACAGTGAAATTTATAAAATGGAAATAAATTTTCAGTTTTCTACTCTGTTTTGTTTTTGCATGCTCTAGGGAAGAGACATTTTTATGTATTTACGGCACTTAAAAAAAAGACTAGGACAGAATCCAGTTAACATCAGTGAAAAATTTCACTGTAGGAAAACTCTCTAACTGAAGAGTTGCAATATGCAGTTGTAACATGCAAATTGAATCAGGATGCTGATAGGCAGCTGCCCTGGAAATAGATTATTTATTTTCTAAGTTCTTGAAAACAGATGTAAACAATGGCTACAATTCAGGAAATTGTCAAGAAACCACTATCACTTTTGGAGGAAAAAACAATTCCACCCACAGTGCAGCAAAGTAATTCAAAGCACATTTAAACATCAAGCACAAAGGAGTACTTCCATGAAATTTAAAATTAGCCTATATAGTGCTTTACCTGGAATACGGCCAGAGAAGAAGAGGGCATTTACATTTTTCAAAGATAAGATATTCGAAATTACTATGAATCAAACACATATTTTACAATTAAGCCTTTTAAAATATTTAACTCCTCAGCATTTGGAAAGCGTGGTTTTGAATCGCAGTTTCTGAATAAAGAAATACTGTTTCCTAGAATTAAGAGTTTCTTATGAAAATGTAAACTCCCTTATTTTTGACATCAGTTCTCAAGCATCAGACTTTTCATTTTCCTCCTACACCTGAAAGAACCTGTTACAGTTTCAGAACTTACTGCACCTTTTAACAAAAGAATACCTTTACAGCTCACATTACTGTAGGATCCAATACCAGGTAAAAATAAACACTGTAAGCATACCAGTTAAGGGAGTGCAATCCATATTGCATACATAAGAACAGATGCACAGAAAAATGCCAATATGCACTAAATCCTACA
Source organism: Alaudala cheleensis (assembly GCA_013398995.1). Taxonomy (NCBI): domain Eukaryota; kingdom Metazoa; phylum Chordata; class Aves; order Passeriformes; family Alaudidae; genus Alaudala; species Alaudala cheleensis. Next base: position 737,083 of record VWYE01008225.1, on the reverse strand, counting down.
GCAACCAACCCCAGAACCACGGCTTCAGCCTAGATTTAAATTCTAGGATAGCGTGTGAAGAAAAAACTCAGGGAAAGGAAGATTCACCTGTCATTTGAGGACTAAACAGAAATGGATTCATACACAGTCTGAAGCAATCAGCTGTTGCCCTCATGAGAGCTTTTTAGCCAGGGACTGCTTGACCTAGGAACTTTTGCGCTGCCAATTAGCCAGGCTGAAGCAGTGCTCAGTAAGGCTCTCTTGACCCTAGAGAAGGGCTCTAGAAAGATGATAGATGATGACAACCCTTTTTACATGGACACATAATGATAGGACAAGGGGGAAGGTTTTCAAACTAAAAAAGTAGGTTTAGATTAGATGTTAGGAAGAACTTCTTTACTGGGAGGGTGGAAAGGCACTGGAACAGATTGCCCAGAGTGGCTGTGCATGTCCCAGCCCTGCAAGCATTCAAGGACAGGCTGCATGGGGTTCTGAGCAACCTGGTCTAGTGGAAGGTGTTCCCGCCCATGGCAGGGAGGTTGGAAGTAGATCTTTAAGGTCACTTCCAATCCAAACCATTCTGTGACTCTATAGACTCTATACCCTGTACTGAATGGGTCTCATACTCACATCTTTCTCACAGGGTTGATGTGAGGGAGAAAAAAAACAGGTTTTTTTTCACTCCCATAGCAGAGGAACACATGCCACCGTGTCTTGATTTGCATTTAGTTCTTTCTGAACTCTTACAGTAACAAACAGACAGTGTTTATTCCTTACATGCTTAGGTCATACTTCAATGGATTTTCAGTTACTGCAATTTGGATGGTAGGAGTGGATGGGAAAGTTTTGTTTTTTGTTTAGCCCAGGTTTGAATTCATGTTTATGAAAACATCATTCTATTAAACAAAAACAGCATGAATGCAAACAAACTTTGGAAGGAAGACAAGTGTAAGTGTCCTTCCACCACCAGTTACAAACACTACTAGGTTTGCTCCCTCAGCTATGGCTATTACCAATGAATTCAGCAATTCTGAGTCCAGATTCANTGAATGGGTCTCATACTCACATCTTTCTCACAGGGGTTGATGTGAGGGAGAAAAAAACCAGGTTTTTTTCACTTCCATAGCAGAGGAACACATGCCACCGTAAGTGTCTTGATTTGCATTTAGTTCTTTCTGAACTCTTACAGTAACAAACAGGCAGTGTTTATTCCTTACATGCTTAGGTCATACTTCAATGGATTTTCAGTTACTGCAATTTGGCTGGTAGGAGTGGATGGGAAAGAGTTTTGTTTTTTGTTTAGCCCAGGTTTGAATTCATGTTTATGAAAACATCATTCTATTAAACAAAAACAGCATGAATGCAAACAAAGCTTGTCTTCCTTACAAAGTTAAGTGTCCTTCCACCACCAGTTACAAACACTACTAGGTTTGCTCCCTCAGCTACGGTTATTACCAATGAATTCAGCAATTCTGAGTCCAGATTCAATATCCTCCCGTTCCCACCTAAACATGAACACCAATTATCTGACAGCCCCTTAGTTCTTTAATATAGTTAGTACCTTTGCCTAGACGAAGCCACATGCAGTCATTCACTCTCATCCTCCACATCAACTCCAGCAACGAAACCTTAGCAAACCTTCCCCCAGCAATGAACACTTTGACATTTTTTAGGAACCGGCACTTGTTGTGGTTTGAACCCCAAAGCTCAGAGGGGATGACCTTCTCCAGGCAATCCCTCACAAACATGTACACCTGCCAGTGGCTGCTGTGCTGCCTGAGCAGCTGCCTGAGGGCTGAATCACGTGCCTCTCCCAAGTTTTGCTCCTCACTCGGCGGCAACTCCCCACACACAGATTCTGCAAGGGGAGCACCCAAGTTGTCAGGCACATCAATGTGACCAGATCTACATCTGCTGTTTGTCACACACTCAGCAGGCTCTTTCCCAAACTGCTCTGCTTGCTTCTGAACCTCTGCTTCCCCAGGCAAGGCTGCCTGACGAGACAGCTTGATTTTTCTCATACTGATTTCAGATATCCGAATGGGGCAATTTTTTCTCAGGAGAGCTAAGTAAGCACACTTCCCATGGTTCTTTAGCAGCTTCTGAAATGTTTCACTCATTTGCCTGTAGCGTTCCGGCAACCTCTTCCTTCTTCGCTTGGGTTTTGGCAGACTTTGGTTATGCCTTTGCTGCACCTGGTTTTGTCTGAAGAATATAGCTTCTATAAGCTGTCTTTCACCTGCCTGAGAGCCCTGCAAACGATTCAATACAAATGATTTAGGAAAACATTCTTGGAAACTCCTGCAAGAATACAGAAGAGACTTCCTCTCAATGTACACTGCAGAACTCAGGAGTCTATTTGGTAACTTCTTTGATAAATGAGATGGGGGACTTTCCTGCCCTCTGCATTTTGAAGTATCCTCCATGGGTTTGGTTTGTCCTGAAGCCAACTGAGATCCATACACATGCATCTCTACTCTTTTCCTATGGGATCTTGCTTGCATTTCAGTGTTGAACTCTGAAGGTTTCTTACTCCAAACTCCCTGCAAACGAGAGCTTTTACCTGCCACAAACTTCTTCCTGCCACAAGATGTGTGAACTAAAGAACGACCAGGCACGGCATTGTCACTTCTTTCAGAAATATAAGGGGTTTTAATGACACTTTCAGAATGTGGTGCTACATATGTAGCTGTAGCTGCATACCAAGTTTCAGATCTCTCAGAACTACTTTGGTTTACATCAGGAACAAGACTACAAGCCTTTTTCTCTCTCACTTTCTCCCCTATTTTTGCCCTCTTGGCTGGAATTTCAAGTTGTTCTCTATGAATCTTCCTTTTTAGAGATGGAGCTGTAACTGAACCACATGAACTGGAGCTACTCTGCTTTTCCTGATGTTCAGTAACCATTCTGATCTGTTTGCTTGTTTTAGAAACAGCTTTGGCAGAACACTGGTCAGTGGGCACTAATCTTTGTCTCTTCTTATTTCCTTCATTACTCATTCTGGAGACATTATCTTCACATCTTTGTCTGTATTTCCACCTATATGACTTTAAAAGATAATTTCTATGAAACATAAGCCTTTTTTGCACATATTTAAACAAGCTAGTACGCTTACGCTTTGAGAACCTTTGTCTAACAAACACAAGGGACGAATCTACATTACGTGAAATAAGTTCATAAACTGGCTGCCCACAAACTTGGTAACAATTACTAGGGGGAACCAGCATAAAAACTGCACAGTGTTCCAATAAATACATCATCACATCATCCCCTATCCGGCTCAACAGTGTCTCCCAGAAGCCACTGATCCGAAGAGTTTCAGTGGCAGTATTGGGTAGGTAGCTGTGTATCTTTGAAAATGGCACGACTGGGAATTGAGAACTGTTTTCATCCGGTAAGGAGTATCCATATGCGAGGACATTCTTCTTCTTTTTTTCACACAGTCTCTGCACGACTCTTGTGGTGACCTCACTCTGACTAGATAACTGAAGAAACAAAGAAAAAAAGAATATTAGCTTTCTTCCCTTAGTCCTCCATAAACAATATACCCTTTAAATAAAAGCACATGCAAAGATGCACAGCCCTAGATACCAGTTTTCAAAACAGCATTAATAATTCACAAGCATCATCCTCAAAAATGAAGATTTTCCAACCGTAATGCAAGATGTTCACACGTAGCAACATAAACCAACAGCTTGAAGGAAGTCTTTACAGCATCTGCCCTTTTGATCCTGACTTTTATGCCCAGGAAACGCCCTACACCGTTCCCTTTGAGTCCCTCAGCAGCTCAGACTCCGCTGCCTCCAGTGAATCCATGTTCGCAGATCCGCGTTTGCAGGCACGCATACATACATACGTGCTCGCGCAGGCTCTACCCTCCAGGGAACTAACGCTTATTTTCTTGAGGCCTCCATTTCCTTTTATGTAAAGGTAAATTCAAGTAAACGACTCGGCACACAATTCCAAGACCCATTTAACAACTTGTCCTGGGTTTGCTCCTTACCACAGCAGTTTCACTCATACGGCGCTAAGAAAAAAGCGGTCTTCCCTCTCTGAAAAGCTTTTCCTCCGCTTAAGCACTGACCTGCAGCCCGTTCTAACCGCCTCTTCGCTAACCTCTCAAGAGTGGGCAATCTCCATCCCCAGTCGCTCCCCGGCCACATTCGGCTTGTTCACCCCTACCCACATGGGCAGATAGGGAGTCGGGGAGCCCCACAGACCGCAGCGCTACCCGCCCGCCCTAGGCCGGCATCCGGGCTTTGCCCTCCCAGCCCCAAGCAGAGGCAGGGGCCGATCCCCACCGCTCGCCGCTGGCTCTGGGGCCAGGATGGAGCGGCGGGTGGCTGTGGGAGAGGGCCAGGCCCGGCCGGAGCAGCCGCCAGGGGCCAAGGGCCGCCGCGCCGCCCCCGCGCACGCACGGAGCGCGGGAAGCGCTGTCCCCGGGAAGCCCCGGCAGGGCTCTCGCTGCTCGGCGAGGGCGACAGCCCCTCGCCCCCGGGCCCTTTCCTACCTGCTGGAAGGTGAAGGGCCGCGGGATGGCGCGGGCGCCGCGGGGGACGCACACGAGGCACTGCCGCACGAAGGTGCGGTAGCCGGGGCCGTCGTCGGCCCGCAGCACCTCGGCGTGCCCGGCGCCGCCGGCCCCCAGCCGCCGGACGAAGGTCTCCAGCGGGACGGCCTCGGCGTAGCAGCGGCGCAGCGCGGACAGCACGGCCGTGAAGGGCTCCCAGCCCGCCATGTTGCGGCCAAAGGGGGCACGGGGCCACCTGGAGCAGCCGCGGCGCCCCTGCGACCACGCCGCTCGCCCGCCGGGCATCGCGGATCAAGATGCTTAGTGATGAATGAATAAATAAATAAAAGCATCAGCTGGAGAGGCGGGAGAAAAAGAAACCAGGCAAACCATCCTTTTAAAGCCGCGGCGCGGCTCCTGCGTGCCGGTGCCCCCCGCGTGGTCGCGGAGAGGCGGCGGGCGGGGCCGGGCGGGGCGGGGCGGGGCTGGGCCGGGCCAGGCCGGGCCGGGCGGGGCCAGGGGCCGCTGTCCAGCTCCGCCGGCCGGGACACCGCGGGAAGGTAACTCTCCCAGGAACGCTTTTCCCCTCAGGATCAGCACTCCATTGAGAATCTATCTGAAATGAGACCAACTGTAGGAGAGATGATGGTGGAGATGAACACACATTAAAAACTAAAATTACCAAAGTGGCTCACCCTGTTGGTTTTTTTCCATCAAATTCATGAATGAAGAAGCCAAATCGCTTGCGGTAGTATGTAACCTCCTACTCCAAATTTGCATGGGTATCTGAAGACTTCGTGATAGAAAACTTTGATGCCAGACTGTGAAAGGGATTGCAGTAGAGTCCTGGGGAAGTGCGGGTCTCTCGGCCCCGTGTGTGTTCCACGTGAATTAGTAGAAATCCTGGAATTAGCACGGTTTGGGTTGGACCGGACTTCAAAAGTCATCTAGTTCCAACCCCCTTGCTATGGGCAAGTACAATGCATGTGAAATATCTGTGCAGTTACAGAATTAGGGGATGCTGTGAGAAATATAAATTTCTCAGCCAACATAGCTCCCATAAGGAGTCCTGCCCTTCAGTTCTGTTGACTGTTGGAAAGACATGAAAATTATGGTCATCTGGTTGATATATGCTACCTGAATTTCCAAAAACCTTTGCAAGGAAATGTGGCATGACACATTGCATAAATTCAACAAACCCAGGACTTTTTGGTAAAAGTTTGGGCAAGATGGAGTTGTCACTCTACCATGGAGGATGTCTTCTATCCAGGCTTCATAGATAGGCTGCTGTGAGTGTCCTGCAGAAATAAAAGGTTCTCTCCTTCACAAAGATTAGAGGGTACCTCATCTTTGAGAGGAATCATCCAACAGATCCAATCGTGGAGAAGGTTATTTTTTTTTGAGGTGTGTCACTGGATGTAGGGAGATGTTAGTGTCCCTGTGGTCATGGACAGTCTTGTCCCTGGTAGTGGTGGTGTCAGAATAGGGAGTGAGGTCAGCATCCCGCTGCTCATGGAGGACTGGCCTCCTTTCCTACCAAAACAATTAATTTCTTCCTGGGAGCAAAGCATCTCCTTACATCAGCATGGCTGAGGAATCAAGTCCCTGGCACCTTGTTACCTACAATTTGAGGCATTCCTACACCACTTCCAATTCAGCACTGCTGACTTGCCAGATTCTTTTAGCCCTTAACAGAGGTAGGCACCAGCTGGCATTCCCAAGGGAGGGAGAGCAATAACACCAGGCTTCACGGGATCTCAGCAAGGCTGTAACTGAAATAATGCACTGCCACTGCATACTGAGGGGCAGGGGATTTGTAGACAGTCTGAATCCATCAGCATCTGCACCTAGGGTAGGGATGAAGCTGATGCCCTTGGTCTGATCTCTGAAGGATCTATTTGACATATATTTCCTCCCATGCTGTCCCCTCCAAAGGTGACAGCCCCCCAAAGGTAGAATGTTGCTTGTGGCAAACACAAGGTTCACCATTTCCTGTGAGAAACATGTTCAGGAAGAAAGTAAGAGGAAAAGGAAGAAAAAGAGGTTAATTAATCTCTACCAGCTGCTGGCAGGTCCCAGCCTGTGCCTCTTCCTGATGCCTGCTTGGTGGCAATGACCACAGCAGTGGTGGAGGGGGAGAGGGCTGCTGCAGCCAAGCTAAGGGGGGCTCTTTCCTCTTTCTTTTCACAGGTACCACATGCTTTTCTGTGTGTCCTGAGAGAACTCAGGAGGGAGAGGGGGAATGAAGCAACATGGAAAAAAGAGTAAGGTTCATTTTTTGGCTTTTGGGGTTTTTTTTGGAGGGGTGGCAGAATGAATAAGGAAAATAATAGAATCACAAGAGATATAGAATAGCTGAGGCTGAAAGAGCTCTATGGAGGTGTCTAGACCACTCTACTGCTCAAAGCAGGATCCCTAAGAGCAGATTGCCCAGTGCCATATCAAATCAGGTTTTAATACCTTCAAGGATGGAGACTCCACAACCTCACTCAGCAACCTGCTCCAGTGCTTTATCACACTTGAAAAAAAGTTTAAATGGGATTTCTTCTACTTTAATTTGTGCCCACTGCCTCTTATTCTGATGTTAGATACCACTGAGATGAGTTTGGACCCATCTTGTATTTATTCAGTTTTATATCGTCCCCATTTGAGCCTTTTCTCCTTGGGCTGAACAATCCCATCTGCCTCAGAATCTCCTCATATGTCAGATTGTCCCGCTTCATAATCACCTAAGTGATCCTTAGTGAAAAGTTCTCTGTGCTCACTACAAATATCATATCACATCACTCTTTTACTGGGAACCCAGATCTGAACAAATAATGGAGTCACAGTTCTCCTCAACAAAATTTATGCTTCAAGGCGTACTTAACCTTATCCACATCCTGCTTACAACCAGTTTCTGTGAAAGGGAGTTACCCTGGGAATGGAAGATGATAGTGGAATGATAAAAATAAAAGACTGTTTTTATGGTCAAGCAACTAAGTGAAAGGAAATGAGATGTCATGTTTGGGTTCAGCTTCAGTAATGGCCACTTAAAGAGGCAAGCTTTCTGCAAATGTGCCTCTACTTTCAAAGCTCCATTTGAAAAGGCTAAAGGAAACTCTTACAAGAAATGTCACAAGATGAAAAACCTGAAGCTGTGTTCAAATATAAAAGCAAAAAACAAATCAAACAATATCAAATTAGTTTGATGAATAACTTTACAAAGTTGAAAGTAATGTGAAACATCAGAAGTGGAACAGCTTGCCAAGAAATCTATAATGCAAAAATAGAGAAGGAACACTTTGGACAATTGTGGCAATACTGAGGAACTTGAGGGAGACTCCTGTATCAAATCTTTGCACACAGCATGAACAGTCTCAAGCTCAAGTACTGTGAATTATGTTGTTCAAGAAAGAGGAAAAAAATTTTCAAAAACTGGCAAGTCTCTATAATTAGATGGCAATTACCAGTGAGTTTAAAGGAACTCAGTGATTACCCATGTTAAGTCAAAAAGCTTCTGTATCACAAGCTATGAAAATACATAACGACATCAAGGATCCCAAAGGATATCATGGGGACTACCTAGCAATAAATCTGATGACTCAGCTGTGAAAATAGAGAATGAATTTACTGGGCACCTGGATAACTATGGCACATTTGAGGAGCCAACATTGCTTTTGCTGAGGATAGCATTATATAATACAAGGAGACATTCCTTTGGTCAGTTCAGGTCAGTTGTCCTAGCTGTGTCCACTCCCAGTTTCTTGCCCACCCCAGTCTGCTCATGGTGGAGCAGAGTGGGAAAAAAGAAATCCTGATGCTGTCCAAGCGCTGCTTAGCAATACCAAGACGTGGGTGTGCTGTCTGTTAGTCACAGATCCAAAGCACAACACCAACAGACTGCTTTGAAGAAAGGTAACTCTGTCCTTGCCAGACCCAGTACAATTTGTCAGAGTGACACCCCTTTTTGGCCTATCACATCCATCAGTCTGAATCATCACTACCAGGGCAATCTTCAGCCAGTGTGGCTGATCTTGGTGCCAGTCTCACCTGAGGCTACTGCTTGAGACAGATCATACAGTCATGTGCCTTAATCAAGGACATCCCTTCAGCTTAACCAGCTGCTCAGTGTAATCCCTTTTGAGAGCATCTGTCACGTCATGGCTTTTATCTGCTGTGGAATGAAGCCTGTTGTGGAATGCAGCCTGTTGTGATAGTAACTTGCTTTCTTCTCTGTTGACTTGCATCTGCAGTCTTTTCTTCCTTTACAGTGGTCTTGGTAAATGGAGATGTGATTTGGTTCTCTGACTCATGCTGTGCAGAGGGCATGTGGTGTGGGGAATCAAGCCCTTTCTGGCACTATTATCACAGTTACCAGACTTACATAGGTCTGGCTTTTCCAACGTCTGTCCACCACAATCCTCTGGATTGGGACTCTCCCTCAGAGCTGCAGTGGTCCTTTCACCTCTTAAATGCTTTTTCCAAGCCACTGTGTGCCTCTCACACCGTGTGATGGTCCCTGAATGGCATCATTCTTCTAACACCAGTCCCAGACTTACTTTGATTCAGCTTCTCCCTACTTGTCTATTGCTCCTTAAAACTGATGTTCAGCCCTTCCTTTCTTCCCACATTTCCCTCCTTGAAGTCAGGTCTTAATTGCATCAGACATAAACAAACATTGAGCCCATCAAACATTGAACTTTTCTATTCTGTTTAATAAATGCCCAGCGCTCTTTTCCCACATCAGTCCCAGTATTTCCTTCCCCCAGGCTCTTTGATCCTTATCTCAGCCTCCTGGCTGGCAGCCAGCCATGCCCAAATGTATCACACTTTGCTCTTCCTCTGATAAATTCTTCATCAGGTTTCATGCTGCCTTTCAGTATTAGTGAGTTGGAGGGGAAATAAATTTTCCATGTGCTGGTTTTGGCTGGGTTAGAGTTAAATATCTTCACACTAGTTATTACATGGCTACGTTTTGAATTTGTGCCAGAGAGAGTCTTGGTAACACAGAGATGTTTTTGTTACTGCTGAGCAATGTTTACAGAGCGTCAAAGCCTTTTCTGCTCCCTCCAACACTCCAACTGTGAGGAGGCTAGGGGTGCACAGGAATTTGGGAGATGACACAGCTGGGAAAGCTGACCCCAACTGACTCAAGGAATATTCCATACCATATGGTGTCACGCTCAGCATATAGAGCTGAGGGGAGATTGGGGGGTGAGGGGAGAAGGTGCTCAGGGAGAGGATGGGCATGAATTGGTTGGTGGTGTAATTGCCTAAATTTGCATAATTTTTCTTCTTTGGGTTCTATTTTTTTTTAATTTTTTTTTTTTTTATTTACTGACCTGGAACGTATTCTAATCCCCTCTTCTCCTGAGTGGAGAAACCGGCATTTTTCATTCCCAGCTGCTCTCTGGTCGCATTCAGCTTGTAATTGGCAGGACCAAAGCACGCAGATGAACCACAGCAATGAAACACCTGCCTGGCTTTAGGCTGCTTGACACAGACTAACCTGGGGCTGGAGACTGCCACAGGCAAATAATGCCTGGTAAAAATGTTCAGAGACAACTTTTCCAAGTCCAAAACAGGAGTAAGATACTCCACAAGTCTTTGCAGATGTGCAAGAAATAGAAGAACAAATCATCATAAAGGCAACCATCAGAGCTCTCTCATAATATGGATTGTGGAGCTGTAGATGGGAGAACTGTAGCAGACAGAAACTGGGAGGCAACTATACCCAAATACATACATAGACTCAAAACAGCTTGCAAGACGTTTTATGGGTACCATATGGCAAGGACTAAAAGGACAGAGTACCACTAGAACAGAAAGCTGGAGGCACTAGGGGAGAAGCTATCCTACTCTTTTAACTAAACATAGGCAGGCATGAGCCACAATGCCCCAGTGTTAAAAGTGCCTTTTGAATCTATTTTATTCTTCCTGATGAAGGAGGGGGACTTCTAAAAATAATTTTAAAAAGCCCCCAATCAAACCAGGATTTTTAGAGACCCACTCTTAAAAGGAGCAGTAAGAAACAGAACAGCTTAAAGAAAAAGCTGAAGCAAACTGATTAGCTCCAGATATCCTTAAAAAGTAGACATCACATTTCTCCCTTTATACTAAAGAAAAAATAAATTCTTACTTATAATAATAGAGTATGTTGAGTTGAGAGGGATCCATCAAGATGATCAAGTCCAGCCCCTGGCCCTACCCAGCACCATTCCTAAGACTGACACCATGTGCCCGAGAGCATTGTCCAAATGCTTTTTGAGCTCTGTTAGGCTTGGTGGTCACCACATCTCTGGGGAGCCTTGTTCCCTTGCCCAGCCACCATCTGGGTGAAACACTTTTTTGTAATGGCCAACCTAAGCCTCCCCTGACTCAGCTTTATGCTGTTTACTCAAGTCCTATCACTGGTCATGAGAGTAATCATAACCTTCCCCTTTGCTTCCCCTCACAAGGACATTTTGGACTGCCATGAGGTCTCTGTCTCTTTTTCTCCAGGCTGAACGGAGCAAGTGACCTCAAGCTGCTCCTCAAAAAGCTTCCCCTCCAGTCCCTTCATCATCCTCATTGCCCTCCTTTCATGCTCTCTAACAGATACGTGTCTTTTTTCTCTATTCCTGTAACCACTGGAAAAGTGTCTCAATCCTCACACAGAGCCTATCTTCTCATAGTGGGAGAGAGGAAACAGTCAGAGACTGTCACTGGGCATCTGGGAAGGCTGGGCTCTTTCTGTCTCCATTTCTCAATACCCATAGTTAGATTTATTTACTCAGAGGGTATGACACAGCATTATCAGAGGGATAAGAGGCTATGCTGTTAGTGGGCAGCCTCCTGCAGTCCCTTCCCACCAGTTTTAGATCATACTATAAGGAAAAGCTGTAAGCTGTAACGTAAAGGGTACCAGCATTACCAACAAATTACCACATTCACTTCTTCAAGATGATTTATCTTCTGATGGAAAAAACTGGAAAGCACGGTGTTTGCAGACAAACTACAGAATTATGAGTCTTAATGCTTCTGTTGCTGAGCTGTAGGTACTGCAGCCGAGTTACTGGGGTGCCATGCTAAAACATGTACTGGTGCTGAGGCTGCAGCTTGGCAGCATCCACAGCCCCTGATACAGAGGGACAGAGTTCTTGAGCTCTGCTGGTAAGAAAAAAGTGCCTGTGCTACTGCTTTGTAAATCCATCTGTCCTGTGGCTCCTGGGGAAAAAGTCCAAAGGGTGGGAGGTCACCTCCTGGAGAAGAGCAGCAGGAAATGATGAGCAGGGAGCAGCAGGGTATGGAAGTGAAGAGCTGTGCAGGAATAGAGCAGTCCCTGTCACAGCTTGCAGGCATTGCACCACGGGACATCTACACCCACAGAGTCCAGCCAGTTGCCTTTTGTCACTTATGTCCTTAGACAATCAGGACTGCTGTGCTAAGTCCTGGGCAAGAGCAGCTTCCAGAAGCATGTGATGGTTTTCTCAATTAATTCTGAAACAGCCCCAGCCCCAACCCCAAATTACAGTAACCTTTTAATTTCCAAAGCCATTAAAAGCCTAATGAAGATGAGAATGTGAGATGATCACTTAGTTGCTTACAACAGTAAATCCTATTAGAAGTGAGGAAGTTTTTAAGTTACTGATGGACACTTAAACAGGTTCTAGATATTGATTATCCAGCATGAGCTGGTTATCACATAGAACCACATTTTTAGCTGATGTCATTACCACAAGTAGAAAGTTAAAACGTACAATTCAGTATCTCCAAAACTACTACATACAGTTTTGTTACCACCTTTCTTTCCAGTAACCAAAGTCAACTCTTAATCCCATATGCCAAGTCTTTTATTTGGAAATGGAATGCATAAAACAATGATTTAAACAGGAAAGTCTTGCTCATTTTAAAGACTTAAAATGTTCTAATTTTATATGCTTTATGACTATTGTATAGGATATCATGAGGTCAGTGTCAAGAAATGCAAGACAGAAGACCAGTAAACTCACAGTATGTAAAGGTGCAAGAGCAATTTTTCGACAGCTGTGTACAAAAGAGCAATGAAACGTAAGAAATACCCAAACGTGGTATTCTGGACTTTGAGAAGCTACTCTAGAAGAACCAATGACTTGATTGCTTTGAAGTGGCACAAAAAGGGAATGTGCTATATGCATTCTTTATATCAGGAAAACTTGTCACACACATTTAACGTAATGTGAAATTAGTTTGCTTAACAGCAAAGAGCTCATTCCAAACAAACTCAGAACAGGTACAAGACACAGCAAATGCAACCCCAGTTTTGCATAGACTTGCTTAGGTGTGTTTAATGCTAAAATCAATAATCTGTAGCTACAATTAACAGCTTAAGGAGCCTTTGACATAAACAGGAGATAAATATTCACTTCAAGATTCCTTTCCATTGCCAGCAGTGTGTAAGGAGGACTTCAAGTACAGGAAAGACTGTAGTGTGTAGCAAAACACAATAGGCAGGCACACTTCTTTATCTTTTTGGGACCCAAATATTTCTATGTTCAGACTTTTGTAGTATCAGAACTGGATAAAATCCACCTCACAGAGTAGTTACAGACCACAGGAGCTGACCTGTGTTCTTCAAGGTTATTCAATGAATATTTTCAATTCGTAACAAATTGGGGTTAAACAGCTTTGCACAAACAGCATGCAGTTTAATAAACTTAAGAATCATTATGGTTTATTTGTAAACTTACTGACCAAAGCAAAACTAGAATTGGAAACTAGAATTCTGCCTTCTGGATTTTTAAAATTGCATTTTATTTGCTGCTGAAAGGAATGTACTCTTTATTTCCCTTACTGTTACAAAGAAATTTGCTTTTAAAGATCTTTGAAGACTTTAAATTTAAATTTTTTCTAACCATTTTTAAAACTGGTTTCTTGATATAGCTGTGGAGTTTGGATTTTGGTATAATAATTCAACCTGATTATTTTTTACAAATTTGAAAGAAACAGATCAAAATACCTCCCTTAATGAATTCCATTCCCATGGAATACAGATTTTAAATTGTATAAAATGTATGAACTGTTCTTTACCAGGCTATTTTTCTTTTCTCTGTATCTGTGCAGTTCATTGAACCTGTACTTGAGCAAAATAATTTGAATTTGAATTATGTGTGTTTCATCTAAAAAATAGGATGGGGCAGGGTGGAAGAGGCAAAAGTCTGAGGAATTATTCCCTTTGAAACATGACAGAATTGGCCTAGTAGGTCACTGTGGTACCAAATGGTGAAGAATTTAAGAAGCATTAAGAGACTTTCCCAGCACATAACAATGATCTGCACTACATGAATACCTGCTATGCCAAGAAATCAGGTTTGTCAACAATGCAGAAGGATTTCTATAAACTTGCATACATCTCAGAAGAAATCATGTTACAGTTTTTTCACACCTTCATGCATTTTAAGGAAACTGAAACCCTCTGCCATATTGTGGGCCAAGAATGTGGCAGAATTTGAAGTTTAACACCACCTTATCCTGTATTTCCAACAATATATATTTTTAGCTAGAAATTCATGATTTCTACAATTTTCATTATCTCCATTATCAAATGAGAATTATTTGAATAATCCAATATTATACCTTTTATTTTTGCCCCCAGTTTGGCAATAATCCTTGATTCGACTGCAACAGTGTCTTGTTCTTTCAGTTTTCATTGCCTAGTGGCATGGGCACCACAGTTCCAGTTTGTGAGTTGTCTTAAAAACACAGATTTGGATCTTAATTGCAATGGGCAGGATGCTTAGGTTTTCACTGAAGACAAGCTGAGATGCAGGAAGTTTATATAATGTCATCTGGCAGACTGTAGACCTTGTGAGGTCAAAAGAGGGTCTTGAAAGAGGAGGGTATCAAAACTAGATTTTGGCAATATAGAAGATGCATTGTCCATGTAGTTCTGTCATAAGCTTTAAAAATACTCTTATTAAATAAGTTTTTCGTTCCTTAAGACCAGGTAATACACAAAGCAAGTAGAAGTCCAGGGGTCAGAATCTTCTTCAGTTCTTAGTTATTCTCTATGAGCTTTTTTTTTTAATCTTTTCTTCGTATGATTCTCCATATTCATTAACTCTGCTCTTATCCACAGGATAAAGCCTGGCAGAAAAAAACCAAATCTTTAGTTACATTACAAACTCCTGTCTGAAGGAATTAAGTAGTTTTGTGATACTTAATTTTAGAAGTGAGTTTCTTTGTCATCGTATTCTCTATTCCCATTTGTGGCAACACTCAACATTTTTGAAGATTTGTACAGACATAGCAGGTTCTTCATAATATGACTCAACCACTTGTGTCATAACAGAACCTCTTAAGAGACGTATTAGCTCCCTAGAGCTTGGCTAGAGTCTTTTCTCAAGCAATCCAGGATACCTCTCAAACTTGAAACTAAGCCCAGCCCCTATCAGAAGCTGCTGACCACTTAAATTTCTACAAAAATAACAATAAACAAAGATGTTTATTCTTGGGAACAATAATACACTTTTTGTAACTTCACTATGAACAGTATTTTGTAAGTAGTGCATATGGCTTTCTTCCCCATCTGATTCTAGTTACTTAAAGAATCTGAAACTCAACAGGTACTCAAAAGAGAACCTGATAACTTGTTTTTGCAAACCAGAGCAGGGCAGTCCCCCATCAGACAACACCCTTCACGACTACAGGTGCCCTGCAGAGCACCTTGGAGAGCATATGGAGATGTAGCCCCAGTAGGGGTTAGAAGCCCAGAAATCCAAAGTGGTTTTGTGAATACAAGCTTAGGAATTTCTTTCTTTCCCCTTACTTCAGGTATTTAGATCTCACATTTGATTTGGTGGGGTTTTTTTCTGTGTGTTTTTAATTCTTGTAGTTTTCACTTGGTTTTTTGGGGTTTGGTTTTTTTTTTTTTT